>JACATO010000368.1:0-574910 GCA_018389105.1 Nautilus pompilius
ATAATTAAGAAAGTTTTTCTAAATTTACTTTTTGTTTTGAATTTTTTATTTAGAAATAAGGAATTTTTAATACTTAGAGTGGTACAAATGATGTTTGGATTGCACACAACTATCTTTTCCATGTTGTTGCTATCAAATGAAAATTCAGTTTCTATTTTGGATTCTTTTCAAGAGGTTTAAAAGGATGCACAAGGAGGAAGAGAAAGGGAGACAGCTGAAAACTAGGTAGAAGATATTATAGTTTCACATCTTAAATTTTTTTAAAATTAACTTTGTTTTAAATCAAATTAATTCCCAGTCAAAGTTTGATGTGTTGGGCTCCATGTGGCACAGGATTAACAATGCTTCCTAACAGACAATTGTGGCCCTATGATCTCTCTACAGGGTTGCCTCCCATGTAGGCATTTGAGTATGAAATAATGTAATCAAATGTAAAGTGATTAAGTTGCACCCCATATTTTAATGTTTCAAAGCTAATAATAAATCATGGGGAACTGTAGATTTAATATTGTATCCAGACTCTAAGCTGCTGAAAACAAATATTTTGATACAGAAAAGCCAGGAAAATTATCATTGTCTATTACTGGTAACACAGAAGTATTTTGTGCTTTCTCTGGACCAGTATGAAGAAGCACATGGATAATATATGTACATGGCTTGTACACAGGTGAGGCCCATACTAAGCTTTGTAGTTGGTATTTTAAATGCTAACCACATTTCATTAGTCAAAATATTTGTATAATTATCCGATAGCACCAATTTAAATTATATGATGTTTATGGCCAGTAAATTGATAATTTGAAGAAATTAGTGATTATTGACAATTAAGATAGTCTTAATATAAACTTTATTAAACTATAGGTATCGGAAATTTGGCTGACATTATATGGCAGACCAAGTTGTGTGCAGGTGGTGTAAAACTTTTAGTACAGGCGGTCGGTCCCCTGGTTACGAAAGTCCGTCCGTCCGACTCACGACGCTCCGTACACCCAGACCGCCCGCCCGCCGTAAGGTCTGTTGATCATGGCTCCTAAACTGAAATCTGATGCGAGTGCTGGTGATGCATTAGAGTAGAGAAAAACAATAACGATGGAGAAAGGGGTGAGACGCCGACAAACATTGGCAGGGCCGGCTTTAAGCCAATTGGGCCCCGCGCTAGGGTAAACTATCTATATATCCAGTGGTGGAAATGGGGGATGCGGCGTATACCTACTTCTCAATTTCCAGGTTTTTTGTATGTTCAATGTCTACTAATGGAGATGTTTATTATTAGCTATAGTTTCAGGCATGGGAGGGCATTGTGGGTAGCCACCTGCACCAGTTTGTTGGGCCCAAGTTGGCCTAAAGCCGAGCAGGGTACTATGCCACTGTCCAGTCCTTGTAGCGTGCCGTCTGTCTGACCACAGGCAGGGGCGTAGCTAATAGGGGGTGGCAGGGGCGGCACACTTTAGGGGGCGGCATTTTTTGGTCCGAGTGCGCGTTTGTCAAATTCAGTTCAGGACAGACAGTATGTTACATATATAATGTATTTTTTCGTTCTATTTTTCCAGATATTATTTTTTTCCTGAATTTTTCGTTCAATTTTTAATGGTAGTTTTTTGAAAGGAAGAAAGTTTTTCTAAAATTTGCTGTAAAAGAAATTTGCTCACTTGAAGTGAGTCACTTCTAATTAATTTTGAATTGAATATCAATATTTTCTCATTATATATTTGATAATTTTTATTTTCTAATAGTGCTTTTTTTTCAATAAATAAATACATAAAAAATGAATTTTTTTGAGGTTTTGAGTTTTGAAATTCTACGTTATTTAGAGGGCGGCAAATTCTACGACCGCCCGGGGGCACAAACGCTAGCTACGCCCCTGACCACAGGCACCGTGGTCCGAGTGTTTTAGCCAACGGGATCGCGGCTCAAATGTGTCAGTCTTAGTGCGGTAACAGTTCGAGTTCGAGTTCCGGCCGGCCCCCGTCGTGTATTGTCCGTGTTTCTATCAGGGTGGCGGAGCGAGCGACAGGAAGTTGTCGGGGGCCGGTGATGCAAGTGTAAGTTACCGCAGAAGTCGTCGGGGGCCGGTGATGCAAGTGTAAGTTACCGCAGAGGCCTGGAGACCTCGCCGGGGGGATACAATGTCTTTCTGTTATGATTTTTCTTATTTTACGTTTAAAAACCTTTTGTGCGCCCCGCAAAAATTTAATGCCCGTCCACGACTCTGTTTCTCCCCGTCTGGGTCTGCATCCTTTGTTAAGTTTCTATCAATAAAAATGTATTTGTTTATTTGCATATTTTATTCAGTTATCATAATAAAACAGATAATATAGATTAATGGATAATATACTAAAACAGTAAAAGCGGTTCAGTTGGACCGTTGGTCAGTTGGAGGTTAAGGGATGGGAGTGGCCACTGGGTGGCTTTGTGAAGGATAAAGTAAGGTAACCCAGTCCCACTAACCAATCCCACTACTAAAAGACAACATGCAGAGAAAAAAGCGAGAAAGATAACTTTTTTTATAAGAAAATGCAGTTTTTTGAAATCCAAAAAAGACAATTTGTTTCCAACAATGCTGATCAATTACATTTTGAATGTTTTTTCTAAACAAAAAATACAATTAAAAGTTTTAATAAATCATTTCACTAAAACAGACCTTGGCTGTGAACCTGTGGCCCCACCAAAAATGTTCCCAATTGGGCCCCACAGCTCCTAAGGCAGGCCCTGGATGGGGGTCCATTAAATCAAGATATTACTGTATAATTTTTCATCTCTATAGACAATAATCACTTTTTAAAAGCCCAATCCAAATTATTATTATATTATTATTATTATTATTATTATTATTATTATTATTATTGGAGACTTCCCTTCAAACTATTCTGTCTAACAGAGAATTGCCCCCTATATAGCTGTCAGTCAGGAGTAATGACCATAATATTCTTATATTGTTTGCAATTATCCCTAAAGTTCTTTATACAAATAAATTTAAAATCGTAATAATTAATTGCATATGGTAGGTGGTATTGGTGTATCAAAGGCATGACAGAGCACCATCACTTAACATTAATCTTCAGTAATTTTTACAAAGAATTTTGTACACTTTCTGTAGATGAAATTTTAACCAACATTACTTGCTTTTTATTTTAAACCACAATGGAATAAAATTTTGTTTACATGGTTATAAGGGCAGAAAAATAATTACAAATTGTATAGGCATTTAGCATTATTTTCTTTTTCCAAATAATTACCAATACCCAGTTTGTACCCATGGCAATATTCAAGTTTTTGTGGCTTTTCCTAGTGAATGCAAAAACTAGACTAAAAAAGAACAAAAAGCTGACCCCAGTTTCAAACCATGTCACTGTAACAGCATAAATAAATAATTACAATTTTGATATCCCTGCAGCCCTTCCTAACTTTCAAAACAACAAAAGAATTCTTCAGAAAAATGGAGATGAACTATTTAATTTGTTTTTTAAGAATAATTATTTGTTTCCATATCAACTATTAACAGTTAATATTTAAAGTAAACCATAATCTGAACATGCAATGAATAATATAGAATTCAAAGACAAAATGTTGTTTGCAACTACGTTTGATAGTAGAAAGTGGGCATCCTAGTTAATTCTATTATCACCACTGAACAGAAACAAGTTTTAAAAGTCATCTGACTAAAACTGTTAAAACACAGTAATTCCAGACTAGTTTAGTACCTGTATCACAAACGTGCAAAGAAAATACCTGCTGGTGGATCGCTTTTTTGAAACCAAACGTGTCTCAAGTGTGAAGCACGTGCAGTGAAACCTCGATTTAATGGACTAATAGGAAGGGTGTCCGTTGATATCAGGAGTCCATTTAATCCTGACGTTTACAGACGCATGCGCAAAAGGCGCCAGATGAAAACCTTTTTCACACAGTTCTACACAAATTTTTTGCTGGTGCACCAGACAGTGTCCGTTTGATGGGGGTCCATTAAATTGAGGTATTACTGTATAATTTTTCACCTCTATAGACAAATAATCATTTTTTAAAAGCCCAATCCAAATTATTATTATTATTTTTTTTTGGAGAGACTTCCCTTCAAACTATTCTGTGTCCAACAGTGAATTGCCCCCTCTATATCACTCAGTCAGGAGTAATGACCATACTAGGGATAATTGAAAACACATGAAGATATGGTTCTTTATACAAATAAATTTAAATTCACAATAATGAAAATTATATGAAGAAATTACAAATTAAAAGCAGCAAATCTCTTTCTTTTTTTCTTCTCACGTTTTGATAAAATAAAATATGTTTCTCCACTAAGAAAAAGGTCAACCTGTCCTACATCTTTACTGACAGAGCTGAAATACTGCATAGAACCGACTGTTGTAAGGACCACAACTATGTTAATTAAATGTGTGGCAAATTTTAACAAAGGTTGGGTGCCATGATGGACTCATCTTATATCAAAATTTGTAAAAATTAAAGTGAAGTAAAACTTTTTCACCCTTGGAAAAAATACATTATTAATAATAATAATATAGTAAACTACCTATATGCAACATCCACTTATGAAATTGTTTTCAAATGTGTCACCTGTTATTCAAACATGTTAGCTTTTTGTGGAAAACAGTAAATAAATATAAGCGACAGAGTGGAATTCTTTATGCTGATACTCTGCCAAGCTACTTTCCACAGCACAAGAAGTCCATACCCTGTTTACCTTTACTGTGAATTAGGAAGATTTTGTATCACCATCTGTCCCATGTCCCAGTTCTCCTCCATTGAGAGAGAGCTTTCTTTAATTCCATCAAGCTACCAGGACATGGTTGGTTTGCTTTTTAGCTGGTAATCCAGAAGCTGCCACAGATCTCAACTGGATTTATGTCATGATTTTGGGATACCCAGGGGAAAAAGATGATTGTCTTGAGTTCTCTTCCAAACTGGTCATATGAGGCATGTATGCCTTGTTCATACAAAAGGTAGATCTTTAAAAGAGCAACATACCTGGCAGAATTGTCATGTTCTTTGACAAACACCAATTGTTTTTATACCGTGAAAGATTGGACCCCATACCATAATAGTCCTGTCTCCTTATAGCAATTTAAATGAACTCCTAGTTTTATTAGGATTCCACTGGTTGGAGTTCATTGTGTTAAAATGTCATTAATTGATAACTTAAATCTTCTAGGGTGGAAAAGGGAATTTTTTGAAGTAATATTTCTTAGCTTTTAGATATATGTACTGTATTTATGAGCAGTTATTTAGCTCGTAATGACAATGAACCTTAGTGGAGAAAGAATGGAATTTGGGACTGTGTCTGTCTGTATTTCTTAGTGCACTTCCAGTTTGTTATACACAGTTAATGGATTTTTAGCACTGGTAGATAGATATATGTAATCCAACAAGAAATCACCTCAATCCAGAAAATGGTAAAAAGTTGATGTTTCTGCATTATAATTTAAGAGCTTTTGTGAAAAGTATAGCCTAACATTAAATTCAGACATTAATAATTGTTTATAATTTCAAATAATTTAAATATCCAGTCCTTAAACTGGAAACATCTCACTTTTAAAAGTTTGATGTGTATAAAGTTGAAGATACTGATGAATCATCTTTCTGAATGAAAACAAAACTTATTTACTCATTTAATAATCATTTAAGTAGCAACTCTGGTGATTATTTACAAAGTAAATGGAAAAGAAATATACATAAATGCAGGACCCCTGAGATGCAGTGTAGCTGGGGTAATTACCCATCTTTACCCTTGGTAGCCCTGCATAGATGTTACACCACATGAAAGCAAGACAAAATAGCAATGCGAAGTAAATGAATCATTTTAGTGTTTGTTTTTCTCTCTCTCACTTTTATTAACTCTTAATGATCCTGAATCTCTCTCACTACAAATGATCTTAATTTTCCCTCATTTATTTTAAGAGCAATAACACTAAATTTTCTACTTTTTATCTATAACTTCTAATTTATTCTTTATAAACAGTTTCTTTCATACTTTTAGCAAATTCAGAAATAAATTCTAAACATAACTGAACACAAATAACATTTTATATTGAATTTGAAATGTGATAAAAATTTTATTAAATTGCATAATCAGTTTTGCTGTTTTTTTAAATATATTTTAAAAAATTAGTTGGTGATGGAAAATCTAAATAATATAAATTTTAATCAGCTTTTTGCCAAGTCCAATGTGTATCATGTTTTTTTTTATTTAAACTGAATCTAAATTTAAAACATTCTATTTGTTAAGCACTCACTGGGAAGAGTATCTCAAAAAATTACCTCTATAGTTTTCTACCATATCTTTCTGTATCAGTGGTCTTTCCATTTCAAAATTAAAAATACTGATGGAATGGGCACATCTTAAAATGGTGAATCAGATCCAAGTATTAAACTTCTATCAATCTATTTTTCATCTCTTCTACACTTACAAACACCATTAATTAAATACTTACTACTAATTTTAGTTTGTTTTATATTTTTAGCTGTAATATCTTCAAGCCCACATAAATCCTTTCAGCTTTTTGTCCATTAGAGTAAGCTAGTCCTCTCTGAAACAAAGTGGCTATTGCACCTAAAGATGGTAAAATAATTTTTCAATATTCAGTCCCCTTTATTTATTCTGTATGCTCATAACAAATTTCACTAACTCTGGATAACTCTTTTAGTTGGATTGATGTCATAAGACTATTCAATTAAACCATTAATAGAGATGCTTAGGAGGAAAATTCCCTAAAAGAGATCCAATCAAAATAGGTAAAAAAAAAATTTTTATTTTATCTTATATTATTCATTTGTGGCATAGTATTTTTAAATCAAGATCCTGACCTTTTTCAGTTCAATTTTTTTTTCTTCTTATAAAAATTGTAAAAAAACACAAACATGTAACTGATCTTTATTCAATTTCATTCCCCCAAGTGCTCTCATCTATTTGTGTTTTCAATGTTCATTTAAAGAAAGCCCATGAGAAATGTATTGCTCTATTATAAAAAAAAAATTTATAAAAGGAACTTAGAAGTCAAGTTCAACTTATTACCATCTGGTTGAACTGAACACTTATAATTCTAGTAGACAAAATAGCTACAAAGGCCAGAGTCTCTGCAGGTCAATTTTAATTAAAAGTAATCTTAAGCTTTACATTTGCTATACTATATATTAGCCTTTGTGATTATCTACTTCAAAAACAATCATTGGTTAATGTGCTGCATAAACTTCACCTCATATGGCTGAGCAGGATGAAAGAGGACAAATTCAATACAATACAACCAAACAAATTAAAATTTATCTGTTGTTTGAAAAGGAAATCAATTAGCCACATTTACAACAACAGTACTAATTTTGTCTATGAAAAAAACTCCATATTTCTGATGATGGTAGAAACTAAATTTTAGTCAGACTCAATTCTATTTAGTTCTTAAATATTCATTTTTGGAGATTTACTTATCTATCTTTTAACCAGCAAAACTTACTCTGTCACTGTGATCTTCTTTATTATTTTCTTTGTAGGGTGCTTCCCTTTTTTATTCAGTAAACCACAACCACATTTATTTGTTTATTTTATAATAATATACAAATATGTTATTTCTATTTCATTGTTATTACAGTTATTTTAATTGTTTTTATTAACTTTTCACACTGTATTTGAACTCATAGCCAATGAACAGCATAATATGAATCAGCTTATTTTTATGAAAATCAGTAGATAAGTGTTTCTCTTTGATTTTGATCTATAGTCAGGTTTAACTCGTATATCAATGAACTTCCTAATTTTCTGATATTTAGAATATTTGACATACACAATAGAAAATACAGAAAGTGAAACCTGAAACTATTATTGGTAAAAGAAAAAATATAAAAAGAAGTTTGATGATATGGTTGAAATTTTGTTTTGGAATACTGTCTTAACAGAACTAAAACTTTCTATTCTCATGGATCACAGGCCATGAGACATAACAGAAGCATCTTACAATCGGTAATCATGTTTGTTTGATTAGTGTTGTTTAGATAACATCTCTGGGTTTTGCTGTTTATCATTTCCAGTAAAGCACAATTCAACTTGGGGTTTTAGAGTTGCATCAGCCCTTCCTGATCTTCTATTTATCCTCAATGTTTGGTGGATTCTGCATTCTTGTCTTTGATATTCTTAACATAGATGAGGGGCCATTCACTTTTTTTGAGAGTGATTGATTGACGGAAAGAAACTGTCAATTATGTCTGCCTCCAGAAAGAACTTTTGCCTGTCCTGGTAGTGTTTGTGGGTCATGCCCCAATGTTTTGCTTCCTTTTTGGTGATTGAACAAAGTAGATAGCAGCTGATATTTGGTTTAATGGCATCCTCATGATCTGTGGAGCACAGTTCTAATTGGTCCAGGATCATCTCTCTATGAAGAATAAAGCTTGGATTACCATCCTCTCACTTATGGATTATGGCACATAGGCAATAGAGCTGGAACAATTTTAACCACCTAATGTGCTAACAGTGTCCCATCCATATTTTAACTAGAGCTTTTAAAACAAAGGTTAGCAGTAAGAGTTACAAGAAAATGTTACCCTGAGCTTGCCCAATACTAGATATGACTTTATTTATTAAATTTAGAGAAGATGCAGTCAAGAAAACAGTTTCTTTTGCCAGCAATAGAATTTTGATGTACTTCATGTTATTCTAACCCATGGTATTCATTAGAAAATTATCAAAGCCCACTTCAGAGTGTAAAATGTTTAATAAGGCCACAGGTGTGATAAAGTCTATTACTGTTAGATAAATGCTTCATTTTTTAAAATATATCTTAGCATATTATAATACATTGTGTAAAATGCAAAAGAAAACTAATTAAAATATGATTAAAATAGAAAAGAAAAGTTTGAGCTAGAACAATATAATTACTATTTTGAAGCAGAGAGAAAACATCTTACTTCTGTAGTATTGTTTTTAAAATCAGACTGCCTTCTGGATACAGTTAATCTAAGGAGTTGATCTAAATGTTCATTGGCAGGCCATATTTAATATTATTTTAAATGAACTTCAGTTGACTAAACACAGAGAGAGATATATAAATAAAAGGTGAATAATTTGGAAATGCTTTTTTGGGGAGTATTTTCTAAAAGTCAAGTAAAGTAGCTCATTTTTAAGTTTTTCTTGCTGCAAGTCATTAATTCCATTTTAAGAAAGCTTCACCACATTTTTAGATGATGGCATGTTTCGTTTGCAGTTGTGATATTGTGACTTTAAATCAGCTCTTTATGAGACGGTGATTAATTCTTTGTGATTGTCATTAAGTGGGCAAATAATCAAAACATTTCAGAGGTGGGCGCCAAAAGGGTCTTGGCCCCCGGGCGCTGAGAACCCTTGCTACGCCTCTGGCTGGTGAGCGTCCGTCGGCCGAGGTCCGAGTCCTTTAGCCGATGGGTTAGGGTTAGTTACGTCAGTCCCACTGCAGTAACAGCCGAGTTCCGGCTCCCGTCGCCATCGTGTATTGTCCGGTCCGCGCTTCCATCAGGGCGACAGGAAGCCGCGGGTGGGGCCGCCGACGCCAGTGATGCGACAGGGAGGAGTGCCCGCCGTGGGAGACAGGCGGCTATAATACTAATAAATACTTCTCTGTTTGTGGGAAAATTGAGGAAAGATTTGAGAGAAAAAATATGATCCGAGTGAAGTAATGAACGCATCCTTCATGGATAGTCACACGTTCTTAAAAAAACATTTTGAATAACGAATAACTGTTGTTCTTTGCTCGGTTTGATTGATATAATAAATTTACTGTCGTCAGAGACGATGGGGCCATAACCCATTGTAGTTTTAGAATTCCCGGCGGGCCACTTAAGAACGGGCACCCCTGCCCTAAGGCCATGCCAGTACAGATTCAGTCTACTGTCCCTATCAAAAGCTGGACTTGATTCCACGGGTCTTCCTTTTTTTTTTGACAGTAAACCCTTCACTATTTGGATCTCCTCTCATCTTGTATTTTCTGTGGCTCGTGCACACATCATTTCTGCTTATCCTGCATTGCCACTTATTTTTTAACTAATAATGTGATTCGTGAAATTGTGGTGGTGTTGCTGTTTGAGTTAATAAATCCACAGTATATTGCTTTATTGAATCTTTTAGTGGTGTATAATATGTAAGATAATGGTTTGTGTGGGCTTACTCAGGTTTTCATAGGACTCTCATATTAGCCTGATTGTGGTTTTCACTATTGGTGTCATTGATTGTCATCAGAAAGGATAGTTTGTTTCTAAGTGGATTCTTTTGGGTTGCCATGTTTTTTTCAGCCCTGCACATGGCTATCAGTTTATTTCAGTAAGGTTTGTGGTTTTCAAAAAATGTCTTCAGTGTTTACAAGTATTCAATCACTTATGTCTGACCTGTTATTGGAATCATCCTTAGAAATTCTTCTTTTACAACTCCCTTATTTGTACAATATCACACAAACAAAATTGATCATGAAACTGATATCAGATCTATTGAGTTGTGTGCATGGTCACGCTAAAAAATATGCATTTTCTCAATTCATCAATTGTTGTAGAAAATAAGTCATATAAAAGATCATCTGCTCTCCTAGTACAAATGGTATCAGACAAGTGCAGTTTCCATGTTTCTTCATTTATCTGTTTACTCTTCAAGAAATTCTGAAACAGAGCATTGCAAACAGCTGCCATGCAGTCTTTTATAATCTCTGCATCATTAAACTTTGTTTTCAGGCCAAGATCTCAGTAACTCGATGTGTGTTTAAAAATGACTGAACATGAATATTGGAAGATCAACCAGAAAATCCCAGCAATGCCACCACTGATGAAAACACTGATAAGGTGGACGCAGCTTTCCATAAAAATCAGTGATATGCTTAATGCTTATACCACCAGTTCAATAGCTGTTTATGTCAACAAGTTAAGGTGATACATACCATGGAGTGCCTTTCCAATATCTCTGTTGTCACAGAGAGAGCAAAAGAAAGTTGGATTATTGTTTAAGTTCTGTTTTGCTGAGTCAAAAAAGATGCATTAATGATCACCTGCTGAGGTTGGGTACCATGGTTAACCTAAAAACTAAACTTTAGACAATATCTCCACTTGAAATTGTCTCCATAGCTAAGAAGCTACACTTCTGTTTACATTTAGCCACTGTTACATGGACCTGTGACTGCTGGCCTTTATCCTACCAATAGTTTTCCACCTTAAAGAATCATTCCTAAGTATGGCTAACTTTTTGTAACATTTCCCGTAAAAATTAAATATCCTAACAGTCAAAATTGATATGCACAAAACCTTAACCCTAACTAGCTTTATTTTAGCAGCAAATTTTATAATAGATAAGTAATATACCCTCCTACTTACTCACCCACCCTGTTTTTAAGGAATATTGTGATTTGGTTTTATTTACACAGGGTAGAAGAAACTGCTTATTTTATAAAAGGAATATGCAATAAATATTAATACTGAGAATTTAAAACTTGATAGTATTTTTGAAAAACTCCTTGTTTTTTAAACAAAGTATTTTGTAATATTTCTTATCTATTATATCACAGTCTATACAAGCACTAGAATTTAAAATTAGGAGTTTTTACTTAAGGATGAATAGTTTTCAAGAATTTTTCTAGAAATGACTGATTTGGAGATGATGGAATGTATCCCCCGTATCCCCATTCTTTTTTATTTATTTATTTTAAACCAGGGTCATTTCTCTTGACTTTTGGTCTCATAATTCAATAAATATTATATCATTAAGTACTACAATTGGTTTAAAATGAAGATGTTTTATTTCTAAACATTGTTTGAAGATGTATGTGTGAAACAAATATTTGTTAGTATGTGATGTAGAACTAACACCTGCATTAAGAATTATATTTATTTATTTTTTAACAGAAGCAGGGATGGATTGCACATCCTTGCAGGTATTTCATAACTTGAACAAGCTGCCCAGGATCATGGAGAATATTTTCGATCTAGGGAAATACTGGAATTAGTAGATGGGTTGGGAGGTAACCTAGCCAGCGGAGGTAATCGTTGAAACTAGAGTCACCATGTTTGTTCAACGGCGCATGTGTAGCTCTTCATTAATATGTGGGATTTGATTAGGTCTAGAGAGGTTTGGTGTGCCTCCGATAGGCCAAAAGTCAGTCTGGTAATGGGTTCCTTAAGAGTGCTAGCGATCATGGAGAACGGACCCCTGACCCCTGACCCGGGAGACTAACCCTACCCCCTGGACATAATAATAAGATTTGCCACAATAGCTTTCCACCCCCATCCATAATCAAATCTCCTCAGATATCTGTAAGTCTAGTTGAGCAGGACGACACTCTAATTGTTAATCATCATGTACATTTAAACCAAACCTAACCCTTAACCCTAACCCCCCTTAACCCTAACCCCACCAGAACGTCTTCATCGAGAAAAGTTGAAATGATAACATTACGCAAATTTCAGAATTCAGGGCACCACCCCCCTCCCCCCCCACCCCCGGGACGGAAAATTTTTTTCTCCGCGTAGGTGGGTGGGTAGGTGACATCGAGTCCCCGTCGGTGTCGTTAGAACCGCCGTTGATTCCGCCACCGATTCATCACGATTAACCCTTTGGTAACGATCGATCTCGCCCGTGGGGAACGTTTCCGCGCGTTCGGAACTTACGGCGGCCGCGACCACCCCCCCGCTGCGGAAAGGTTCGCCATTCCTCGAGGGTGCGTGGGATCGACTCGGCGTCGGTGTCGTTGCACGCGCCGTTTCCGCCGCCATCGATTCATCACAACCATCGATCCGATATCGATCCATCTCGACCAGGATGGTATGTTCCCTTCGTTCGGCATTTACGATAACGACGCTAAACGACGATACGGTACAACCTCCCCCACCCCCGGGACGGACAATTCTTTTTGTCCGCGAGGGTTCGTCCTATCGAGTCGCGGTCGGTCTCGTTGGATGAGTCTCGAACGGGACTATCGATTCTACGCATTCAAGGCTTCGATCGGGATCGATATCGAACGTGGGGAACGTTTGCGTGTGACCGTCGGGGTTTCTACGAAAATCACCCACTGCGAAAAGGTTCGTGGCTGCGACCCTGTGGGACGGATCGACTCGGGGTCGGTGTCGTTGGACGCGGCCATCGATTAACCCTTTGCTTTCGATCGGCCCCCCTCCCCCCGCTACGATGCCGCTCGTAAACAAGGACCGGATACGAGATCGAATGAAACAAATTTTCGTGCAACGACGAACGAACGACTCCACAACTTTCTCAAAACCATAAAAACCTGTTTCCCACTAACCTACCCACACTAACTACCACTATGGCATAATTTACCCTACTTGTAACCCTACGACCCCTAACACCCTAACCCCTATTCCCCAAACACTAACCATCTCCCAGCTATCGACTCCTACCTAAAGATCTATCTCCTACGACCCAACCACCAAGCACTGCGACTTCGCAGCACCTACATTACTATTATTATTATTGTCTCATTTTACAGCTATGTAACTGTCGTTGCCGCCGCCATCGTTTCGGTTCAGCAGAATCAGTCTCTATTCCGCCTACAATGACACTGAGGACTGATATTTGCAAACAAAAAAAAGAAACTGTTTTAATGCATTAAGATATTTTGCTTTTCATCGCCTAATTCCTGGTACCACGAACGGTCCCCCCGTGTGCTGGAGCTACAGGGTTTTAGCCAAAATGATTTTGGAACGAAATATGGATTGAACATAAAGTTTAAGGCTGATCTCTAATGTTGTTAAATTAAATGATTAATATTTTGGTTTAAATGTATGTATATTTTAAGCCATCATTAATAACATTCTGACTTAAATTTACCTTCAAAATAGGACAAATATCATTTAGAGGACACATTTCGCAGGGATGTCTCCCGCTCGGAAATGGCGCCAAGTTCAGGTGAGAGGTAGTCTGCTCGGATGGTGGGACTAGCGATGGAATGAAGAGAGATATGTGTGTGTGTCTG
Source organism: Nautilus pompilius (assembly GCA_018389105.1). Classification (NCBI taxonomy): domain Eukaryota; kingdom Metazoa; phylum Mollusca; class Cephalopoda; order Nautilida; family Nautilidae; genus Nautilus; species Nautilus pompilius. Next base: position 13,932 of record JACATO010000368.1, read on the forward strand.
TCTCTTTCTATTCAGGTTTGTCTGTCTTTCCTTACAAGTAGATTATCTCGTTGGTTTCTGAAATTAAATAACGGAGTAATTAGATGATGATGTTAAATGACGACTAGGAGAGCGGGTAGTGGCTGTGACTGGGTGTCTGGTGTCTCGTGCTCTGGAGCTCCTCGGTACAGTCGGACAGGTGAGAGGAGATGAATTAAAGCTTCTTCGGGCGATGGAAGAGCGAGACAGTTGTTGGGTTAGGGCTCCACACTTCGACTTTGAAAACCAGTTTTATGAGGCTGTAAGTGCACTCACTGGCTCTAAGTAGTCGGCCACAACAGCGAGGTTAATCTAATACAACAATGGCTTCTCAATGGCGAAGTCACCACAAGGGGCCAATTTCATTGTCTGTCAGAGGAATAATTTTAAACTGACCACCCTAAATTTAGAAATATCCTTCAGCGAGCTTCTAGTTGAGAAATACTATACGCTACTGACTTCAGTCACTGTCCAATTTCCTACAAGATGATGATCTTTTGTAGATGTTACACAAAATTTTGGTGGATGATAATGCAGAAATACAATAATACAATGTACTGTACTGTACTGACTTCAATTAAAAATATGACCTAATGAGCCCGAGTATTACCGTCTGCTGTGATTATCAAATTAAAATCTTGCAAAATCAAAGTTCTGTTGATGTAAAAAGAAATCGTAATAGATCTGGATAAAAATTACTTCTACATGAACATAAGAAAATCTGGACACCTTTCTGAATTCAGCATTTAAAGATTTTGCTGTAATAATATAGCAAAGCCTGAAGATTGTATCCTATCAGGTAGACATTCCCACCGATTGGGTTAGGGCCATGCAATGTAAAGAACCATTTGAGGTGAATTTATATTAATTGTGCTTGGTCATGACTACTGTATACGTTTTAAGGTATGTGAATTGCTAGCAACATTTCATTTGAATTATTCATGTAAATTAAACAGAATAATGAAAAGTGAATCTAGTATGTTTTCCATGGATTTACTATTAATGAAAGTATTCCTGAAAATGATATGTATGTATTTGTGAGAAACAGTCATCATGGTGCGCAATGAATTTTGTTTCCCTTGTGTAGATACACATTGGAATGTTTCATTTTACAGCAATGTTCAACTTTTCAGCCAAAGAAAGTCGAAATGTGGATGCTAGATGGCATCATCGCATGTTGTGGACCAGATGAGGAAAATAAAAGCATTACTCAGAAATGTGGTGACATTGACAGAGAGGTACTATGCAGTTTTGTCACAGATTTAAAATGTCAACTTGGTTAGAATCAATAATATTTCATGTAAAGCAATCATCATAATTGAAACAACCTCAGCTCATCATGCATGTCTATTATAATGATCTTTGTTAGTATCCAAATGAACAATAGTATCTTTGCCATACAAGGTGATGAAATAATTTTTGCTTTGGAATGTTTTCTTAAAAGTAGGTAATGGGAGAAAAATTAAGCAACAAATTGTGTATACTAATTAATATCAAATTAATACTTAATTTTGTGTCTACTCAAGTGAAGTTGCTGCTAAATGCGTTGATCATAGCCATAAAGTTTAATTGCCACTAATTTATTTTGCCCCTTGGTTTGTTAAACACACTAACCAGCTCTGAGACTCATCCCTACCAAGACAGACTCTTATTATCCCGATACTGTTCTTGCACAACTGATTTTTATTTTTTTTTTTTTTTTTGCATAAGAAAAAACCCCTTAATAACTCATTTTGTACGGCTCTTGAAATCCTGCTGTGTGCTGGAATTTTATTCAGCTTTTCTTTTCTTAAATTTGTTAACAAGCATTAGCAAGGTTACAGAGGTGGTTTTAGGGAATTTTAAGCTAAATGTGTGACTTTCTTAGTATTTACATTTAATTATTCAGAGCAAGTTTATTCATATTAGGGCATAAATGGGTGTTGCTTTGTATAATAGATTTTTTGCCTTCTTGACCATTTTGAAAGAAATAATGATTAATCATAGTATATGACCACCAGGGAGTCTCCTGAGGTCATCAGAAAAGGCCATAACTATACTAAAAATAAAAATGATAGTATGGAGAAATTTTGCTTGTATAAATTGTGATATAGAATTTGTCAATGAATGATGTTTTCGTTTATTTGTCCAACTCTGAAATCTGCATTTTTTGATTCATCTGAATACACGTTCTGTAAAGCAGAGATTACGTAGCCTTGTGTATACCAATGATGATGCTCAAACACACTAATATATGTACAAATTATCAAGGGGAGGATGACTTCTCTGGTGTAGTTTATCTCCCATTTTAAATTACTACTATTATTATTATATTTAGGATTTAGTTAAGCTTACCATGAACGATGACAAGGTGGTACTTTTGTTATACTGTTGTAGCCAGTAGCAGGGATTCTGTCAGCCTCTGTGATTTTCCTTCACTTCTAGTCAGAAGATTTATGTGGTTTTTTTTTTTCATTGGTGTGGCTGGATCAGGAATGTTTGTACTAGTCATGTTTTCACACAATTCCTCCTCCTCCTCCTCCCTTTTTTTCTGGGTCCCGAGCTGGTATAATAACTAAAAGCTATACAACTAACAGTAGAAATAAATAATTTATTCCTTTACATACATATATTTTATTTTTCTTTATTTTATTTATTTTATTTTATTTTTAGATGGTTACAGCTCTTGTAGTTTCTAAGCCAGTGTTGGAAAAGGTGATATTCTTCCATCAGGACGATTCAAACTGGTAGGTAAATTAATTGCTCAGTTAATGCACATATGTTGCTGGGTATTAAAGATGTCTATATGGTTTATAGTCATAAAGTGTTAAAATATTTTAACATTAACTTACAGAGAAAGAAGCACGAGTTAATTTTCTTTATAAAAGGTCAAAACAAATCTAGTTTTGCTAAACTTCTCAGTGAATTCATGCGATAACTACATCCATGTGCCTGACATTGAATCCTGCCCAAATCAACAACCTGTCTTTATTCTCTGCAGTAATTCTAAATTCTTGTATACAAATGCGGTTTGTTAAACTTTTATATGTCTGAATTGAATCATTCAAACTTTGCAGAGAAAATACCTGGACTGTTTATGTTCATGTGGTCAATGATTGTGATGTTGAACAGTGTATTTTTTCCAAAGGTAAAGTCAAAGCATTTCCATAAATACAAGTCTAATTAACCAGTGTTACAGCTAGGTTTTCAACAGGCATGGTAAATATTATAAAACTGGGCACATACGTGCAGTCACGTGCAGAAGCATGGTATTGTGGGCACATTTATTTGCAGCAGAGTTATGACAAGTTTTATAAATAACTTTAATACTAGTATGATGTAGGTGTTAAGTGAAGTATTACTAACTTATGCAATCATACAACCTACAAGTTCACATTTATTTGCAACAAAGTCAATGCATGTATATATACATTTACAAGTCTCATAATATAATGAAATGCAATAGCTTTAATTGACGACCTTGAATTAGGCTAGATTGTATGTTAAAACGTTGAAGAAAAATACTCTTAAGACTGCCGCTCTTTTCTTTTGTGTACTCGTGCTATGCTTCGAAGCGTAAACTAAATGGCGTATAATGCGCACGCGCACAAGTTACAACTCCGCAGAGCGGCTGGAAAATTCCCGCCAGGGGACGCTCAAAAGTTCTGCATGCAGCGGTTGTATACCTGTACAAAAAGGAATTGGGCTTTGTGTTTTGCACCATTTGGGGCATGGCATAGTAAATTTAGGGCATGTCATTGTACAAAGAGGCATGGCGCTGTAGACCAGAGGCATGGCGTGGCGCCATGCTAAAAAGGGCTAGCTGGAACTCTGTTAACTATGAATGAACATGATTACAATTCAAATTTTCTTTTAAATAATTAAGCGATACAGATGTAAGTGAAAATAAATTTTTTCATATTAATTTTTTTTAAATTGGCAGCTGCCTTTCTAATGTTAGAAAAACTGATTGCACTTAATTAAATTTTATTATAACTAATACTTGTGAAAGAACTTTCTGTTAAAAACAGACAGTAGGTCTTAACTGAGGATCTAATAGTTGAATGTTTTGAGCAAATGATTTGGAGATGTTACTAATTAGCAATCCATTTTGGATAAATTGTTTTAAATGACTGCTTCAGCACTAGGCCCTTGTAGAAAACATTTCACTTTTGGTGTGTGCTCATTAATGCTGGATGCTTTCACCTTGCAGATTTCTAATGTTGAGATGCTTCCATTATCTGCTTGTGTACTACTTTCCAAACCATGCAGGTAGTATCTTCCACATCATTGTGAATGATGTACTAAAATCTCAAGAAAATTAACTCAAATTGAAGAGCCAGATGCTGCGCAGAGCTCCATGCATGATTGGATTATATTTTTCACATATATTCAGAATGAAACATCTTAAATTTAAGTAGAACTGAAAAGAAACAAGGGGATGGCAGTGGCATTTTGCAGTGTAAATTTATCCATTGTTAACAGAAAAACAAATCACAAGTCCCCATCATATACAAAAGGGAAATTCACAATCAGACTGACGGGAAACATATTGTATAGTGTGTGAATGGTAAGTATACAAATTAATAACAATCATAGTTGAGGAAAAAAACTATTTGATAAGCAAAGGAATAGAAAAGTGATTATTCAGGGTAGGAAAAAAATTCCATGAATTTTAACTTTGACTTTGAAATCCTGTCATTACCTATGTCTATTAACTGCCAGCCACATGGCTAAGTGAGGCAAAATCAGGGTTGACCAGACAAAAGAGAAACAAACTTCTCATAGATGGTCTTATCAGTGTAATCTATGTATAACTACAGTCTCAACATTTAATGTAGTAAACTACATGAGACCTGAAGTGGGGGACTGTCCTTAAATGTGAAGTACTATCCTCAATAGTATTTGAAAAAATAATTTGTTTTAGGCCATGTAGTTTCTGCAACCAAACTCTCTAAATACCTGAAAATGGTTAGCACAAGATAAATAACGTTTTGGAAACACTGTATCTGACTGACTTAAAGCACTAGATACTTGATTTTCAAATTTTTATGGATAACCATTTGCTGCTGTAATTTTTTTGATAAAAATAATTTAATGTGGAAGTTTGAATTAGAAGAACATTTTGTAAATATGCTGTACAAGAATAAATACTAATTGTGTTTGTTTTTTTTTTTAAATAACCTTCTCTGAGAGAATAATTTAAATTTTACCATTTCTAGCAAGCAGACCAGTTAGTTTTAGAATGAACATTTTTTAAGTAAGGCGTTTTCACGACTCTGCTATTTCTAACCTGAGAAATTTGATAAGAAATAATGCATGGCAATAGCAGTTTCAGCAAAATTGGAATTCTTCTTAGAAAGTTTAAATTTGACAAAAACATTTGCACAAAAGCATATTGTAAACATATTGGTAAAAATTGAAAATCTGCAGTTTGTCTGAATATAGGATTTTTCATGCAAATAAAAGTGTTTAGCAATTTCTTTATGCCAGAAATTTAAAATTGTATAACTTACATTTAAGTAGAAATAAAAATGCAAGGGTAACAACAACCATGTCTTAAAGCTGTGTCTTTTGGACCCTGGTTATATTTTTCATGTTTCTATCAATCTTTCAAATGTTTTTATACTAAGGTCTGACTTCAGTTTGTGGATGACAGATTATTTAGCAAAATCAGATAATTTTGTCATTTATGCTTTCATTTGTTTATGTTCCTACTTTACAGAAAACAATTTAGAAGATGACATTTTTTACATCCATATGAAATCCACAAAGGGATCAGATCTTTAATTCTTTCTAATGTAGTTTACAGACTGTTAGAGATTTAACCCTTTCAACAGCAATCTTTTTAGACTTCTGTTAAATCAATGATTTTAAGTTTTTGCACCCAGATGTTCTGACAGAGTTAATTTTCAGAGACTATCTGTTTACAAAAGATTGTTCAGAAGCAAGAAATATTATTTGATCATTATCAATATGAATATATTCATTTATTGTTAAATTTTATTTTTTTAAAATTTCTCCATTATTTAAAATAGACTTTAATCTTTTGTTCACTGCTTTTTTGTAGGCCACTTAGTGAAGGAAAAGCCTTGAGGGATAAATTTGATGCCATTTTTGCTTCCACACCCTATGTTAAGGCTTTAATCTGTATCAGAAAAATCAAGCAGGAGCAGGTAACACCCTCATTTCTTTTCTTTTTATATCTGTCTAACTAGGTTTAGAAATTGTCAAGATATCCACTTATTTAAAAATCTTATGTTAGGAAACTAAAATCAAACAAAAACTTAATAATATTAACTACCCTTTAGCAGAATACTTTTGAAAAATTACTTATTTTGTTTTTGAAAGACACGTTCATTTAATATTTTCTAAATTTAATTTCTGTGCTCTAGTTTTTTCTTGAATTTAAATGACATTTGTCTCAGCATGCTTGATGCCATGACAATTTCAGTACACCTTTTGATGTCCAGGTTCTCCTGAACAGACTTTTAACAAATTGTTTAACAGATTTCCATGATAAGACAATCACAGATTATTATTCACGGTATTTCTGAAATTGCAGTAATGGAATTTCTCACACAAAGATACAACACCTTCTGCAACAGATTGACTGGATAGTTGGATGTGTCTATAAGTTTCTTTTTGCTTCCTCTCCCTGTAAACAAGTCTAAATCCTTGTTGCCAAGCACTACTATTTCTCAACTTACAGAAACTCAACAATATATCTATTCAACAATGAATAGCATAGTTAGATGCTCATAACTACAGAAGAATATATGAAACTGAGCCTATGCCTCATAAGCAATGATAAGAGAATATTCTGGAAAATGAGACTGACCAAACTGTGAATATTCTACTAGTGCTTAATAAAAAAGAAAGCAAAGTGAAGGGTACTTTTTTGCCATACAAAGATGAAACTCAAACAAAAACTAACATTATAAAGTTCCAGTGTATAATAGTATGCAAAACTGTTAGTTTAATAGTAAATAGTAATCTGATTTTGTCAACTATGAATTAAAAAATTTTTTTTTTTTTCATTTTATTTTTTAGACATCCATTATGTGTTAATTTGGATTGGATCTGGTTTATTTCTCTCTGTCTGTTTTAGCAAAAGTTAAGTCAAACTGGCCTGTAACTCTAAGTTGAGATGTTAAGGTAGAGAAAGTTTCACTCAACTGTTAAAAACAAGATTTTAAAACACAATCTAATTTGTGTGTGTTCGCCTGCTTGTGCATGATCACCTTGAGAATCAGCCTGAGGTAGCTAATTCTGTTAATAGATGCTTTTTCACCTGAATTTTTTCTGTTATGTCTCTCTTAAAATGCTATTACTTCAAACCAGACATTCCAGACTTTTTGTACTCTTTCTTGACTATAACTGCTGACACATCAGATCATTCTATTAAAATTGTCTTTGAATATTCAATGAAACAAAGTGGTGAGGATTCTGTGTCTGGTCTGCCTACTCCAGGATGGATCTGAATAGTGATTTGTACAGAGGAACTAGAACCATAACTGTTTGTATAGTTTAACATACCTGGGCCCCTCTTGGTTTTACTATGCTCACTTTCAATTTTCATTTAACTTATTGCATATAATAATGCTAATGTTTTCCACTTTTTATATTTCTAAGAAAGTTATTACCTAAATTTTTAAACTGAGGATAAGGAAACTTTAATCTTGTCCTTGCCTTTTATATGCTAATGTATTTTTTTGTACATCTTTCAGGATGCCAATGTGCAGTTGTACAGGCGTGATATCAAATACCTGAAGGAGTACAAGCAGAAGGCGTGTGAGGTGAGTTGTTTAGTGGATGTGTGGTATTTTTTGTTAGTTTTAATGCTTTTAGAAAGAGAGAAAAAGAAAGAAATAGAGGAAGGGGGATGGATGAACATTTGGTTTCAGTAGTTTTTTACTGTTCTTGGAAAGAAAAGAGATTAGATTGACTGAACAAGTTATAAAATTATCATGCACAGTCAAAACTAATTTTTCTTTCATTTAAAACAAAAATTTTTTCATGGTTTTTGATATTGTTTAATTTAACTTAGTAGAAACACTGATCTGATTTTTTTAAAAAATGATTTCCTGTGGTTGTGTGTTGTTTGTTTTTACAGCTAAAAGAAAATCTAGAAGCCGACCAAGCTAAACATAAAGCTAAACATATCCATAGGACAGTTGTGGCCAGTTGAGGTAAGTTTCAAGCCTCCAGTTAGACTCTGCTATCTTTCCCTCATACTGTGAGCAGATTCTGCATATATTATTTTGAGTAAATTCATTCCCACAGGCACCTTTGGTGGCCCTTACAGCAAGATTATAATTGAACCTAAACTTTATTTTATTTACCTCTCAAATTACTGAATAAAATTTATTGTTATGAGAATTTATCTACGGTGCTTTTTATGTGAGCTTTTATCACCACTTGAGGGATCTAATTTTATTGTTTCAGCAAACTTTTAATGTTCCTGTCTTCAAAATTCTCTTTTGTCAACATTTCTTGTAGTTTATAATCTCACAGTTGTTTCATTGAATTTGGTGACTAATGACCATGTCAAGTTATGTTGTTAAAGCGGGTGTAACTACTTAAAGATGTGATTTACATTTGAGGAAAGGGGGTTTATACACATCAGTAATATTAGGACTTGCACAATATGAGTTCTAATCTAAACTGGCTGCCAGAAGTTATATAGTAATTAATTTTGATGGTTTTCAGTAGTTTGTTTATTAATAGCTGGCATGACCTCTCAGCTGAGAATAACTCCAACATCAAAAGAAGAGCTGAATAGAACTGCATTTTATTGGAGAACTTGATGGTAAACTGATTTTTGAAATGTAGGTTTAAATAGTAAGTAATTTTATAGGCATGTTTGTAGTGATCTTGTGGAAAGATAAAGATTTTTCTATTTTTAATAAAGTTTTGGCAGATTGCCCTCACTTTTTAACATCCATCCAGCCTTCCCTTTTTATTATCCTACCTGGGTGAGTCAGCTCATGAACTTTTCACTGACCAACAATTTTTGTAGCAGCAATAATTTGACATTATCTGCAGTATCTATTTTATTCTGTATAATTTTTCTTTTCAGGAAAAGCTTGACAATCTCCTGTCCATACAAACCAACATCAATAAACTAACAAATGACATTGGTAACGTTTGCTGTATCAAACTCAACCTTTTATAAATCTGATTTGTTCAGAAACCTTTGAGTTCACTGCATGAAATATCAGGTGTTTATTAACAGATATCATCTGGAAACGTGGCAATGTGCAGATTGCACAAGCAGAAACTAGCCCAAGATGGATTCAGTTTTCATTTGCTTTCATTGAATGGAAACTCGATATTTCATGCATTGCTTTTTCTAAAGATTAAAAAATATGTTGTGTTCTTCCTGAAACCAGTTCACAGTTGATAGGGTATGGTGTAATTAATATATACTAGACGACCCGTGAACCCGTTGGGTTCCCATTGTGACAGCGGTTGATGACAAAAAGACAACACACAATTTTAATATTATCGAGTGATCAAACTTTAATTTTATGAAAAGTTGAGCATTTACATCAGGAGTCATTGTTTAATGAAGCCCGCGTTTAATCACAACATTCTTGGCAACCACAAAATTAAAACACTATGTTGCTAGTAATAATTACAAAGGTCTTAATAAACCTTGTTGCTGCACACTCGCCTATAACCTCCAGGCATCTCACACTGTGGTCCAAATAACTGCCAAATCGTAATGTGGTGCCTAACCGCTGGACGTTCACGCTCCAGACAAAACAACCACCAGACGGCACGAGGTAGTCAAAATGACTGCCAAATCATAATTTGGCGGGCTTGCTTAAGCAGCTGTAGTAGCCTCGTTCTCGATTTCAGTATATGTCACTGCTGTTGCCATATTAGGATCTGCCTGGCCTGGCTTCGTTATCAATTTCAGGATATTAAATTAGGACAAAGGACACTCAGGCTGTATTCAAAATAACTGCTAGCCGTGTTCTACATCACTGCTCTTGACCAATTAGGATCAGCCTTTCCTCGTTCTTGATAAATTAGGACAAAACAGCCGCTAAAATCAAACACATGGTTTGCTAGTAATAATTACAAGAGTCTTAATAATTCCATTATTCGTTGCCTGATTTAAACGAAACTTGCTACTGCACACTGCAGTCGGATGGCGAGTAAGGTGACCATAAAGTTATAGTGCTTTCTTGCACCATTTATACGGAGTCTCAGGAACATACATACATACATACATACAAGATGAGAGTTTTAGTAATATATAGATAAAATATGAAGGGTTTAGACCAAATTTAGATTGATCAATTTTGAGTAAAATATTTTGTAGAACAGTTTACTGAAAATGAATGGTTTCATTACTGTTGTTTCTAAATAAGAAGGAAAAAAACAACTATCATCATATCAAGTTATCAAAAATCTAAATTAATTAAATTTTTGATTTACATTTTCTGCAATACTATTTTGTCAAGAAGCATTTTCTTTCTCTTTTCCTCTTCCCTGTAAGGTTTGTGAGCAGATGGCAAACCTAGTAAATATTATTATTTTTTTAATGGCAAATGTTTGTGGGTAATTAACCATATGCATTATCCACCTCATCTTGTTAAGAGGTCCAGCCAAATACAGCCAGTGTGAAAAATAAAGACTCCTGCCCTATGATGTTATAGCTAAACTAGTATTAACAAGTGAAATGGGACACTTGCTTTATCTACTGCAGGCAAAAATTTCTCCAAACCACATAAACTTTAAAAAAAAAGTGTAGTAAAAGAAACTGTTATATTTACTTTTCAGAAAAATTATCTGGTGAAAAGAAACAGCTGGAAAAGGCAATTGAAGAGCTTAAGGTACTTTTTGTTTGTTTTTATTCTCCAGGTTATTTCTTGCACTTTTATCGACTTTTTTGGGTGGTTTTGTTGGCTATTTGTTCGGGTACAGTCTGGTTTATGTATACATTAGTGGGGAGATCTAAACTTGTAGTTACTGGGTGCTCATGTGCTTTGATTTATACAAATTGAGATAAATAGATTGGAGGTTGGATTAAAAACCTGAATAGTGTCCCCCCCCCACTCAAAAAAAACCCCTCTACATTGCATCCAAAGCTCTCTACCTGGGGAAGTTTTGTAATGAGCTCCTTACTAGCAAAATGTCTAGTAAAATTACAAGACATACACTGGTGGGCATACTTTATGAACAGAGGTGTTTTCATTGTGGCACAATTGAAATTTTAAAATTTCTGATGAAGATTGTATGATAAATAATTTTTCTGACAGTTCGTGTAACATTATGTGCTGAATAAGAGATGTTATTGGTTAGGCATTAGTAGTGCTAGTAGCTATTTAGTAGTCTCCACCTGAACAAATACCGGAAGCGGAACAGTATAAATATTTGTAAAAAAAACAGACTAGCTGAGGTTTTGTTTAAAGAGAGCTCAGAAAATCTACTGCAGATAAGGAATTCATTTCAGATTGTGTTCTAGTGATAAAGTTCAGTTACTTGCCATATTAGTTTAGCAGCTGCCATAAATGTATGTATTTAGAGACAAAATGACATAATATTTGACATCTAGATGGCAAGCAATGTAGTTAATAACTTTCTTCCATTCTACATAACTCCTGTTTGTAAAGTAAAAGTATGTTGAGGTTGTGGGAAGTTAGAATTACGGCTTTGCAGAGTATGAGTTTTGTTCTCGAGCAAACCTGCCAATGTTATTTATGCTGTTAGGATTGTGTCAGGCTGCCTCAGAAGCTATGCTGATGTTCTGTTCTGTATTGCAGGTTCCCCAACAAACTTCAAAGCAAGTTGAATGAATTTCAGAGCAAGTTAGCAGAGATGGAAGACTTACAGGTCGAGGTTTGTTACCGTTGTGATTTATTTTAGTTTCTTCATAGAAAGGGTATCTGGTCCTGATTGACACATTGCTGCTCTGAGGGGCAATAAGAAACAACCTGCTTCTTAATCTCAAACTTGTCTATTAGATTTCACAAATGTGAACAAATTTAACTGGGCAGACTCAACTGTTTTGGATAAACTTGTTCTAGATTTTCTTATCTTTTCTTTACAGTACAGAATATAGTCCTATACTTCAAATGTAAACAGGGTCTTTCCTATACTTGCAGAACCGACTCTGTGGTATCTTTGATTGTAGGTTTGAGCAGAATGTTGTTGTTTCAAAAGAACTACTATTCTCTTTTTTTCTGAATATTTTTTTCTCTTACCTAAAGATAAGTATAGTTTCATGAGTTTTCACCTTGTCATTTTTCAGCTTGAGCTCAAGCAAGAGACACTGATCAGTAAGGCAAAACATTTGCAGAAAACTGAATCCAAGCTGCTGCTAGATCTGGGCAAGTTAGAACAGGAAGCCAAAGTGAGTCTCACCTATACCCAAAGTTCCTGTTCTGGTTTGCTGTCTCCATGTGGTAGCTTTTAGATTTTACCTGAATTTCTTTAGCTCTATTGATGCTTCTCAATTAAGACCCTTCCCTATATGTCATACCCACTTCTAAAAAAAATTTAAAAAAAGTAAATTTACTAATGAGTATTGAAAGGAAAATCATTAGGGACAGGAACACTGAATTCTGAGAAATTAATAGACTTTACTTACTCCAGAACTAAAATATTTCTTGTTAATAACTTATCTATATCAGGTTTGTCTCAGTAAATTTAAACTGTTGCTTAAATAATTGTCAAGTGCTGCCAGAGGACGATTAAAAAAATGAAGAATTGGATAAATGGTTTCTCTTTGAAGCTTCCATTATACAGTTGTTCAGGACAAGTATGGGCAGTATTCATTCAGAAATGTTTTCACTTTTAAGTTGTGGATGAACCAACCTAACATTTTTCCAGGTTGGATTATTCATGATTTAATATTTAAAATCTGCATCTTCATATTCTGTTTCTTTGTGTGTTAAGGATAGAGCACAAAAACAATCCATGTCTTTCCATTTATTATACACATTTTTTTGGTTTGTTGTTATTGGTAATGCTTATGATTTGAATAGATTGAAACAAAACAAATGCATGACATTCCAACCAAAGTCAAGCTTTAATCAATTGTTACAAAAGTTTTGTTGGTTTTTTTTTTTACTGCAACAATGAGACTTCGTATCGTTTCTGAACGTGAGATTTATTTATCAAAGTAAGTTCCATTATAATCAGTGCACTTGTGCAAGCGCATTTATAACATTTTGAAAAAAAATCTGGATTAATGGAGTTGATAAACTGTTGGAAGGCCGTTTCATTTGCTGCTTGGTTGGAGGATTTCATACAAAGGAAGCTGTCGAGTTGCTTGAAAATTGAGAGAAAGGTCTGGTAAATAGTCTGGGTGAGTGAGAATTTTGTACCTCAACATGTTTATTTTCTGAAGAGTCACTTATGCAATATGGATGAGCATTGTCGTGGAGCAGGATTGGGCCTCTCTGATTCAACAGTGCCAGCTGCCGTTGGGAAACTTTCTGATGAACAACATTTAATTCATGACAGTACCTTTCAGCTGTGATGGATTTTGTTTCTCATGACAAGTGAAGAGCAGATTTCCAGTCAACAATTTTGTTGTTGTTCATTCAACTCGTGAGGCACCCACTTGTCAAGCTTTTTCACCTGGCTGGAAACAGTTTCAGGGCTTACGTCAAGCTCTTGAGCAATTTCTCGCACTGTTTTTCTTGGATCGGCTTCAACCAAGGCTTTCAGATGGTAGTCATCACAGCTGGAAGGACATCTGCTATGTTCTTTATCTTCGAGCCTCACACCTCGCGATTGAAACTTTGCAAAGCATCATTGTACTGTGTGCTCATTCACTGTGTCCTCGCCCCATGCTTGCTTAATGTTACTAGTTGCCTTGCTAGCTTTGTGACCCAGTTTGAACTCGTGAAGAAAAATGGCACAAAAATTATTTCTATCCATGCTTTACTCAGAACCCCGAAACAAATATCCATTGTATGATTTTTAAGAAGGTAGGCTTTGCCAAATGTATGCCAAAGCACACGCTACAAAACAATATATAACTTATCTATATAAACCTCAAGCATGCAAAAAATGAACCCCAAATTAATATAATATAAAAACCAACAAAACTTTTGTAACGACCTAATAATACCTATTTATTTTGTGAAAAATGTTGAGTGATATGGTAATAAAAATCATACACAAAATGTTTTTTTTATATGCTGCTGCTATTCTGAAAGTTTCATTTCTTTTATTCACCTGGAGATAACATATTACAGCAGTTTAAAATGCTTGATCCATATGTTAAGTAGATTAGTAATTTGAGATTCATCATTGTGTGATGAATCTGTATGGACACAGCATTGATGATTAGTGCTGTATGAATTGTGTGAAAAGTGGAGAAACAACTCTGAGATAGACCTTGCCATGGGCAACTGGCAGGAGCTGTTAATGAAAACAGTACACAGAAGGTTGAACTTATTTGGCAAATGGACACAGTTCGAGTTGAGTGAGAGTTAACCAATAAAGATGATTAGTAATAACTTGATTAATGTAAAGTTTGTGCATGGTGGGATCACATAAGCCTCAGAACATCAGAGACTAGTGGACAGTGTGAGAATGTTGTGAGAAATTCTGTTCACCAGTAGTTGCTCAACAAAGACAATATTTCAGTATATGATACTGACTGGTTCCACATTGGTGTTAGTCTGTAGATTGAGATGGTGACTTGAATAAATGAAATTTTACTTACAATAAGTTGTTTGACTGGCACTAAATTTAAAGTTAGATAGTTTAGAAAACCTTTGTTGTTTTTTACTAATTGATTTTCCTGAATAACAAGTTAAAAAAATAAAAACTTCTCTTTCAACAGGTAAATAAAGAGAATATTCAGAAGAGAGATTCACTTATAAGAAAATTGGCTGGAGAGTATCAATTTGAAGGTAAAAAAAATTAGAGTAGTGTTTTTGTGGACATACTAACAAATCTTAAATTTTGAACAAATTAAACAACCCAAGCCAAGTATTGTCACTTGGTAAATGATTTTTTTTATAGAAAGAGAATGAAAATATACCTAGATTTTATCACTAAAAGAATGGTAAGTGTGTGTGACGAATTTAGTTAATCTGTTTCTGTATTTTGACAGTTTAGAATATTAACAGATATGTGAGATATCTAAATGACCAGGGATGGTTTGACTCCTATAATATATATTTGAAAAAAAAAGGCATAACTTCAAACCAAATGGAAATTTTTAGACTAATCCTTGACTAGGCTTTGTTTGAAAATCTCTATTTTTGTTTAATGTCCTGCTGCTGATTTTGTTAAAATTTGAATTTTGTTCTCCTTAATCTGATACAAATGTGTATATGTATACCTCAGCTACATTTATCACATTTGTGTAGCTTGAAACTACAGTGATCCAATTTTACATATAGAGTACTTTTGATACTTTATTGGTGATATACATGGTGTAAGTGTAAACCTAGTCATTGGCTCTCCATCCTTTCTTCAAAATCTTTTTTTTTTTTTAATTCACCAAAATGTGAATTTGCCTGAACAGATACCTTAAATTTTCAAAGTTTTGTATAAAGCACAATTATATAGGTTTTAGCACCATTGAAAATGTCTTTTATCCAAATTTGACAGAACACTTTAGGATAATCCAGAATTGTTTTGGATCTGCATTCCATTAGAAATCTTGGCTAGTGGAGCAGATGATTAGCTCTGATTGACTACTGTAGCAGTTTTCAAAACATTTGCATAATCTTACTGATGGAACTAACACTAGCAGACAATTTTCCAGGACTATGCTTAAATCAGTGTCAGGAAACATTGCTGAAAAATCACTAGTTGAGAAATTCCAGTACAGTAGCAACACCCACCAAAAAAAACTTCATACATATGTATACCAGGAATATTATGATACTTTTTCAGTATTTGGTATAATAAAATTGCACACCAAATATAACGCACAAGCAATTATTATTTAGGAAAGTTCACATTTTGATGGCATTTTCTTTTCCACTGCTTTTAGTGATGATCAAATCCAAACTTTCTTATACACAGAGCTACTACACATCAAGTGCATAACTTCTCTTGGACTTTAGATATTGGTTCCTACGTTGGACACATTTGTCAACAATAGAGACATTTTTTTGGAACAAGATAACTAATTTGTAAATGTTTTAACCATGCTTGAAATTTTGCTATGTAATTATGATGCCACACATTTCTGATATTGCTGTTTTGCTACTGTTCAACTGATTTCTCAGTATAATTTTAATACTTTGATAATTTTATAAATCATAAGCAGTTTTGGTTATTATCTGTCTCATTCATTCATTCATATTCACAGACAGAGTATGCAGGTCTTTGCCATAATAATAACAATAAGAATGCCCTTCAAAACAGAGCTTCAAGAAATGGGTTAGTTTTGTGATTTATCTATCTAACCAAATTAGCACCACTATAAAATGTGCTACCAAGAATGCATATTAGCCAAGATATTTACTCATCTGTTTTTGCCATTCATACATATTGTGATTTGACCAAATGTGTTTAGGGAGGAAGATGTAAGTAATCACTAAACACAAATCTGTGACAGATGTACATGAAGGCCATTGCCTTAACAGGTGCAATATGTATATTGGCATGCTCTTTGTATATGTGCCATTCATACTCTTCACTGACAAGTCTAAAATTTTTACTAGTTCACTTTTGGACATATAATTGTTGGAGACAGGTTTGTGTTACATTTGAGCCATATATGGTCATTTTGAAGCAATAATTTGAGCAGGTATTTGGTAGAAAATAAGTTGGATCTTACATTATTGATGGATGTCGTCTTTATGTATTTACCACATTGCAGGAAGATAGAATAACAATGTATGCATATGCACTACATCTTGAAAGATTTGGAATGGATTGCAGCAAACCCTATTGAGCACCCATGGAGGGAGCATCTGGATAGACAGTTTAGAATCAAAGGACCAAAGCTAATTTCACAAAAGGAATATGTCTACACATTGCAAGAAATTGCTCATGCAAAATACTGAAACTGATTTTTAATACATTTATTGTACACTTGTTGTGGAATAAACATGCATGTGTGAAGCCTATAATGTTCAAATTATTATGATATCCATATCTTTTTGTCTGTAAACTAAATGAATTATTTGTTTGTAGGGTTCTGCTGAGGTCCTTTCACTGATGGAACCTATAAGCAATTTTTAATAAACTTAACAAACAGTATGAAATCTTTATGAAAAATGCCCAAGAGGCTAAGCTAAGGGTGAATTGGTTAATTAATTAATACTCTTTCTGTTATTGTGAGTCTTTGACATACTAAAAGCAGATTGTTCATTTTTTAAAAATAATATAAACAAAAATGAAAAAAACAAACAAGGTTTTAATACCTGTATATAGTTCAGCACAGTTATACATGGGTCTTTGCCTTTCCCACTGCTTTTGTGACAACTTTATCCTCAGAATGATCTTGGTTCTTGAAAACTTTTACACATTTGATACATGTTAGCTGCCCCATATTCATCAGTAGGCTACCAATATATTTAGATGGTAAAAGAAAATCTCCAAATCTGGCTCTAAAATCTCCTGATATTAAAAAATAGAGAAAACATGATGATGAATGCTGGGTTTGGGGTGTGCACTTCCTGCCCACTGGTTTTGGGGTTTTTAAAAATTGTTGGTGTGTCTGAATCTGCACTATTGCTAAAACATCTATTATACAGCATGTGTAGTCACATTTGAATGAGGTCTTGTAGATTTTTGCAACATATATAGAAATAAGGTTATTTGGACTTTATTTTTACCAGTTTGCTTTCATTACTAGAAGTAGTTAATGTACTTAGATTCCAGCAATCTTTCTGTTACTAACAGTACTGAAAAATTATTTTTGGTGTGCTAAATAACCCTGGTGATCAATGCCAGGTGATTACCAAAACATTAAGTTCTGTTACTAATGTGGTTATGGCAAAAGCCTGAAATAACTGAATACAAATTACTTTTATCTTTTTTTGTAACTATTTTATTTATTTTTATTTTTATTTCTTTATCATCATTGCTGTAGTTTGAGTTTGAGGACCTGGAGCAAAATCTGCAGCAGGAGATTGATGATGTGCAAGGCAGGAAAACAAAGCTTGAGCAGAAGATAGATGTGAAACAGGAGAAGATTGTAAGTAATTCCTGAATGATCTAACAAAAATCCATTCATTTTTGCTGAGGAAAAAAAAAACAAAAAAGTACAAAATTGCTTAATTTTTATTTGGCAGAATTTGTTGGCTGAATCTCTTAAGCAAAGCAAAAGAATACCATTTTGTAAGTAAGCTGTGAAAGCGAGTTTATAATACAGACTGTGTCCAGAAAGAATAATTTAATTGTTTTTTTTAAGTTTTGTGCTACTTAACGTGTGGATAGTATACCGATAGGCATTATGCTGACAATAATAAGAAATATAATATAATAATACATAAGTAGTTTATTACAAACACATCAACACAAATGTTCTAAAACAACCATAGAAATGTAGTAAATTAATGATTGAAATTTAGTGCAGTGAATCATAGAGAATTAAAATCATACCAGTCACAAATTATGAGCAGTCACCCTCAGATATGCAAGTCTGTCTTCATTGGCACAGTTGGAAACTAGTGTCTTCAGGCAGTTATTAATGGGGTTGTACCTTTTGTCTTGTGGTCTTGTGTTCAATCCCATTGCAGCCTGCTTGGTCAAAATTTCATTACTGGCTTGTTCTTTTAGTCTACAAATTGATGGGTGTGTAATCACCATGCATTGGTTGAAAGCTTGGTGGCCAGCTCTCCAGAGAATTATTGGTTTGGGGCAGGTTGTCTGGAGCTCTGCTTTTGACATTCCACATTTCAATCTCAAACGTGGGTTACCTTGATCTCCCTCAAGTAATAGTACTGAGCCAAGTGCTCTCCAAATAGGCCAAAAAGTTTGCTATTCTTTCATCTGCTTTATTGAAAGAGGCCGCCATAGCATTAAATGTGTCAGTGACATCATTTGGTGAAACAAATGCAAGTGCCCGTATACTTTTAATCAGTTAAGTGTTTTCCATTGCAGTTCAAGAGACTGAATATTTTTTCGCAAAGTGGAAAAAGCATCCAAAATCTGTGGTGGTTGGAAAATGCTTTTGATGTTATTTAGTACTGCTCATTCAAAGTCATTTGTAGTTGACCTAGGATTTGTGTTTCAAACGTTCTTCATGTAACTGAATATGATGTTTTGTGTGTCCTCGTTTTTGTTCTTCATTACACGGTACACCAAGGGCAGAGTGTGGGTTTCCTTAATAATAGTGTGGACTGTGTACAGTTGAGTTCCTAAAAGTGCACTGTCTAATGTGCCATTGCAAAACCAGTGTGGCTTGGTGGACAAGAGGTCTAGATTTTTAGGGTTAGGGTTAAGAATAGATAAAACTATGAGCCTATGCCTCATAAGAAGTGACAAGAAAATATTCTAGAAAATGAGACTGACCTAACTGTGAATATTGCACTAATACTTGACTAGTGAAAAAAAGCTAAGTGTAAGGTATTTTTTTTGCCATACAAAGATTGAAGTTCCAGTATATATCATTATGCTAAACTGTTATTTTAATAGGTAAGTGGTAATCTTATTTTATCAAATATGAATTAAAAAAGTTTTTTTTTTTTCATTTTAGTTTTCAGACAATTTGGTATAGCTATGGTTTATTTCTCTCTCTGTTTCAGCAAATGTTAAGGTGGAGAAAGTGTTCACTCAACTGTTAAAAACAAGATTTTAAAACACAATCTAATTTGTGTGTGTTCGCCTGCTTGTGCATAATCAGCCTGAGGTAGCTAATTCTGTTAATAGATGCTTTTTCACCTGAATTTTTTCTGTTATGTCTCTCTTAAAATGCTATTACTTCAAACCAGACATTCCAGACTTTTGTACTCTTTCTTGACTATAACTACTGACACATCAGATCATTCTATTAAAATTGTCTTAGAATCCTCACCACTTTGTTTCATTGAATATTCAGTCTCTGGTCTGCCTACTCCAGGATGGATCTGAATAGTGATTTGTACAGAGGAACTAGAACCATAACTGTTTGTATAGTTTAACATACCTGGGCCCCTCTTGGTTTTACTATGCTCACTTTCAATTTTCATTTAACTTATTGCATATAATGATGCTAATGTTTTCTACTTTTTATATTTCTAAGAAAGTTATTACCTAAATTTTCAAACTGAGGATAAGGAAACTTTAATCTTGTCCTTGCCTTTTATATGCTAATGTATTTTTTTTGTACATCTTTCAGGATGCCAATGTGCAGTTGTACAGGCGTGATATCAAATACCTGAAGGAGTACAAGCAGAAGGTGTGAGGGGTGAGTTGTTTAGTGGATCTGTGATATTTTTTGCTAGTTTTAATGCTTTTAGAAATAGGGGAAAAAAGAACATTTGGTTTTTCAGTACTTATCTCTTTTCTTTCCAAGAACAGTAGACACATTGACTGAACAAGTTAGAAAAATTAGTTTTGACTGTGCATGATGTTTTTTTCATGGTTTTTGATATTGTTTAATTTAGCTTTGTAGAAACACTGATCTGATTTCCTGGGATTGTGTGTATTTTTCCAGCTAAAAGAAAATCTAGAAGCCAGCCAAGCTAAACATAAAGAATTGGAAAAATCCATAGGAACAGTTGTGACTAGTTGGGGTAAGTTTAAAGCCTCCACTTAGACTTTATCTTTCCCTCATACTGTGAGCAGATTCATTGTTATGAGAATTTATCTACAGTGCTTTTAACATTTTTGAAAAATTTCTCAGAGTGCAAGTGAAAAGTCTATTTATTCATTCTTAGTTTTATTTTAAGCACAAAAGACAACAAAGATAACCATTGACAACATTTATTTGGCTCTTATTTCCAGATACTGATCAGAAAAAAAATTCAAAATTTCAGTCACATATATATTGCATTAACAATTGGAACAGATAGGGAACTCATACATTTAATATCAACAAAAAATATTTTAAAATTTTGTGTGGAATTTACTGGAATACAGTGCACTTATGGCTTAAACATTTCAATCTAAATAATAAATCCTTGTACAATATTTTTCCCTTCAGAAGTATACAATAATGGTTAAATTGGAGACTAAAACACTGCTAAGGAATTATAATAACCATTTAGCATGAAAGCAAATTACTTTACTCATTTGTTAATATCAGAGCTTTGCTGACAATATTATTATGTGCACTAGATTCTAATGGATGGATTGGAGGTGGATACCAAACGCAGGTACATTTTCAGAGTTTATATTAACAAATTTTATTTACTACTATTACCTTGTTGCTGTATTTTTTTTATGCACAAATGAGAGATAATCCAAAATACCTGTAAGCCTTTGGTCATATTTTGTCAAATTGCAGATTAACAACTCTCATCAACAAAAATTTCGAGCCCTCGTTTCACTGTGCATATTCAAATAAACCTGGCCAGATACCACTATGGTTTCGTTTATATATCCCGAGTAATACATTTGTTTGCTTACAAGACAAACTCTGATCTGTTCCTTCCTAGCTTAGTAAATAAACAAAGGTATTTCAGATTCCTAGAGAAAAGACAAAACAGGTATTTAAAACTTGTCAATGGTTAGAATTAGAGTTAGTAATAATTTAATATCGTTTTCTAAATAAGGTCCCATTGAAGATATGTTTTTTTTTAACACATCGGAATAAACTTATCTTAACTGCTCTTTATACAGAATGGCACATGAAAAAAAACAAAGAATCAACAATAATTATTTACAATCACATGACTAGACCATAGAGTTCATGCATTCTGTTGCTAAATCACATGTCTCTTCCATCACAGCAAACTAATCTTTTGGGCATTACAAAGCTTTGGCCGCAGTCTTAGCTCATCTGTTCAAAGTTTTGAATATATATATTCATTCCTTTTCTTATGTTTATCAAGTGAAGACAGGCAGATTAAATTGTATCCATGAATTGCTTTGCTCAGACTGAAACTAATTATCATATTCAGTCCAACAAGAACCAAGAGAATGCATTTAAAAAAAAACCTGAAGTGAAACTTCCAATTATTGCATAATCTGTAACAAAACATCACGGACAACTTTGATTTCTATCCCTGTTTCTGCTAGATTTTCCATTGTGTTTTTCACCCTCTGGAGTTTATTCAACCTCAGTTGACTTCGGATCTTCATTTTCCTTCTGCTGCTTGCTATCACTGATGAACATCACAAGGCGCTGCATCAGTTCCATGGGGGTGGAGCCAGAAGGCGAAGACGAACCAGTGCTGGAGTTGTTAGATGAACAGGATGCTATCAATTTTAAAAAAAAGTTTTACACATAATTACATTTTGTTTGAAACAAAATCTACACCAACAATTAAAGATAAGGATCTTTTATCAAATCCTATTGCAAGGCAGTGAAGATGTAATGCAACATGACCAGTTGAACTGTGGTCAACAACTGGAGGAAACAATTATTTTAAATAACTTTCCTAAAGTTCATCTCTTCACACAAGAAGGTATGCCCACTGCTCCCAAGTTATCGTTAACTTTAGTTTACACAGTACAAGATTCAGGAACAAGCATCTTACCTTTGCTGGATGTCCCAGCAAGCTTTGATGGCAAAGTTGACATGTCACATGCTGGAGATGATGGAGTTGAAAATTTCATGGTCATAGCATGCATCAAAAAAACATCCATATCTTTTAAAGTCAGAGAATTGTGAAGAGTCTCCAAGGGGCGAACTGAGGGCACCATTGTAAAACCTTCAATACCTGCAATAAGAGAGAAAAGGTCTTCTATTGACAAAAAGGGCGTGCAAAACAGGCTAAACAGAAAATTACTTGATACATTCACGACAAGTAAAATCCTTACAAATATTATCATTCATACAATTAAAATAATGATAAACTTACTAGCTCTCTTTCTTAAGTCTTACATATCAAATAAAAAAACAAACTTGGTTTTTTAAAAAGTAAAAATGAGTAGTAGTATTCAGCAATGAGGCTGACAATGAAAAGATGTCAAAACAGTAAAACAACTTGCCATCATGAAACTTTGTGCTGCATTTATAACATTGTATATAACAATACAATCCATAAGTAAGAAACTCTTTAAGTTAATTTTTTTCTTACTTAGAAATGGAGGGAGGGTTAAAGAGAAAAGAAAAGCAATCATATGATGAATGTGGATGACAATAAATGTTCAGATAGTTCACCAGTGTATTGGCCACACAGCAAGAACAATGTAATGTTGGAAATTAAAATACTGATGCAGAGAACAGTTAAAATTCAGAAAATACAAAACATTGAAAATCATTTTACTTAAAAAAAAAAAAAAAATACCTAACTCAGCTATATTTTGAATGGTGTATTTACATAACAACAACAATTATAGTACACATTTAACCACTGACAAAGAATGTGTTAATGAAGATTCATAACTACAATTTACCATTTATCTCCTCTTTACATCACACACATTTGGAGGGGGGTGGTAGCTCTGAATTGTTCAGTTATATTTAACCAGCAGATATGACAATTTACTGTTCTCATCTGTAAATAATTATTGGAGGAAAAAGGAGCAATAAAAACAAGGTGAGAAAAGCAAACCTTTAGAAAGACCTCTGTATATCTTTACATATATGGGTTACTCCAGAGGACTGTTGGATTGACAATATGAGTTCAAATTCTGGTTTGGGTCATCTTGGCCTGGCCTACCTCTTTGGCATGGTTTCTTCTTCACCAGCCAGCCACAGGTTTTCCCTAGGCTCCCCTCACATGGAAAAATGAGGAGTTCTAGTAGCAAGGCCTTTTGTCACATATCCACATTCATTGGGACCTGTATGCTGTCAGAGAGATGCGCGTATGTGAGAGAGAGAAAAGATCCTCTGAAATCTGGCTCGTTCCACTGTTTAAAATGTATACAGGCAACAAAATCTACATACCAATAAAGATGTACTTGTTCTTTTAAAATATTTATGTTTATACAATATAAAGCAAAAGAAAACAACACCAAACTATTCACACGTGAAAGCAATTTATTTTCTTTTTATTACTATAACTCCTTTCCACCAAAGCGTTCATGGTGCTTGGCCACAAGAGTGAATACCTGAACCTCTACAAACAAACGTTTCAGGATTTGCTCCTGAAACCACAATCAAAAGTTAATATAAGTGGAATATTAGTACACATGCACAAACTGACAAAGAATGAATAAATAAAGATAAAGCTAAAAACACAAGCCATCTATAAATAAATCAAATCAAATCAATCAAGAACAAGGTTATTGTGCGTGCTTGCAGCTGGAACAGGAAAGTGAATTAAATAAACATTTGATGCAATTTTACAAAGCTGGTAGAACGAGAGTTTGCAAAGATAAATCAGGATATCATTATTAAACTAAAATTGTTTAATGCTCCATTGCGGTTTTTATTCATTCCTAAGCTATCTTCAAAACTCGTGGTACTGTTTCAATAGATGCTTTGAAGTTGATAATAAATTGAAAATAAAATAGTTCAAACATAGCCAATGATACTCAAAGAAAAATACTTACAACATAGTGCCCTTTACTACAATATAATCATTGTATTTTGCTATAGTCATCGCCTCAACTGACAGAGCTATGCCTAAAAGGTCAACTGTTTCTTCTATAGTAAAAGCCTGAAAGGTGGCATTATTTTTGCTGTTATGTTATCTGAATGTGAAATCAAAGGCTAAGCTAAAGCAACTGGTGAAGTGTTGATTATTCTAATTTATAAACAAAACAAAAAGGAAATAGTGGAGGTAGATAATCATAACCTGAAGCAAATTATTTCTAAAAGTACACAAAGTCTTTTAACTTAAAGGCTCCATCCCTTCAAGCCACCTATCCAGCATATTTATGAATATATTACACTGAAGAACTATTACTAGTCAGAGTGTTCTACATAGTTACCATTCTATTGCTAAAATACACCTTATGAAATATGTAAAATGCTGTGATGTTCATATAATTTTAAGTCAAGCTTTGTAACCTTATATATTGCTAAATAACCAAAAACTGAGATTTGTTTACCTAACCTGCCTGTTGCTTGCTTTTCCAAATTTATTCACCACATAATATTTGATATGCAAAACCAGAAAGTTTTAATTTTGCTAAAGATTCAGAAATGCAGAGTTTGGTTTTGCTCCCTCGGATCACCAAGGTTTCAGTAAACCCAGATTTTAAAAGGTTCATCTTCCTAATAACACTAATTAATTACATGAAGACATCCCCTCTGTGGGTAAGGACTAGACCAGAACCACTCAAAGATATTCTGCCAGTACAAGCTGATTTCTATCAGTTTGTATCACCTAGAACAGAACATAGAGTAGGTCTTTGAATGAACTAACACCAGAACAAGGATAAAAAGGTATACAAAAGTTAGTAGGTTAGTTAGGTATTTATAATCACTTTAATTGAATTAAGACAAATAACTACTGAAACCACATTTGAGAGATCTTTCGCCTCTCACCATCATCAGAATCAAAAAATATCTACTGCACTAATAACAGTATTGCCAGTACTACGGTGATGGTGACATGGAAAGATTTCCACAACAAAAGTTCCTTGAATAGCTGTATTATTACAACTAAGGTGACAATTTCTGATACCAGTTAATTAACATCCACAAAACTAAGCAAGTTTATCCCCCATTAATCTGGCTCACAGACAGAATGATTAACCTGACAAAAAAAAAAAAAATAGAATCAAGATTAATATTAAAAACTTAACTCTTGACAAATTCTAACAAATAACTTAATGGATTAGTTAAAACATTTAAAAGCAAAAACAAAAACATGTATTTCTTATAGGATGTAGTAACACTTAGATATAGACATTTTTTTAAAAATGTTTAAAAAAATTTTAACATTGTCGGTGGTAATAATAGCAAAAGAACCTAATAATTAATACCTGTGTAGCTAGCTCAAATAGAAATTGTCATTAAGAAACTGAGAGGATATTGAAACCAGTAGATATTGCTAAATCAGAATGTGGAAGAGAATATACTTAGAATAGTGGATAAAATTAAAATTCACTTTAAGGGTGATAACTCCAGCATTTTTTTTTTTTTTTTTTTGTTTGTTGCTGCTGCTGCTGTTTTGGTTCTATTATTCATTATTTTTTTGTTTCAGAAAATATCTGATTATAGAGATGCATTTAAACAATATAAATTCTTAACATTAAGCTTTTGTTTTTCCAGCAACAAATCCAATTTGCAGTATCAAGGATCATCATGCAAACATCAAAGCTAACAGACGATATTAGTGCCAACAAAGTTCACATATAGCTTCTCTTTATCAACACCAAAGGGTAAGCTTTAGTGTGTGTGTTTCAATTTTATTTTAGTATTTTGCTCTGTATGGATACCCACAAAAAAATTTTTAAAAGTCTAAAAATCTACAAACGTGATTTTTACTCTGATTAATGCTTCAAGTGGTTTACTTTCTGAACTTTCAGCACTGATAGAATCTCAATAAACCAACACCGATGATTCTCTTTCTGGCATCCACAGACTAGAATTCAAGCACCCTCAACAATCTTCAGATGGCCTAGAAATGACCCATGTTCTTTGTTCAGTTTATTACATTAAGCATACACAAGACCAGCAAATGTCTGGTCATCTGCTTAACAAAAACACTCAACTCTGAAATATACTAACAATAAGTACACTTGATACAGTTACTTACAAAAGCAGCAGAAAGGTTTTCAAATCATCTATTCAATGCATATTTTAAATATATGGACTGCGCTGCACTAAACAAATGAACAAGGAAGACTGTTTCTTGTGGTTACCACTCTGATACTAAAGAAACAAAACTTAGATGTTGCTTATAAAGTTCCAAGTTATAACCCCCTTCTAAGTCTGAAAATAACAATACAAAAGAAAATACCTATCTGCATATTCATTACCTTTTAAAACTTTATCTCAATTAGATCCTCACATAATCTACAATATGCAAAACTAGGAAGTTGATTACGATAACTAAGATCATTTGAAAAAATGCTCAAACCCATTTCAGACTGCATTCTCCAGATGAGAACTATCTACAAATTTAAAGTGTAGGCACGAGAACAATCCACTGCCAACTTCATTTTGACAGCTCTTTAAAATCTGGAGATTGTTTTTCTTATCTATCATTTTTCTATGCAGCCTGAAATTTCAAGTTATATTCGATATAAACTGCAAAATAAGTAGTTTACAGACCCTTTTATCTTAAATTAAGATTTACAAAAGCAGGATTATGAAAGAAAACTAAAAACACTTACACAAATTGTAATGAATGTGTACACAAATATCAGTCAGTAAATTGGAGATGGTATCAAATGAAAAGTAATTCCTAGTATTAAAATGAACACAAACAAGTTGATTACTCACAAAATTAATTTTAAAAAACAAATACATACGTCCTTTATTAATTGAAATTGCTAGAAAATACTGCTATTGTAACCTCATAATACCATTTCCTCACATTCTGGGGGTAGGGGGTAAATCAATAAATGCTCCAAAATACAACAAAAGCAACTGAATATATTATCTCCTTTTGGTAGCTTCATGAAAAGAGTTGTCTGTCACATGTCCCAAACTAATAAAAAACCAGGCCTTCAAGAAGTTATATGTACATGTTACTATTTTCAATCTTAAACAGAATTTTTTCTTCTGCCATCAAATTTGGGGGAATATTTTAGCATTACATCACTATTTGAAGAGTCAGAACAGTTTGTTCAAGTATAGAATAAGGGCTACCTGCGATATTCCTGGTGTTATCTAACCCATTTCTACCTCAACTTCTGCAAGCAAATGGGTCTGGAACTATTCAGCATGCCGTGTACCATCTGTCTGCACTCGAATAATTTAAAAAAACTGCCAGCTAAATTTGACCTGAAGACACCTTAATATTTTCTTGGAAGTTTTATCTTCAATGAATGAGGCTGATGCAAACAATCTGAACATTGAGAATGTAGAGGAAGAAAGGTCCAAAGAATTACAGCAAGAAAAACAAACAAAAGTAATCCAATGCAGTTGGGCCAGATAAGAAAAGGTGATGGAAATGTTGCTGACAAGATGCAAATGTGCTACACAAATTAAAGAATTTAAAAAGCAACAAAAAAACTTAGAATTAAAACATTCAGCTTATATTTTTAAGCCTTGTGCCATTTTATAAAAATCATTAATCACTTTAAAAAGATCAAAAAATTAATTAAAATAATTTCATAAAATTTATAGATGATGATGAAAGTTTCTCCTATTTTACATTTTCACATGCTTTTTTAAAACAATATGAGAAGTATTATTTCATAAGTAATGATATCAATAAAACGAAACAAGGCAAAGAAAGAAAGAAATGAACATTGAGTGGCTAGAATAAAAAAATAGCTACCCCCTTGTGTGTTGTTTTGGCTTCTAAAAGCAGCTGCAAACAAACAAACAAACATGCACCAATGGAAGGAAATCACTCAGACATGACAAACGGGCAGTGAACGCGCAGTTGCAACTCCACCTACCCTCATCGTTCTGCACTCGGTAGGCAGTCACTAGATCAGGAGCACTAGCAGAACCAGTCAATACGCTAGTTCTGAGAAGACCTGTAGCTACAATAAAAAATATATATATATATAAAGAAGCGGGCAAGATGTCTGAGAAAAGTGGTGTCGCATCAGCTAACCTAACCACTGTATAAGCAGGAAGATCGTGAAGGACAAGCTGCATTTTACTGGGCATGTTTTGTTTTTTAATCTCTCTTCCTCTTTTACCTATGAATTACTGATCCCTAAAGATGCCATCTCTTTGGTCTGTCACATGCAGATCAGAAATTGTTTACAAAAAAATAATTCTGTCAAGGGATGAAGACCAAGAGAAATCTAGTAATGATTTCTGATGACAGCTTCCAAAAAGAGAGAGAAGTGGACAAAATGTAAATAATTCTGATAAAAAAAAACTATAAAAGTGACACTATTATTGTGAATTTTTTAATGAATTGTTTCCCAATATATTTACTAGCCATTACTCATACTAAAGAAGAGAATTATGTTATATTTTCATCTAATGTCTTCGACAATAAACTTTTGGAAGAAAGGTAGAATAATTTTGTTGGTCACAAGGCATGATTGCTAATCGGGACAAATTTATCATATAGGGCTTAATTTATAAACATTTTTCAGAAGTACCTCTATAACCTGACAAACAGCATATGCTAAATAATACTATACTAATTATTGTAGTAATTGAAAATAAATAATCAAATTTAGATAGTATAAAGCTGTAGATTATGTGAGTTTCTCTCCAAAGAATAAACCATAAATATATTTAAATTGATATATATATATTTTCTCTTTGCTGTTAAATTATTATATATAATGAACTTTTAGGATTCACCATGCCCATATAAGCATGGATGGAACGGTCATGAATTTAGGATGAAGTAGACCCCAATATGATGACACTACTTCACTTCATTTAAAAAAATAAAAGGGACCAGTCCTATCTCTCAACTTTAACCTGCCCATAATCAAGAACCCCAAATCAATTTTTCCTGAATACATGGCTGGCATTTTTAGTTTGCCCCTGAAAATGAGATAAGATCATGCCAGTTCATTTTTTACTGAATTCACTCTTTAGCATATATAGCAGTTTAGACTGAACAGGGTACTGAAAAGACCTACAAGCAACAACAAAAACAACAGTGAAATTAATCTGCATTTTCCCCAAAGTCAAACTTTCTGCAATAAAACAAACGTAAATAAAAACAGTTTGCAACATCACAAATCTGCAGTGCCTTTTTTCTTTTATACTTATACTATGATTCATTTTAAAAAAACCAATCAATCAGTCAATAAATATAAGCATTTTTGGTAAATATGTTCCTTTAGTCTTTGGCCAAAAAAAACAAACTAATGAATGTAGTCAACAACACGATGGAAGCATATGCATATAATATTGAATAAACCACCAACAAAAATTTGAGTAATTATACAATGTTTATACAAATAAAAAAGTTGCCTCTCGTATAAACCATCAATTACAGCTGAAATTATTTAAAATACCATAAAAAGTAATTTTAAGCTTAATCTATAGAAATTTTAATAAGTGTGCTACCTCGTTCAGCACCGAATTCCCTGCATGGTGAATGTCTTTATGTTAGAAGACATGAGTTAAAGGAAATGATGGGTCAGCCAACATAATTGTAACATATGGCACTACTATTTGCTATTTAATTTCAATGTTGCAATTAAAAAATACTGACAATGAAAATGAATTATATCTGGAGCTAAACACCAAATCCAATAAGTTCCTTAATTTTGAATGTGTAACATTTATTCTATTGCAAGGACCATATACTTTTTTCCATTTTAAACTTATACAGGTGACATCATAGTTTTTCTATGAACACCATCAAAACCCATTTGTTGTGCATCATATTTATGCAAAACAATGTGCTATGTGGCATTTGCTTGGACCCTGATGTCACTAACATTTTTTACTTTAGATCCAACAAAAGCATGAAACACTCTTTAAAAAGTATTGATTAATTAATTATTGTTTATACATGTTTGAGGATTTGCAGTCAGTAATTTTACCACTGAAAGCAAATCATAAATAGTGGTAACATATGTTGAAAGTGTAAAAACTTCAGCATCATTTCCTTTAATTGATGCATTGTATCATAAAGATCTGCTTCCACCCTTTACAAGCCTTCATGGCTGCCTTTTCCTGATCAGAGTTCACAAGGCAGCAGACAGCACTTTATGCTGAAATCATGGCAAGACTGATGCTAAGTAAAATAGACTACATACAGCTCCAGGTCACTTTCTGCAGAAAAATTAGCTACCTCTAATGCATTCTCAAAAGATCTAAATGCATCATAATTGTTACTGAGAAATTTGAAAACTCAGTAAAACATTACTTACCTATAGTATGCTATTTGTTGATCATACACAAGACAAATAGTAAAATGAAGACAAAACAGTTAAACAAATCTAAAATGCCTGCTTTCATGGAGAATGCAAAGATGTCCCCAGAAAGTGCACTCTGACCTTCATCCAGAATAATCAATGAAGAGCATACATAATCCAAAAAATCCCATATTTTCCTCAAATCTGTCACAACAAATTGGAGAAATTAAGATAGTAAGCAAGAGTTGTCATAGTGGTGGTAAAAGCCATTTCTCTTGAAATGATACCAAGTATACTATTTGTTTGTAATTTTAGATAAAAATGATAGATTATTTTGAATGCTTAACTTTCCAGACTGCCACTACAAAATTCTAGCTAAAATTGACTGGGCCAACAAAGTATTGTTGACACTACAATACAAAGTATATGTCAATGTTTTATGATGCATATTAACGGCCATCTACAACAGTAGAACCCCTAAAGTCTTGGCTATGTTTTTTGTTGGAAAATATGATATACCAATATGACCTGTCCTTGCTTTACTGTGTGGAATCAAACCTTATCTTAATTGAAAGAAAAAACTGTACATTTTTAAGCAAGCAAACAAATAGTTTTCTTTACAATCATTTAGTGGTATGCTACTATAACAGCTACATTAGTGAACGTGAGATAAAAGGTTTTGAATATTTATTTCAGCAAAATAACTAAATGATTTAAACTAGGAAAAAACAGTATTAATTTTGAAGGTAGACAATAAGTAGTAGGTTGGTATAATTTTAATCAGTTTAATGGAGCATAATATCATTAATGGGGAGCAACTCAGTTTGGTAAACTCCTGGCAATTTTTTTGCAGAATTTTTTTGTTTTTTTTTTCTTCAGATGCCGTCTGAAAGTAATGAAAGCAGAGTTTCTAGAACAGAAGTAAAGCTAAATAAACTACT
This sequence comes from Nautilus pompilius, assembly GCA_018389105.1. Lineage (NCBI taxonomy): Eukaryota > Metazoa > Mollusca > Cephalopoda > Nautilida > Nautilidae > Nautilus > Nautilus pompilius. Next base: position 45,761 of record JACATO010000368.1, read on the forward strand.
GTCCCAATGAATCATATGGAATTGAGATTTTGCAGTACAACTAAGCTACAGCAGAATGACCCCAGAGTGCTGGCAAATTCTCTGGGTCATTCACCACATGTGCAGAGTGGCTATGAACTGACAGGTGTAGATGGTTGGAAAGCTAGGAGAAAAAACAACAGAACTAAAAACAGGCGAAAATATGGAAAAGGAGAGTTAGGCAGCACGCACGCGCGCACACAGTATGTGTGTTAGAAAGCAAGAGAGGAAAGATAAGAAACCCATCACCCAAGGTGAAAAGCCAGTGAAGAGAACAAAAAGGAATAACTTACCACCTCTCAGTGAGGCCAGGTAACTTTTAAAGGCTTCAAGTAAAGCGAAGTTAAAAACATCAAAAGATGTAAACAGCTGGTGAGATGAACAGAAAACAATGTATATGTTGGTTACAACAAAAATTTTGTTTAAACTAGCAAAAGCTGCATGCTATGTTTACAAGAACATTTTGGCATCAGAAACGTATATATTAATTTTAAAAAGTCAGCCAATAAAACTATAGATTTCACCAAAATAGAAACAGAAATGATAGAAAGAAATACAATCGAAATTAACATAAGCAAAATTTTTTTCTTTAAAAAAATTAAAAGCACTTGAATACACAGAATTGATTTCTTGTTGTCTCTGTTGAGAGGGTTTAAGCCTTCAGGTAACCCACCAATCCAACTGAAACAATTGGAAGGTCTTAGCCGAAAACAATGGAGAATATTCTTTACAGGAAAAAATGAAGTCCTAAAAGGCCATCTGTAGGAAGAAATAGAGCGGGCTGGCATCAAAACAGGACTTTCCTTTTTGAAAAAAAAAACAAACAAACCTAAACATACTCAAATTTCTAAAAGACTTCCCACAATGCAATGCTATAAAAATTCCTTAATGCCTACCAGTAAGTGACTGTAAATGTTCACCAACCTTCAAATGTTTTACTATTATGTTTTTTTTTTACAAGTTATGTACTTTCATTAATTGTCTCACAGCATCTGCCATACTGAAGGATCTTATAATGTTTTTATAGCAATACATTATGAGAAGGCTTTCCAGATAACTAGTGGAAGGTAAAAAATGAAAATGTGTAAATGGCTGCTTCAGTCATTTTTAAGTTAAAATACAGCAAAAGTAATTTATACAAAATAATACATACACACAAATCTCCAGTACAAAGCCCTGTTAGATTAAAAATAAAACAAAGTTAATTACAGAAGAATGCCTTGAAATGACTATGTAAGTTTGGATTCATTCCAAAACAATGATAGCACACTATCAGATGTTTCTTTAACAATCTGTTTGAGGTTTTTTAATAGTATCACAAGAAATAGACAGGGACAACTTTTAAAAATATTTTGTAGAGAGTAACCTACAAGTTTGTAGTGGTTAACTTTTCTTGATTGCCATTTCAGAACTCTCTCTAAATAACAGATGAATGCAGCCTCTAATAATCATCATCACAATAACAGAAAATGTTAACAGAAGAATAGGTTTTATGTTGAGAAATGTCACAACACTAATGGTCTTTCTCACAAACTTATTTAAAGTTAAAATGGGAGCTACAGTCTATAGAAGACTGAGCCAGATCACACCAAACAAGACAAGTGCGACTTTGGATTAGTTCTACAGAAGAAAATAAATTAATTCTCTTCTATTTAGTAGTGACAATAAACTAATTAATCTCTGTTGATGATGTTTTAGTGTAGGCTTGCTATTGTTTTATTTACAATACCTTTTGAAAAACAGTTGTCTTTCTTTTTAAATCTATTTCCTATTATGATTAGAGATGATTAATCAGCAATTAGATATAAGACAAAGCCCTCCAGATTTAAAATATTTGTGTATCATGGTGTTCACCACACGCGTTAAATTTAGAAGTACATACTTGTGAGAAAATATTGTACATAACTTTCATATCAATCAGAGTCATAGAAATCCAGCAACAGAGTTCATACAAACTAACCTTCACTGGAGACCTCAGTGTTAAAAAAAAACAAACAAACAAATGTGAAAAACAGAAAAAAAATAAGAAAAAGTGCTGCACTGTTTTTTTTTTTTTTTTTAAAAAAATATTATTCTGGTTGATTCCTTAAATATTACTATAATTTAAACATATGCTAGGTTGAGCAGCTTCAGTCAGCAATCTTAACAACAATTTTATCAAATGTTTTTAAATGACAAACTAAAATTTATATTTAAAATTCATGTTTCCAAAGACAGAACCTTGTTAATTTCTTCCCATTCCCCCCTTTTTTTTTGTAAATTAAAAGAAATTGTACTAATTCTATTTTTTTTTTAAAGATCATGTGGACATACTGGTGTACAATACCAAAACAGAAATGATCAGTGTCTAAAGCCAAAGTCCATGATTTTATTAGCTGTATCACAAACGTTTTATTTTAAAAAGAACACACAGATAAATTAGTGACCAGGTGTAGACCAAAAATATAGAAAAGCTTAAATAGTCTGTTTACTTTATCTAACATTATTGTAAGCACACCTACTCACAAGACATTCAGTAAATAATCAAAATTTGTCATTTATGGTCATTACCTCTTCTGTTTCACCTCCTTGGCACATAATACTATTAGTCATTTAGAGATGCCAGAATGGTAATTATGCCACACAGCAGACCATGTTCACTCAATGAGCAGCAGATTTTTGTTTTGGTTCTAACCCGAAAGAGAAAACTCAATCTGCTAAAATGATGAGAATTTTCGAACAAGCTAGTTTATCTTTCTCCAGGTAAGTTTTAGTAGGTAAGAAGCCGATACAAAAACAAAAGCAGCTTAATTTATTCACGCCCAATTAAAGCAAGGTATTACCATCATATTTAGCAGCAAAAAAAGAAAACAACAAAATCTTGATCACCACCTTAGGCACTGAAAGCTGCAAAATTTAATACATACATACAGCAAAAATCAGTAACAAAAACACTTAGTTATGAAAAGTAACAACCATAATGTATACATGGAAAAGTTTAGATACGAACAAGAATAGCAAATCTTTTGCATTCAAAAGACAAATAATTTAATTAAAAATACTTACCAGGTACATAGTCTGACTTCATGGCAAAGAGCGAAGAAAATGAGTGGCGATGCTTGTAATCTGCGATTGGAAGATGTACGGTCAAGTAATGGCGGTCAAAGAGATTCACTGAAATATCAAAGAAACAGTGATAATTTAAAATGATTATTCCAACACCTGAACTTCCAATGGTTTCTAATGTACATGAAAGGAAGATAAAACACAACCTCTTAGAAACACTTTATTTATTTTTAAAAATTTGGATGTACCTAAATATGTGATGAGGACGTCAAGCTATTGTCAGGCAGTTAGTGTTACACGGTAAAACCTCAATTTAACAGACTGACAGTGGGGAGGGGAGTCCGTTAAATCCGGATGATTACATACGCATGCGCAAAAGGCACCCAAAGCAAAATGTTTTTCACAGCTGAACATGGACTTTTGATGGGAGACTAGAGAGTGTCTGTTGCTTCCATGGGGTTCCATTAAATCGAGGTCTTACTGTACAGCAACAGCAGAGAATCTCCAGCAACAAATGAGGACAGGAAACCACATGAGTATGTAGTCTTAGAAATCAGATGAACTTGGAAGGTCACCAACATGTTCTGTGATGACCAACCTCATACAGGAAACAAGGAGAGGAACTTTACTTAAAAACAACTTTAACATCACAGATTTATGCAATTTTTTTCTTTATGTATCTTGACAAAAGTTTTAACCAAGACAGACTGACAAAGCCAACATCCAGTACATTTCTCCCAGTCTACAATTTCAACCTGAAAGCAGTTCATAAATTTATAAATGTGAATTATTTCAACTATTAAAGGGCAAAAGAGGGTAGTACAGACCTGTGCTGGGTGGTGATACTTTAGGTTTGTCCTCCAAACTTCTACTTCTCTTCTCTTCCAAACTCTGGGATCTCACGGTTTCTGAGATAAAATGTAAATAGCAAATTAAAATAGTCAACAAAATATAAAAATGCATTTTCACTTTGTTTGCCCCCCCCCTCCAATTAACCATCAAACAAGCTTAGTTATCCACCATGCTGGCATACAAACTGCTAAACTCAATAATTTAAATGCTTTTTCTTCTCACTAATTCTCTTGTAGAAATGACAGAACTGAAATGATGAAAATTCTAGTGCGAGTTAACAGCTCCTTCATCTCAAGTGTGATGAAATTTATGGATTGGTTGCAGGTGACATGAAAACCCTTCAAAAACAAAACACACACACACAATATCCAGCCAAGAGCAATAAGACTGAGCAAATGTTTAAACAAAATATCAAATGGAAAGACAATCAAGTAAAATTTACAATTGGAAAATAATTCTGAAACTAATTTTAGATGGCCTGCAGATTTTTTTTCCTTTCTGATATTTCCTTGTAATCAAAGATTTACCAGAAAACCTCTCACTAAGCATGTCGTTCACCTACTCCTGGACAACATGCTCCATGCATTGCAACAGTACTCTGTCAGACGAAGAAAGGGTGCAGAAACTTACCTAAGAGTATCTTGAAGAATCAGAGTGAGGAGAGATGTTTTGTCTACTTCTTGTAGAATAATTTTGACAATGGTTGTTCAAAAAAAATGATTTTTCTTATAATTAACTTGAACTTAGACAAAATTAAGCTCATGACAAAGACCTCAATCACTAAGCAACTGAAGAAAGAAACTATCATATCTCTCAGACAGGTTGCAATCCCCAAATCAAACAGAGATTCTTAGCCAGATTGTGAAACCCATTTGGTGGGTGGTTCATGTTCAAATGCGCAAAGCCTCAAATCAAACGTAAACATAACATTGTTTTCATAGACAATTTTCTTATTTTTAGGAAGGAAGAAAATTTATTTAAATTCTAATGAACAGCAAAATGTCATTAGTGCACCAAGTGATATTGCACCTCTGTGTTTTTAGTTGATTTGAAGTACTTAGCAACTGTGTTATTTTTTACTTTAAAAGAAAGGTAAAGGGCATCTGGTTTACTTTCACATATAAAAATGAAAAGTACTGGTAGGGTTTCCGTATCAAGTTGCATGGTCTTCTTGAATGTTCAAGAATTTTCCCTTCAGTTAGGAGAGGCAATGTTAATCTAAGATACAAGAAAAGATTAGACTTTAAAAAGTTGTTTCTGGAAACATGACAGTCTACCAGATTTAAAGTGACAACAATCATAAAATGCTTCGACTTGTATTAAAAAAAATTTTTTTAAATTTTTTAAAAAGCAATTCCAGAAATGATTTACTAAATTAGGCCTGAGGAAATGTTTATTTATTATGAAAGCATACCAAATTGTTCACAGCAGGCTTCTGGCTTCTTAAATCTCTCCTAACAGAAGATGCAGTTAATGGTGATTCTCTATTAGCTTACATTATTGGCGTAAAAATGAATTTTTATCCTTTGGATTATTTAAAGATGTCACCAAAAAAATACATACTAGATTCAATGACCATATCTCATTTGAAAAAAGGTTTTTCTTCTTTTTTTTTTATAACATCAGTTGAAATCCTTTCATATATTTAATTTATTTTATTTTATTTTATTTTGAAGGCCAAAATATGCATGCTGCATAGTTCATGCTTTGTTTTTTATTTTAAAGAAATTTGTACTACTTTTATTAATTAATGGCTTGAGAACAAATTAAATGGAATGAAGTGGAAGAGCCATGAAAATAACTGTCACCTCCCACTTTGCTACTTTTGTGTTTCCCACCTTGTGCATATTTTTTTATAAAAATTACTTTATTATTTTAGTTTGCTGTCAGAAACAGCCACCTGGTTGGTGGAAGTCCCCAACAGAAAAAAATGTAAGAACTAAAGTTTTCACAGAACAAATGTCACCTCCTTGCCAAAATAAGATCTCTGGCATAATTTCATACAACATTCTTAATTTCAGCACAGTCTAAGTCAACAAAATCTGCATCATCTTATCTTTCGGATACTCTGGATTCCTCCCATGGGGTTTCTCTAAAAGACTTTCTGGTTAAATGTGTACAGATTCTGCTGGAAACTCTTGAATGACATGCACTTTGACCACCACAAAAGGCTTCACTATACCCTGTTAACTTGCTTGGTCACCAATATAGATGTGCCACACCTTGCCCATTTTAGTACAATGCAGGAGATATCATTAAGACCTTTATGTCTAAACAGTGAATAAGAAAGAAAGAAGCTTATACAGATTGACAGGCAACATAACAGGGAGATGATCATCAAAATATGCATGCATGCATGCATGCACGCAAAGAGCCAAGAAAAATCAACTCTCATAATACATTGGAATAAGAGAAAAATATAGTAGTACCTAAGAGAAAATGCTAATCTGTTATAAACATATTTATTAGAGTGGGTCAACTTTATTGGCAAGTGAAGGAGGGGAACAAAAAGAAAAAATATCAATGGAAACAGCTGTTTTTATGAGAAAATATCTTGCCAAATTTTTCAATGCTGTCAGTAATAAATTCTAAATTCTAATTTTTGTTAAATTAACTTTAAAAATTTTTTTCAGTAAACACCATAGAACAAAATTTCAGTTAATTTGATATAGACTACTACCATTAAATTGAACCATGATGCAGTATCTGGCTAGAACATTTACAGCCAAAGAGATAGTTAAAAACCAACTTGAAAGTATACATTTACATGTTAAGCAAAAAAACAACAAAAAACAAACAAAAATATGCAATTGAATAGAATATCTCCCTAATTAAAGTGTAATTTTCCTGTTCATAGCCATCTGTGAAATACCTATATCAAATTTCCAGCTGTTTTTAGGTAATTCTTTATCAGCTGGCTACATGGGTTCACTCCAGGCTCCTCGGTTTTCTTCCAAATCTAAAAAATTAAGAGTTCTAGTAGGAACTTCCTATGGTAAGCATACAGCTAATCCTTTTTGATTTATGGCACTGAAACTATGAAAAGTGGTTTCCTCTTTTGAATTCCTTATGTGCAGACATCAGCACAGAGGTTTGATGATGATGATGGTACTATCTGTAAAGTAAACTTATGTCTTCTGTCAAATGTCTATTAAAGTTAACGTAATCATTCATGTAATGTCTTGAAAATGTACAGTTGTGATTTTGTGTAGGTAGTTTTGTGTTTTGTACAGTATAAACACTAGTGTATTTCCACAATACACTGAGAACAACATCCAACCAATATGACAGTCAAAGCCAGTAAAACCATCTCTTATTATGACATCAGCCTGTGAAGTTTCAAGAAAATGAAAACTATCCATGACTGGGAGCCGCATATGCAATAGGAAGCAGCATTCAAATATAGATCATGCAGCAGAAGCACTTGTCATGTGGGTCAGAGTAAGCATACAACAATCTATCTTACAAAGAGTTTTTTCACACACACAAACACACAATCTATATATATATATATATATGATTTTGGATGACTGAAGTCCTCCTGCTCATTTCATTGGAAAAACTGCCAAACTTGTGCCATAAGAGGCAGAATTCTTGAGTTGCAATGCCTACAAGGCAATTGATTAGAAAGCATTTGGAAAGGACAGGGTCATCAGCAAGTACTTTATAGAGCAGTGGGCACCACAATTACGCAATGTTAGCCCAATAGATTATTGTTAGTGGGATCCCCTCAAGGGTCACATTTACTGGGATGTGGCTCATTCAATGTCCATCCTAAAGGGCATCGTCCAGTACAAAGTCAACCGCACTCATCAATGTTTTGCAACTGGCTGCTTTTAACTATATTTGAAAATGGAGAGCACTTTGAAAATACGATACAAAAATACACCCAAATGTGTACGTGTCAATACTCCTGTCAAACAATTTTCACATGTGTACACTGTACAATTTCCCAGCAGTGACATTGCAAGGTAGATAAAAGAATTTATAGCTACCTGGTATATTTCATAAATTATTGTGAATAGAACTTTTGAAAAGAATATCTATAAAACAACAAACAATATTAGTTCATCCATATTAATATCAAAAAGCATTAATGAGACTTTTCAGAGAAAGATTTCAAAGTCAGAAAAGGTACCAAATGAAATTTGTAAATTTTTTCTTGTAAGCAAACATGCTTTAGGGTCTACTTTGCATTTTAGTTAATAAACAAAATGAAACAAAAAAGGAAATTTAACATATTTCTGAATTAATAAATTATCAGTGAAATGCTGTTATTAGAATATCAATGCAAACAGTGATTGTGCTTGTCAAAAATTATTTACAACACAAGAATAACTAACCACTAACTTTGACTCAGAAGACAATTTCACTGTTATTTCTTGAAATCCTGTTATCTAATGCATCAACAAAATGGCTTATCCATAAAAAGCACATGCTGAGCAAGATTAAATAAACAATATTATACACAAAACTTTTAGATTTAAAATACAAACAAATCAGAAGTGCTCATCGTATACATCTGTTGCATTATAACTGTTAATTTAATATCCTGAGTATGAAAAAGAGAATTTATATAATTTTTAGAAAATGTAAAAGACCTTTAACTGTAAGTAGAGCATAGTAAGTGGATTTCCTCCCACATCTGTAAATGAAGGATTCTAGTTAGGACTTCTGATAGGTTCATTTACCATGCCGGCAATGCTTAAATAATTCACCATCTTGGAAGGAAACTAGCCTTAAAATGTTGGCTTTGTAAGCAAAGAGGGATGAAGTAGTCAGCAACAGCACTGTGAAGTCACCTTTAATTTTTCTAGTTTTGTTGTTGTTTATTTACATCACATCATTGCACTCATTTACAGCTGCTATAACTGGAGTCTGGCATCCAGTTATGAATCAAACCTAGGATACCCCAGTTTAACTACTTCACTAATAAGACTCATTTTTCAAAAAACATTTTTACAACTTCCAGATTACACTTGCCTGTTTCTCTGTATGTGTGCAAAGTAAAGAAAAAGGAAGGTGGATTGTCAGGCAAATATTTAATATACTCAAACATGGCAAACTTTCTGAAAAAAATGAACTATGAAATAAACATTTATTTCAATAAAATCTCTTTAAAATAAAAAAAATAAATGTAAACAAAAGTGCAAGAGAAGTATAGCTTCAAACATTCTTAAAATCAAGATCTCTACAAGTTATTTCCTTTTAAGCACTTCAGGTAGGCAGGAGCAATCAAAATTTAGCAAAAAAGAAACCAAATATTAGTAAATTTTTATAAAGAATCCCACAGAAAAGGAAAACCTTTAAAAACTTGTATAAAATAGGCACACACCATGCATTTCAAAGTGGTAAAATAAAACAAGAATTCTTTAACTTTTTGATGAATAAAAAATGCAACGACAAAACCTTCTAGTTTAAAGGAAAAGAGAAAGAAAAACTCTAGGTCTGAAAGAATTAAGTGTCTATTTTACAAGAAATATAAACAAAGCCATGTATTCAAAAGCAATGAAGCTTAGAACCCTTCGCTTCCCTTTCCACAGCAGCAACATTATGCTGAAAAAAACTGCATGCTATCAGAACTAGTCTCCATTGAAGTTTCTTGCCAGGTCTACATTCTCTAAAATTGAAGTTCCCATCACAAAAATCTGGCCCTTAAATGAACAGTAATTATCATCACATCATTTTCAAAGCCTCAGCTTAAACTCTGTTTATCATGAACTTTGTTACAAAAATAGTACAACACTAAAAAACTAGAGGGCATTTCTGTGATTGGAACCAGAATTTTCAAAACAAAAAGATTCACAGACAACATTAAATTTTCCTAAATAATAAAAACAAGCAAAAGAAAACAAAAAATGTGCATAATCACCAAAATTTTTTAATTATTTGAAAAATTTGAAGAACACAAATATTAGGTCTCAGATAAACTAAATAATGTATCCATAATAAAAAACAAGGGGAAAGGTCATTATCCAAGAGACAATTAGTACATTAGGGATGGATTATATGAAAAGTGCTTTCAAAATCAAAGAACAGTTTAATGGAGTATACGAGAAAGTAACAACAGGTTTCACAAAGTTTTTCAAAAACATGTACAAACAACTGCACACTTTGAAATGTAGGTGTATTTCCTGAAATAAAAAAATATATTGATCAACTATTTCACAAATATTTTGGTAAATCAAATGGGTGTGTGCAAGCAGCCATTTATAGACATGTTATCAGGAAAGTATGGATGTTCAAGAGAAATCCAGAAGTAAAGATTTGTGGTCACAGATGGCAGCCCAATGTTGTCATGTTATATGCTGCACAGAGCCTGACAACAGCATGATCTCAAAAGTATGGCAATGCTTGAGGATCCAGCAGATAGTGTTTCCAATGAGGAACCACCCTGACTTGAGGGCAAGGAAAGCATAACACAAGTATTGCAGCTATGACTATAATACATACCTTATGCACAGCAATGAGTTTAATGTTTCAGGTTTATAATGTACTAAGAAACACTGGCAGACTTACTTCCTTCAAGATAGCTAACCATGTCCAGTGATAGTGCAAGACATTTTTATTGGTTGTAGGACATATCTGGCAGCAGTACATTATGGCTTCACCCAGACATGCCTACCCACTTCCCCTCCAAGGACACTGAAGTTTGGTGAATATTTTGAAAAGGTAGGGTCAGGATCTTTAGGTTATCTTCCCATAACTTTGGATCTATCAAAACTAATGCATTACCCTGGCACCAATACTTTTCATACTGAATTATGTTACCACTAGCATTTTACAGCTTGTCAGAAACTGCAAATATTTGTTATTACACAACATGCAACCACATTGCACATTTACAACTTGTTGAAAAATCCGCTCCATTTCATATCTCCACCATATTCTTTATATAAATGTATGATTGGTAATAGTATAAAAAGTTTAAAATAGAGAAAGTATACATCAGCACAGCCAAAAGAAATCATCACCATTTCTGGCACAGATGTGGGAACACAATATTTGTGCATTGCCTGTTTTAGTTAAGAGTTTGTTGTACTTTAGTTTACTGCATCAATTGGCCAAGCACGTGCACACACATTTGCACACACACACAAACACACTATTAAAAAAAAGGTCAAAAGTATGGGTGGGAAGGGCACAACAGAACCTGTGGCAATCACTTACTCATGTAGCATGGCTTTTCATCAAGTGGCACGAAATGATAAGCAAACTGTTCTGAAAAGAAATAAATGCAACGATATCAGTCAAGCATCAGCCTGTGGAGCTGACTGACTGACCAAGCAACTGAAAAGCATAAAAGCAGTACATTTGCGTAACATCAGGAGTTCACAATATTCTCTTTAAGTAGGCAGTGTACAGATTTTAGATTTGTTATGAAGGCTGGTCATATTTACTGGTTATTGAAATGGCATTCACTAGCTGTTTTTGATATGCTTTAATGGACACCATAAAAAAAAGGGGGGCAATAGAGAAGCAGAGTTAAGAAGAACCTTGCAAGGATTTTGAGTAAACATGAGTGGTTAGATACCCACCCCCATGGCCCAGTGTCCACAATCTCATATGTACCAGAAACATTCTATGCATTTAGAGACTTTGAGATCTTGGTTACATTTAACTCTTGTAATGCCATCCTTAAGCAGTAAAAAGTCAGGTTAATTACACTGAGAACTTACATAAGGGCCAACAAGTTTGGGGAAGCTTCGCATTAAGAAACCGAAAAATAAAATTTATATAAGGGCACACAAAAAAAGTGTAAAAATAAACTCATAAAAGAAATATACAAAAACAGAAACCAACTTCAAGACAGAAAGAAAACAGTTACAATAGAATTACAATATTTTTTGCTATCTCTTCAGCAAAGGCATAATTAATATCTAGAAACATCTATATCCCCATTATCCGAGTAAAAAAAGAGAAAAAACATGCATTTCACATGCAAACAGAAAAGTATTGATAACACAGAGCAATGCCAGCTGATACATGAAGGACTACTCCCTGGAAAAAATGCAAAGAACTGATAATGATATTTATAAATTTATATCTTAGATAATATAGGGATCTGGTTCATGCTAACAATCAGACAAAGCCAATGTTAACATGGGTATTATTTTAAAAAACTTTCTTTTAGATGTTTGATATTTCAAAACCCAAATAACAATCAATAGGAAAGCTCAAAGATTTTACAAAGTTTTACAGAAAATGTTTAGGGACATTCAAATAAAAACTAATTAGATTCCATAACAGCAATGCTATTTCAGCCAGGCTTCAGATGAATGCCCCTAGTGCATATGTATGCAAACATGTATTATTGTATTAGCTTAAATGTCCAATTCTTTAATGCTTTTTTTTTTTCAATTTACAAAACAAAAATGGCACATGCTATTTTGGAATAATTAAGTAACAGATAAAATAATAACACAACAAGCACAATGGTTAAAGGCTTAATATTCAATTATTAAAGGCAAGCATGATGCTGTAAGTGAATATACAAAATGTCCAGTGCACACCCATTGCTTTAAGTCTTGCATTTTAGCAATGCATGTTCTATTCTGCATAGTCATTTGTAGTATCTGGTATGCATCACTGACTGAACATTTTCTTCTTGTTTGTCATGTGCTATACCAAACAAAGCCATTTTACTTTCATAAAAATTCATGCATTATAATTTGAAGAGAAATATTAGTACCGAAAATGCCCTTCTGCAGCTCTCCAAAAGAGCCATTCTGACTTTCCAAGATTCAGGTAAACAACTTTTGCCCTGTTATACTGCACAGGTCTGAGCAGGTTTAAAAAGAATAGGGAATAAAGGTAGAAAAGAGTAACAAAGGAATAAAATGAGATGCACAAGCTTTCACCCAACAAAAAAAATTTATTTTTCATTTAAATTTCAGCAATATCCATCACCACATTTCCTCTGAATCTACTGAGGATGAGTAAAGCACTGAATGCACTCTCACCCAATTATTTACTAAGACTAATGAGCACTCATGGCAGGCACAGTCTAGTACATGGCTTATTGTACAAAACACAGTTTTTGTTCAGCCTATACCTAAAACTTGAAGCTTCACAGTCAATCATTATGCATGCAAAGTCTGGAAACTGAAACTCTAACTATACCTGTAAGGAAAACAAAGTGATAGACTGCTGGACAGCTAGCTAGAGGGGACCCCCAATCATTAGAGAATAAAGGCAAAAAAAGAGAGAAATTTTGTTTATTTTCGGCAGCAAACCAGCTCTCTAGTGATGCATTGATTGAGTCCAAATATGGTATAAACAATTTTTGACGAGAATATTCCTCCACAATTGAGCCACCAACATTAGATTAAAATGTCTGCCATCTGCATTGTCTTGGACACATATATTCATTATTAAACTTCAGCGAAAAGTTCAATGAATTGTTCTTCTGCTTTTGGATGGTGTTCATAAAACATGCTTATAAGCTCCTGAACATGATCATACACCTTTATGACATCAAGTTCAACAGCTTGCAAAGTTTGTGTTATAGATCCTAGCATTGTTGAATAGCTAGAAATTACAGTCAGACAAAAAATAAACATTGTGCTTGAAGCAGATTCTAATTGGTATGCATCTTGTCTTGTTTTACCTAAAGCTTTAATGGCTGGTATGCTTAACTGATCAGAAATGCATTCAAAGTTGCCAGAAAATATTCTAACACTTTCGTGTTTTGGAGTCCAATGTGTTTCAGATAGTAGTGGCACATTTGGGAAAAAACATCTTGAACTCTCACAGAAAAATTTTATGATAGTTTTGATTGTACCTATTGTATTCAATTGTGTACCTGAGATACACAAGTCACTCACAATCTGATAGTTTTATGAACAACATAATTGAAAAAAAAATATATTTTGGATATTTACTTTTTAATGTAGCTTGTACACCCTTTTCTTTTCCTGCCAATGTAGAGCATCTGTCGTATCCTTAGCCATGTTGTTTTTCTAGATTCAAGCAAAACCTTGTAAACTGATCAATGATAGTATTGGCAATGGAAATAACATCCAATTCATATAGTCTTGTGAATCCAAGAAACTCCTCTTGGATAATATTTTCAGTGGTCATTATGTCAATGAATTCCAGACATGTCAGCACTTTCATCAGCAATTATTGATTTCATGCCATCATTACATTATCACTATCAACATCCTGAAAGTGAGCAGTTGCCATAGTAAAAGAAAAATGAAATTCTAGCTATGAAAAATGCACAGATACTACAATTAAGAACTTTAAACAACAACAAAATAGATTCAAATAGGTTCTGTAAAGTTATTTTTTCCTGCAGTCATGCTATGAGGTGCAGATAATCTTGCCTGATTAACCACTTGCTTTTAAAGAGTTTACCTTGTAGTAGTTAAAACTCAGAATGTCCTACCTAACTGGTTTGTTGCACATTTAAAAAAAAAAAATTGATATTTACATTTACTCATTTTTCAGTTAAATATCAAAAATTTCACTCATAGCAGGGTTTCTTCTTAATCTTCCTCACCAGCTAGCCATTCTCCAGTTTCCTCCCACTTCTAAAAATGAAGAGTTATAGTAAAGATTTCCCTGCTAAAGTCAAAAGTCAGCCCCTCATGACATAGGATAAGCAATGCTCTCAAGCAAATAACTGCAGCATTATTATACTCCCTCACCATGGTTCTCTCTGATATAGAGAAGTTTTCTCCCTTGTTGAGACTGGTGCATGTAACAACTTATTTACTATTGCTGAAAACTGGTTATATTAAAACCTTGATGACTGATTCGTTTAAATGGATCAATGAAGAATCGCAGTCAATTTGTTTTGTGTTTAGACAAATTTGCTTGCAGTATGTTTTATCTTTTTGCAGAAACCTAAAAAAAAGTCTGCCTCAACCACTCACTTCTACAGTCTCTTAATACAACAAGCGCTTTCATTTTATTTTAGCTACTTCTTATTTCCTTCTGTACCAGCCCATCTGTTCCATAGTAGTAGCCAGTCCTATATCTGGTTTCCATTTAGTGGCAATTTGAGTGCCAGACTGACCACCTAGCCTCATACAAAATGGTGGCTGATTCAGGAAACAGATCCAGGCTGGTTTCTATTTCTATGCTCTTCCAATGGCACCAAAATGGATTATGCATATATGTTAGTCTTTCTATTTCTGCTTTTATTATAACAGGTAGTTAGTGATTATGAAAAATCATAATTAAATTTTTGGTTACAAAACTCAAAATCAATCACTGATTATTTTGACGAATCCAAAACTTTGTTATTTTGTGCAAAAAGAAATAAAACATTTTAGCAAATATTTTTGGTGCATAGTGTGTGTGTGTGTGTGTGTGATACAATCAAAAGACACCATAAGGCTTGCATGGTTCAACTGTGATAAGACTTTTGAAGAAAAAAGACCACAAAATGGGTTAATACATATGCGATTCTCCATATTTGGATAAAAATAACTGTAAAATAAATAAACAAACAACAGTGAGTTGGTTTATGTTTCCTTACCAAAATAAAACAACTTGTTTCTTCTTTTTTTACTGGTTATTTCCCATAAACTACTATTGAGTCTACCTGAAATGTTACAGAAGACATGCACATGTACACTTCCTAGTCCAAAAACTTCAATTAATCACCGAGCTTATTAATATAATAAATCTAGCTTAAAAATGTGAGAAAACAGAAATGCAAATGTGTGAAAGATGTGAAGTGTTCAAAGATGGAAACAAAAATAAAAATTAAATAAATAACTGGCAGATCTGATTTGGCTACCTGATGAAAGCTTTTTTATGGATAATTATTGTTAAATCTGAGTCAAAGGCAAAACTAAGAATCAATAACTTATCTCAAATGGAATGAATCACACACCAAGATTGAACTTAATTTTCTTGCTTTTAAAGTTTCAGAGGTTTAAGCTAAGACAATGGGTTAAAAAAAAAAAAACATGTACTGAAGCCACCACTAAATGTGGACATCATTTTTCTTATTTTAATTTTGTACAATATGCCATTGTAGAACCATCCTGACACCCAAGAAAGACTTCCTGGAAAATCATAGAATTATAGGGTTCTCATGCTAATCAGACACTAATTCATGTGGAGATGAAATCCAGTAAAAACTTAGTAATTATTGTATTTATTCAAATATAAATAGCACTTTTTTGTACCAGAAAATCTGTATCAAAAATGGGGGTGTGACTTATACTCGAGGCTAAGTCGTATGACCAGCTGAAATCATTTGGGGATATACTGGTACTTATGAAAATCCGCGATCACCATATTTGTTAGCTTTGGTGCTGATATGTACCTACCTAGCCTAATATAGGGCTATTTCAGTAACGTTCTATCCGTAATTAACACTGAAAAGGGTTATGACATCAAATTATCCAAGGTTACTTCATTTTAACTGTCCAAATATTTCAGAAATAATTTTTTGACAGGAATGCATGCAGCTGATATTTGCCATCTTGCCATGTTGACCTATATGACCTTCATTATGTGTGTGGTAACAAATACGGAAATTTATGTGGAATAAAATAACATAATATAATCTAAATGCATGTGATCAATCTTTTTGTTTTATTAAATCATAATTATTATGAACCAATTTAATGGTTCTTTGAACCTTTGTGACTAATTACTCACTGCCTTAATTAAGAATCCAAACATACAAACTGGTACACACACTGTGAAATACCTTTTGATGTATAAAGTGATCAGACTGTTTAAACAGTTCCCGGACACTTGGCCGACGGACAAATGGCCGAACAGATATTTCGCTGAAGAACATTCAATTTAAAATTTTTTTCACAGATAGTGTAGCTCCAGTTGGGCAAAAAATATAAAAATAAGATATTTGTATTAAAAAAAATTAAGATTGAATGTTCATCAGTGAAATATCCATTTGTCCATCAGCCAAGTGTCTGGGAGCCATTTAAACAAACTGCTTATAACAACACACTCAACTATATAAGATATAAGGGTAAGATTTTCAAATATTTATTATATTCATGATGGCTACTCTAAGTATGAAGAGAAAACGATGTTCCTATAATGCTTCTTTCAAAATGAAAGTTGTTGTGTTTGCTGAGTCAAATGGTAATAGAGCTGCAGGTCGGGAATACGGGGTTTCAGAGATGTGAGAGATTGGAGAAAACAGAGAGACGAACTGATGCAACTACCTAAGACCAAAAGAGCTTGTAGAGAGTTAAAGGCCAAGTATGAAGACATGAAAAAGGACCTGGCTGAGTTGGTTACCAATCAAAGCAGTGGCTACATTGTTACCTCACTACATATCAGACTACAGGCTACCAAGTTCTGTGAAGACTCAAATTTCAAGGCTTCTAATGGATGGACACAGAAGTTCATGAACAGACATGGACTCAGCCTACCTCAGAGAACAAAGATTTCACAGAAACTACCACAAGACCTAGACGAGAGGATCACTTCTTTCCACAGCTTCATACTCAATCTCAGAAAGAAGTACAACTTTGATCTACAATAGATAGGCAATATGGATGAAACACCCATGTTCTTCAACCTACCAGGCAACAGAACCAAAAACAGTAAAGGAAAACCATCCACATAAGAACAGGCCATGATAGAACTCACCTCATAGACATCCTATCCTGCATGGCTGATGGTATCAAACTCAAGCCTATGGTGATCTTCAAACGCAAGATCATTCCCAAGGGTGAGAAGTTTCCACCAGGTGTCCTTGTCCACTATCACCTCAAGGGCTGGATGGATGAAGATGGTATGTCTGTGGCTGAACCAAGCTTGGAACAGAAAGACAGGCTCACTCCCCAAGAAGAAATCACTGCTAGTGTGAGACCAGTTCCAAACTCACCTCATAGAAAAGGTCAAAGATAGACTCAAGACCATCTACACATCACAGGCTGTGATACCAGGCAGGCTGACTTCAATTTTGCAACCCTTAGATGTCGTCCTGAATAAGCCTTTCAAAGACAGAGTGAGACATCATCAGATGACAAGGAACTGACAGCTGGAGGTAACCTCAAGAAGCCTGGGTTAGCCCTGGTGACCTCATAGGTGAAGAATACATGGGAAGATATTCCAGCACAGATGGTGATTAAGAGCTTCCTGAAGACTGGTATAAGCAACAAGATGGATGGTACTGAAGATGACCTTCTATGAAAAGTTGAGGAAGACAAGGATGTAGATGAACCAGAGATACCCACCTGCTGGGATACAGACGAGAAACTAACACAGGAAGAATGGGAAGGACTATTTGGATTATCAGATGACTGACTGACTTTGATGGGTTTTAGTTAATAGTTTTAATGCTTTGTATACATCTATTTTCTTTGGAACAGTACTTATGTGCTTTATAAACTTATTATATTATGACTAACAAGCTTGTTGTACAAATATTGTGTTATATATTGTCTGTATTTTTATTTAATTTATATTTGTATAAATAGTTTAAACATGCCAACTTGTTTGAAACAATGTTGGTTGCTTGCTGGAGCTTCAATTGTCATTGAAAAAATTTTGTACCAAATTTTGGGGGTGCGTCCTATTGTCGGGTGCGACTTATATTCGCATAAATACGGTATATAATTAGTAAAGTTTTCTATTTTAAAAAATATACAGTCCATAACATCTTTATAATAAGAATAACATTTCAAGTGGGGAACTACAGAAATTTTGAAACCAGCTCTTATGCACTGATAATTAAAAAAACATTTCTGCAATGTAACTACAATGGATGGCTTGTTTAGATATAGTGTAACTCGGTTAAAAACTGAATTAGAGTTGATAAACAAAAAAACTGAGCAGCTGATGGTTTGGAGCGTCATAATCTGATTGTTGGTTGAACCAATTTGGTTTCTTCTTGATCTTCTTCACCAGCTGAATTTCCTTCAAGTATTGTTTCTGAGTACACATGGTAGCATGCACATGGCCACTATCAAGAACTTCCACTTGTAACAAGGTGACCTTCTTGGTTACCAAGGAAAATACCTAATACCTTCCATTCTCACTCAATGTCCTTAGACTTCAAAGGTAAGGACAGGAGTTCAACAAGAAGAATGAACAATACTCAAAAGTTTATGGATAAACTGCACAAACAAGATAAAAGACCAAATTAACTTGGTCAAAATTAAAAATTTATATACAAATTAATGTATACTAAGATTTCAGAAATTTAGAAAAAAAGCATATTAATCCTATATCTTTATATTTCCATAAAGATGAAATAATTCAATCAACAGATCGATAAAATATATAACTAAAGAAAATGTTTAAAATAAAGCTTATTTCTTTACATAATGGATTCTTAAGAATAAAATGGTCCAAAACAGTTATGTTTTGAATTTTTAATTATTAAAGTAAAATGAAATAATAGTATAAAACAACTTTCATTATGGCAATGAAACAGATTAGTAATATCCACGTCACATAACATTTTGATGTGCAGAGAGTAATAATTATTACAAATATCTACCTCACTACACAGTATTTAGAGTACATTAACCAAGTGCTCCAGAGACAGTGATAACAGTAGTTGTGTCATATATATATTTACCTATCCATCCTCTTGCTCCACCCAGATCCATTACAACAATGACTACAATGTTATTTGCTACTGCAGCCAAACTATCCATCTTTCTAAATTAAAGAAATGTTGTGAAAACAATATCATTTCTGCCTAGTTTTTTTCAAAACCAAAATTACATTTAAATTACTTAAGCAAAATATTTACTAGTACATAATAATGTATACTTTAATACCCAGACAAGAATATTTTAGAAAAAGTCTTAGATTGGAGGACAAACAAGAAAAATGACAAAGAAATAAATATTTTTTAATTGGCATGACTTTTTTCAATTTACCCACCAAAGTCTTTAGAAATTGCAAAAATGTAAAAAGAAATTAACATCCCTGTCTATCCAAGAATTAAGGCAGTCAAAGTTGCATTTCTTGCATTAAAAAGTTATTATCTAAATATACTATTCATAATAGAGCAAGGATTCTTTAAGTAAAACAGCTTTTGAATTTTTATTTTTAAAAAATGTTCAAAGTTAATTTAAAAGAAAGAGTTAATTCCCTTAAGCTTTCCAGCTCAAATGATTGGCTGTGTTTTTATTTGCTTTTCTAATGCTGAAACTCTAGTGCAATAATGGAATGTGAGTGTTAAGCACTTCAAGGACAAGAATCTCTAAGTTAGTGATTAAAACCAAAAATCTCTCTTATATTGTTAATAATACTATTACAGTCATTTACCATCATATTAAAATTGTAATTATTCACCAAATCTGTAAAATAAAAAAATACTCCCACTTATCATTATGTAATCTGCTAACAATGGAGATAAGTGAAAGTGAAGTCAAGATTTCACCACTGCTAAAGCGCATCTTAATGTAATTTCTACAGTTCCATAACTGGAATAGCTTCCTCCATTGTTCTTGGAGAGAAACCAAGATAATAATTATGATGGTAATTTTCTTATCATTATTGCTACTGGATAATATGTAAATTAAGCCTCTTTCCCAAAATTTCCCTTTATTAACAAATATGCAGAGAGGCTTTGAAGCTTTGGGTTATTTCTGGTAAAATCATTAATATCTGTAATGTAAATTTCACACCAAGCAGAGGATATTAAATAAAAACAACCCTGAACAGCATGGTGAATCCTTCAACACTTATGCCTAGCACATTTGTGATGAAAATTTAAAGACATTAGAGAAACTGGAAAAACCATGTACTAAATTGCATTTGCCTTTAGAAAAGCACTAAATATGCTCAAGTGTGGTAAAAATTGTAGCATGCTAAGTGTACTGGTAAATTAAAGAGAGGAGAATGGCAGAGAGCCTGCAGTTGCATGATGGATAAGTGTTGATGAGAGATTTACTTTATCAGTAGCCAGCTGGTGAAGTCAAGCAACTTTCAATCAAATGCACTTACTAGGAAACCATAAAATTGTGGGGAATAACATATAGGATGAGTCTGAAATGATAAAAAAAATTCCCTGACATTTCACTGTTAACTGATTTATCTGTTGTTGCTCTGAAAAATAAAACAATTCAAATACATTGTTAAAAAAGAAAGTTTACAGGAAGACACAAAATCTGATGTATTAAAGTTCTCGTTTTTTTTTTTTACTTTGAAGTCTTTCCTTTTTCTGAAATATCTTTTCCTTTGTGGATAACAACATTAGAAAGTATTTAACATCGCAGTAAATGTAATCCAAATTCATCTGATATTAGCAAAAATGAACCATATCCAACCTCTTACAGGAAACATTCATTTAATAATTTGCACACTTTGTTTAAAAATTCAAGTAATTCTGATTCACTGCTTTGTCATCAGTCACAAGAGATTCAACACTGTGTTGCCAATGGAATCCAGAAACTCTTGACTCATTAGTATTTGAAATAATTCCTTTCATTGCATGGTTATTAACGGGTATCCACTGGCAGCAGTTTCAAGAGGCTGCTTCTCTAAAGTGCATTCTGGTGAAAATTTACACCAAATTTCAGTACAGAAATTTACAAAATAAATCTACCTATGAACAGTCATCAGAAAATTCAGGAATACAGAAACAATTATCCATTATCCACAATAATATGGAAATATATTTTAAAAAAAAGAGAGGGATGATGTTGAATCTGGTGCATATGGTATAATGTATCAAGTTAATGAATGACAAGAAAACAAAATGTGATAAGTCAAAATGGCACAATGCAACTAACCTGTGTCCTCTTCTGTGGTGACAATTTTTGGCTGAGATGCTGTAGGTATGATGTTTATTGGCATTGACGTGCTGCTAGGGCTACAGAGTTCAAGGTTTGAAGGAATCTTCTCTGAAGGTAGATTATTGCAGGCTGATGTGGTCTATAAAAAAAAAACAATATACTAGTAAATTTTAAAAAGAAAAAACTAAAAAATAAAAAGCTTAAATGACAGGCAAACTTAGTGTTCATTGGCACAGCAAATTGCATATAATTAATTCAGTTTTTTTTAACTTAACAAACACCCAATTCAAAAAAAGAAAGAAAGAAAATTATTAGCACAACAAAGTTCATTCTATTTTCAAATTTCAGGTTCATACACAACAATCATACTAAAGTCATAGTAATCTGTAATCCAATTTGTGGGAGAGGATAATGTTCTTTTAACAATTAGTCTGCAAGCTAATATTATGTACATAAATTATCTTAACCATTTTAAAATGTATTCAAATAACTTTTTAATAAAAGGACATCAATGCAATGAAAATGTATTTCAGCAAAATCTGTAAATTAAGAATTTAAGAATCTCTTTCTCTTTGCTCACCAGTCTCTAGAAGAGAGACTACCTTAGCAAGAGAGCATAGTGCTGTGACTATCTGCAAAATATGAGGCAACTGGCACTGTCAATTTAGACAGGGAAATCTTTACTAGAATTATTCATTTTTACATGCTTAAATTATTGTTTAAAACAATTCACTTTTGTTAAAGAAAGAAATCTTAAGTGCTGTACAATATGGTGAGTTCAGAATTTACTTATCTTCCTTATTTCACATTATCAGCTAAACTTTCAAGCTCCATAAATGAACAAGTACAGAAATGGAAAATAAGCCCTTGGCATGTACAGTTTAACATTAAATGTTATGGTAGCTAAAAATAATTTAAAATTTGCTTTAATCTGACATATTTTCCAAGAACCATTTTCATTAAATCAAAGTAATTTTTGCTAAATATTGTCTTACCCTTTTTTCTTTCTTCTTTTTTTTGGGCAAATGAGATACATATGCAAGTAGTTTTTCTCTTTTTCTTAAACTAGGGCAAACCTTGAAGAGATGCAAAATTATTAGGGCAAAGTGTTCTCTTCTTTCAGCATGACCAACTAAAAACTTTTATTCATCAACTTTTCAGATTTTGTTAATGGCATCAGCCAGGAGAAGAGCCCCCAGCAACTTACTTCAGAGAGAGGAGATGATCCAGCTGTGGCATCAGAATCTCCCCAGTCCCACTCAGGAGCGTCAGGGTCAGGAGATCTTGGACCAGGCACAATTGTCACGCTCTACAAAACAGGAATAAAAGTAAACACATTGATTTCTCACCAACATGAAGCTAACAGAGCATAAAAACACACAAAAACTATAGGATACAAACAAGAAAAAGATATGAAGTCAGGAATAGGATCAGCCAATATCACAGGAACACACTTGCTCTTCTCATAAATGTGCGAGGGTCATATTGGCTGCATGAATGCTGGAAATTAGTGCTAAACTCTAGT
This sequence comes from Nautilus pompilius, assembly GCA_018389105.1. Taxonomy (NCBI): domain Eukaryota; kingdom Metazoa; phylum Mollusca; class Cephalopoda; order Nautilida; family Nautilidae; genus Nautilus; species Nautilus pompilius. The sequence continues at coordinate 68,903 of JACATO010000368.1, forward strand.
GCTAGCATATAAGAAGCCACCAAATTTAATTTTGCAATAAGAACAAACCACTCAATGTTATTAACTACCAGTGTACAGAAGCAGGATCTAACAGTGTGGATTCCACAATCTCAACTGCAATCGGATTAAGGAATGTTGCAGGCTTAGTACCAGCTGAAAAATCACACTCAGAACTATTGTTCTAGATTCTACAAACACTGACAAGAAAAAAAAACTTGGCAAGACATCACAGAAATTGTCAACAAGACTATCAGAATCAGAAGCTTCAAGATAAAACTAAGAAAATTTATACTTCTGTGAAATAAACATTTTTTTTTTTTTAATATTTTTCAACGGATATTCTTCCTTTGAATATTTTCCACAGCTAGAGTTAAAATGTTGATATTCTAAATCATCCCTGCATCAAACAGAAACCTGAAAATTAAAAAGCAAAAACAGAAGAAAAGTAAAAAAAAAAACAACAAAAAGCAAGTTTTATTTCCTGTAATAATTTGTCAAAATAAATATGCACAAAACGACTTAAAGCAACCAGATTTTTTTATTTACTTAAATTTTAAAATATCAAACATTAACATTTTGTTCAATGCAAGAGCAATATGTAATGTCTGTAATTTAATTTTTTTTAAATGTTACATATTTAAAGTTGTTTTCTTTCGCAAAACCTATAAGATACACAAGCAAACAAACATTCTTATGTATTTACCCGTACGTACCTTTTTAGGCTTGGTATGTTCCTCTTTGTCACTGTTGCGGCCACTACTGGTGTCCTCAGGAAATACGTCAGCATTAAACTCCTCTTCCATCACTGGCTGCTGAATGACCAGAGGCTTGATGTCAGCTTTCTTTTCACGACCCCTTGAAATACTGCCTGAGTCAGTCCGGGTGCTCGTAGTAGGGAAGTTATCCTCTGTCTAAAATGAAAAGGAAAGCAGCCAGCATAAAACTAAGAATCACCCGATCATCATAATTGGATATATGTCTTTGTGCCCCTCTTATTCTCTCTCTTTTCCTTCCCCACAACCAGCATAACAGTTAATCTACATAAAGTAGGGAAACCAATAAAGTAACCAGAAGTTAAGCTACATAAAATGATGTACTTTGCAAAATAAATAAATAAAAAGGGATGTAACTGTATTTCTTTCCTACATGCATAATGCTATGTTTTGTTTGTTTGTTTATTTAGATAAACATTTTACACCATTTCTGCTTTACCTAGTTCTTCAGCAACTGGAGAAACACATAGGCATATAAACTCCATCTGTAATCTTCATGTAAAGATGGATTTTTACATATCTTTACCAAGTCAGTAATCACTGGATTTCATTCAGTAATAGAGCACCAGATCACAAAGGGTTCTGCAGATGAGTCAAAGTTGAAATGTTTTTCTGTCCTCTTACAAAAAGTTATGCTATGAACCATTTCTTTACATGAAAGTGAGACCACAAAAGGATACTGGAATCCTTCTAACAGAACATTTTCTTACACTGATCTCAGGTCAGTTCTGAAGACCCTTTTTAGACATTAGGAGCACTTACACTGATGTTAAGTTGGGGCTGGAAACTTTCTTTTTTTTTTTTTTACACAGATAAGGATAGAAAATCCATACTCTGAACTTAGATTGAGATTGAAAATTTCTCCTTACACAGATAACTTATGAGTGCTTAAGGGAATACTGAATAAATGTTTAATTTTTAAGTTTCAAAGCACAAAAGAAAACCAGTGAAAGCAGTCAATTAGAATTACAGGGAAGAGAAACAACTTACCACAACAGTTCCAATTGATACTTTTACTTTATGGCTGGTTTCACATTCAGTTCCAGTTATTTTTGTAATGGTTCTGTAGCCACTCCCCTGTGGAATGTTCTGGTTAGTGTCACAGCAAGTGTACGCCCCTGGACTGAAGTGCAGCTCGATGTGGTATCGCTCAGGGGATGAGACATCCTACATACATAAAAAACAACAATGGATGTCTACAAAACCACAATAGGAAAGATGATAAAAACAATTCTTCCCAACAACTAGCAGATGATTTTTCTTTTTTTAACAATAAAATAGTGAACTATAATATAACTAAATACCCATTTCTATTGTAAATCTACTAGAAAATCAATGTCTACAAAAATTAATCCAGCCCTCCCACATTTTCTGTACTTTCTGTTGAAGACATGCAAATCCTTTTATTGTTTCCCCACTACTTTCAGTTAAAATTAGTTAACTTAGGTACACATCAGTAAGTACACTGAAAAAAATACCAAGCAGTGAAGTATTTAAAATATATCACCTTTAAAACAAACAAATGCACATTTACAACATAAATTCTTTGAGAATTTTGATGAGGAGGAAGGACAACAGAGCTAAATCTTTGCATCCATTAACAAATATAATTGTTCAACAATTTTAATTTACAGTAAGTAGACATTGAAATATTTAGAGGGAATTTTAAAATTACCTCCATAGTTCAGAGAGAGCAAAAAAAATCATAACAAAGAACAGGCAAATAACAGAAAATAAAATTAAGTAAAACTTTGGCTATATAAAAAAAGAAAAAAAAGCCATCAAATAATAGATTTGGATGATTTTCCCATCTTAACATTTAGTAAAAAAAAAATAAAAATAAAAAAAAAATGACCATTTTGTTGTTTTGGCATTCTTTTATGTGGCTTATTATTTTGCCTTATGAAATACCAAAAAACAGAGACCTTATTAGGATCTTCAAACATCATGATAACAATCTGTGTCATATAGTTGAGCTCTCCAGTGGCAGAAATGTACTCCATGGCTCGCTTCCACTGCTCATCTTTGTTTTCCTAAAAACAGACAGAAAACAGGGGATTAAGGGGTAGATCTGTTACTGCTATTACTATATGCATTCAAAAATAATCCCCAAACACTTAGAGAATAAAAAAAACAAAAAGCTAATTTTTAAAAAATTTAATAAAAAATAACAACAGTAATAAACATTTAATAGCAGAACCTGGCCACTGTAAAACAAAAATCTGAGCATGCTTCATGAATGGGGAATCTCTCTGTTGAATTAAACAAAATTAAAACTTCTAATATGCATTTTAGAAAGGTCATTTTTTCTTTTAACAAAAAACTACCACAGAAAAATGATTTGATACATCTTCAAATATTCATCACTAAGATTTAATAATAAAGGGGTTTTTTTTGTTTATAATTAAGCCTCCATATACCACATCAATTTTTACCTGACTTATAACACCCCAGTCTAAAAGCACTAGTTAACAGTTGTGACTGGCTGCACAATTTAGTCAACACAGTCATTATGCAAAATACATGGGACTGGAGTGGCGATAAGGATTTGCCATTATGAAAGGATACATTAATGAAGAAGATACTCTGTATCACAACCCATATGGCTCACCCTGTGGCTGAGTAAAACAGTTTTAAGTATAGTGGGATGCAAATATACATCAGGCAGTATAAAAATGGCTAAAGATATCTAATGTCACTGGACATTCACTGTCCTTTCACCTGCTGCTCAGCTTTGTCCAATGTAAAAAAATTTAAACCCCTTGTACAGAATTTTTAAAAAATGTTTTTAAATACTGGAATGTATTTAAAGTCAGGAAAAACAGAAAAACTCACATCACAGAGTCCAGCATAACGGATCATAGTGAGAAGAGAATGAATGTGACTTTCGCTGGTGAAATAAAGACGAGTCCGCACAAAGCGACCAGGAGAAGATACGCCTTTAGAATACCTGCAACATAAGAAAACAAGTGTTTGTTTTTGCATGTATGTGAATAAACAACAACTTGTGCAAAATTTTATCAAATACTAAAGAGCCAACTAATGGATGAAATGCATGTTAACCTTTACAAATGAACAATTTCTAAACATTGGGTATATTTCCATATATGCATCCACCATTCTTCTGTAAAAACTGCTTTTAGAAATAAAGAGAGTCATAAACAAGAGCATAATGAAACAAAACAAAAAAGTTTTTTTTTTAAATTTGGCAATAAAATACTTGTGAAGTGTTAGGATTCCCTATACTAAGAATATTTCAAACTTTTCTGTACAGACCTAGAGTCCAGTCTTGTGGTCTCCTCATCTTCCTGCTTCAGACACTGCTGCAGGTCAGAATGAATCTTCCGCAGCAGGGGAGTACAGAAACTCTGCCCTATCTGCAGCTTCTCTTCTTTTGTAATTCCATATTCCTGGTTAAGCAGAATAAAAGATCGCAGCAAGTTAATTAATATCAAACAGTTTATAGATAATTTAAGTGAGATATGGATGCCCCACTGGCATGACTAAAGGGAAATAGATTCTTATCTATGCAACCCATGATTCAACTTAAAAGAATAACCTCAAAACAGGGTAAAATTTTTAAAGTGGGAATTATGCAGTTATCTTCACAGAAACTAAGCAAGCCTTCCAGTCATGAAAGCAGTCCAGCATCAATGTTGACTTGGATTTTGGATTGTTTTTGCTCCAGTCATCACTCACCTGTGGGATGACTATGTCTGCCAATGCCTTTGAGTAGTTGAATAGCTCCTCAGCTCTGTCATATTGCAATGTGCGGTAGTTGTGCTGCAGATCATATTTGATGCAGTCATAGATGTCTGGAATCTTGCTGATGTCATATTGACCACACTTCATCTTGAAGTCCTTTTCCAGCTTTGACCAGCGCCTGATCAGCAGTTCCCAGGACTCACCGTGGTACAGCTTCAGGTCTATACATGATACAAACAGGAAATAAATCTTAAATCCTCATCTTTTAAACATAATCAGATGCTTACAGTTATGTATATCCTCAAAAGTTCAATGGCTGTAATTTTACTCTCTTTTATTATATTATCTTCTAAAACACTTTCACTTAGAAACTATTTCCAAGTATTTCTCAAGTACAGCATGTAAATCAATAAAAGAATAAATACTGTTCATGTAGAAGTTCAGGAGAGGTAGCCCACTTGTTCCATCACAATGGGCATTGCAGCGTTTATGTAAAAATAACTTGTGATGGAGAGGCTTCTGGTTGAAACAAAAAGTAATCTGTCACAGTTATTGGCTCATAGTATTATAGATATCCTTGCAAAAAAGACAACTTCCATTGATTATTTATTCTTAAGACTGCACATCCAAGCAAGTGACCAGCAATTTTAAAACCCTATTGGATACTGGAAATTAGTGAGGAAATCTAGTATAGAGAAAGTTAGCAAGCAGATATTGTTGGCCACATAATACATTAAACCCCATTTAAAAAAAAAAAATTAATAATGCAACAATTAATTATAAGAAAATTAAAAAAAATAGAAAGAGAGCAACAGAGGGTTCACATATTAATAATCCTTTTTACCTCTGGTTTTCAATTCCAGTTTCAGAGCACGGATTTTGGCTGTTATTTCCCTCACCATCTCATGGACCTTTTCACACAGTTTCCTGGGATTTTTTACAAAGTTCATTGCATTCATTAATGATATACTTCCAGTGGCAGAAAGCTGTGACATTTTGGTTGAAATAGAAGAAAGAAAGATTCACTCTATTTTTTTTTCTTTTTAAGAGTTTGCCACTGGGCTAATTATATCATGTAAAAATGTTGGCAAGACACAGGTTCTCAATCTAATGTTTGATTGCTTCTAGTAAATTTCAGTAGTTCTTGGCCACCGCTTAGCATGAACTCTTGCATACATTTTTTTATGAATGTAAGGCATCTGTCGCACACCTATTATCATACAATGCTTAAACACAAGCAGCAGCTATGCAGCACAATATATGAAACAACAGATCCTGCAATAAGGGGCAATGATTCACACCAAACTGAAATTATCAATTAAGACAATGAAGCAGTTCAACACAACGAAAATCACAACAAAACAATTAAGTTTTGAAACAGTGCATCCTTGTATGTACACCTTTAACAGCCGACATCTTTATTTCAGCATGATGGATGTTACAAACTTTCTACTTTTCTAAACAGCAGCAGCACATGGGCAAACACACAGACAGACAGACACAAACTCCTTTGTGGATCTTGTACAAGCCACAATAGTTTTCTGCCTTCTCACAGAAGCTAAGTTAATCTCACCTTTATGTAGTCTTCTTCAGAAAAGTCAGAATCTTGATTTAAAATTTCCTTTAGTTTTTCTTTCACTCTATAAATAAATAAAAGCAATATAAGGTTAAACAAAATGTATAATTTTCCTTGTTTTTGTTTCTCTTTGTCTTTGAAAATAGTGCATAAAAATAGAGCCATTCCACAATCCATGAAGACAGTTCTAACTACTGAGCTAATTTCACTGCATTCTTCAAACCCTGCAATTGTAAGTGCTTTTCTTTTTAAATTATATCAATCAAGCAGAAAATAATATATTTGATTTTCTAACATTGAAAACATTTTAAGCAATTTCAAACCCCATTAGTATTAATGGTTCCTCCTGTGTACCCAAGTAAAATTCAAATATTGTTCAAGGAACTAGTAAAGAGACATTTTTAACTGTTTCATTGCTGCAGGCCCAGCACTGGAGATGGGATAACATCATTAAAAACTGTGGACAGCATTGTGACCAGGAAAACATCATTAAAAATTGTGGCAGGCCCAGCACTGCAGCCAGGATAGTGTCATTAAAAAATGCAGTAGGCATAGCATTGTGGTCTTCCAAACTTATTGTAAAAGGGCCACTTGATTTGTTAATAGCAATTGTTTATTAAATAATTTAACTTGACCCATATCAAAATTTGATAAAAGTGCATTTTTGATTGGTTTACTACTAAAATAAGGTCATGGGGGGAAACCTTAGCAGCAAAACAGTTAAATTTATATTTTGTTGCCATACTGACTAGCATACTTGGAAATTTTTTTTTTTCCTTTTTAAACTATAGATTTCTATTGGAAACAAAGTAGTTGTTGAGCATCCCACTCCCTCTCCACCTTAAATTTAAATTAATGTATCGATGTATTAAAAAGTACAGTACACTGAATTAAACTGCTGAAATGAAGAAAAGAAAAGGCACACTAATTGAGAGTTCAGTGACAAAATGGTCATGGATTTTAAATCAACTCTAGGAACTGTGAAAATAGTTACAACTACTACAAAATGAAAATCAAACAGCCAACTGCAAATAGATAAACAGCAGTTTCTGCATATCAAAACTGTCTTCCTCTAGAAGTCTAATCCTGATAACAGCAGCAGAGCTCAACAATACACAGATTTAGAAACTTGCAGTGCACAATAATGTTCAAATAACTTTTTTAGTCTACAATTAATAGTTTGTCATCAAGAACTTACTGTTCTTATGATTTTACCAAATAATATTTTCGTTTTTAACACTTGGATATTGTAATCATTTTCACCAAATAAACCACATTTTAAAGACTCTGTAAAAATATTTGTTTATCAAAAATATTGAGCACTGTGCCATGGCATGATAAGGCATCATTTGATTACTCATAGCTAAAATAGTGCTGCACCCAGGTCCTTTCTACCTTTCAGTGCCACCAGGTTAGTGAACAAACCCATTGAAAGTTCCTAAATAACTCTTCATTCTCAGAAATGGGAAGAAACCTACGTGGATATGAGCAGAAACCAAGCCAAATCAAGCTGGTCAGAGCATTTAAAAAAAAAAAAAATGCATTTTTTTTGTCTGTTTCTAAATGCATGGAAAAACAAAAGAAAAACAATTTTTAAAAATAAGCACTGTAAACAAACTGCTAAACTGTAAAACATTCTAAAATAAATCATTAAATATATGCAAGCAATGCACTTTTTCAGGTATAAAGTGACATATAATAACCACTCTTAAACGCTATTTTCTGTCTCAACGTTAACCAACATAAAGCAGCAAAGCATGTTTAACTGTTTCGTTGCTGCAGACCCAGCATTGAGGCCTGCCAAACTTGTGAAACGGCCCCATTTCATTTGTTATTAACAATTGTTTATTACGCAATTTAACTTGATAAAAGTTTACTGTTAAAATAAGGTAATGGGACAAAATCTTAACTGCAAAACAGTTAAATATTAAAAATTGTAAGACTTTTCCATGTGTCAGTATAAATGTATCCAAGTTATTTGTTTTTTTTTTTAAGGTCAAACAAATCCATGAAAGTTGTCTGTCCATAGGTAGTAAAATAACAAAAGTTTCATTCAGTAACTCACATTTGTTGGTGTTTCGACATCTCTCCTTCATTATCAAGTAAACCATTTGTATTTGCACTTTTGACCATTTGCACTAAAATGGGAGTTAACTCTCCTTCCAATGCCAAAAGACCCTGAAAGAAAAAATTAGTATTACCAGAAGTACCATAAATTACAATAAATAAAAACAAACCAGATAAAATCTAATGTTACTGGAAATCTTAAGCTCAAATAAGAAACTAGTTGATTATTTGTTTTATTATAGTGAGACTGTTTTCTGATTGTTAACTCGAGAACTAATCAAACGATCACTTCTCCAGAGAGCAGTCACATCATGTTTCAGGAGCACCTCTGCTTATCTGGATTTATACATTTAGCAATGCTACTTGAAAACTGTCATCCAAATGTGTATAGTATAAGTTTAGATCTTTGTAGTAACAGAACCATAGTATACAAATTATAAAAATTCATAAATTGCCTTTGTTCTCTGCCCCTTAAATCAAGGCAAAAAGAGTTGAATGATCAGATAAGCTTTCAAAAGCAGCCCCCCTAAAAAAAAATAAAGCAAGCACATCGTTCCAACTTGCTAATTGGAGGATAAATGAAAATTATAGCAATATAAAGAATTAACCAGAAATTAGACAGTGAATTGTTTTTTGAAAAAGAAAGAAATAAAGTTATTGTAACTGAACAAAAGGGTTGTCAGTGGCTTGAAAGTTTTTATTAAAGCCAGTCCAATCAATCTCTCTCTCTACAGTGACAAGATAAAAGCTTATTATTTCAATATGGCTTTTTGTTGAAAATCCCAAGCTGCTATGGATAATCATATAATTCTGCATCACAAAAGTTTTAAAAAAGCTTAAACTTATGTTTTAGTTGTTTTTCTCCTTGCTCTAACAGTAAACACAGACCTTGGTAAAACCTGCAGCAGTCATCTGAACTCTGCCTTCATCAGAGGCATAGATCTTTAGGTCATGACGAAATGTGCTGTGCAGTCTTAAGAAACCCAATCCAGGTGCTCCAAACTCACCTTGATTAAAAAGACAAGAAATAAACATTGTAAGTACATGCATGCCTAGTACACATCACTCATATAAACATCAAAAGTTTCATGCCAAAAATGGTAGATATGCCTTACTATATCACAAGCAATTGATGAATAAGCAGCAATTTTTTCAGTTCTATAATTAAAATCCTCAGCAACCATCAGAAGCCTATAATGGAAGTGAAAAAATAGTGTAGACTGATTTAGAAATATTAAGGCTATAAGACCCACTTTCTCTTCAATTCTTGTATCAAGAGCAAGGAAAAAAGTTTGTTTACTATAGCCAAATGAAAACTGCATGCTTGCATACCAATCTATCCGACAACTGAAGTAGTTTGGTTTTATCATTCACTTGCACAATCTAAGTTTAATACCAGAGACATGGGTGTTCACAGGATTTTTTCCAAGGTGGGGGAGGGAGTAATGGAGAAAATGACAAAATAATATCAACTGTGGGGAATATTCCTAATGATAAAATCATAGTCTAAAAATAAAAAGATACGAAGCTATTTTTCCCTATCAAAAGTATTTTATTTTGATCAGTAATTCTAATTTTTTTTACATAGAAGTATTTCTTGATTAATTTAGAATTTTTTAAAATTTAATTTATCTTTTCAACAATAGTATGCTTCCTTCATTGCTCGTGCACTACCTCATCGGAGTTCAAAATAATGAAACAAATAAACAAAAAATTTTTTATTCAACACAAATTGTAAAAGTCTTTGGTCTTATCCAAATTTATCCATCACTTTCTGAATAAGTTTGTTAGCTGTAACTTTTACTCTATAAACACTTATCATACACAGACCAAACAAATGACCATCTGCCACTGTTGACCTCAGCCATGTTTTCCCCCCCTTCTCATTATGCTAGATTACCTTTCTGCTGTGCAGGTTGTTAATGGTAATGTTAGAACAATATGAATTGCTTGATGAATGAAAGGGAATAGATCATGTCTACTCCAACAACTCAATGAGTCCATTTTTTAATTTTCTAACACATTGTTCCCCTTTTTGAACCTCAACTCAAACCAGGATCCCAGTTTTCAATTTCAAATACTTCATTTCTTTTTCAAAATTTCACATACAATGTGCATCTATACAGGATGAAGGCAAAAAAAGAGAGAAATTTTGTTTATTTTCTGCACCAAACCAGCTCTCTAGTGATGCATTGATTGAGTCCAAATATGGTATAAACAATTTTTGACGAGAATATTCCTCCACAATTGAGCCACCAACATTAGATTAAAATGTCTGCCATCTGCATTGTCTTGGAACAGATAATTCATTATTAAACTTCAGCGAAAAGTTCAATGAATTGTTCTTCTGCTTTTGGATGGTGTTCATAAAACATGCTTATAAGCTCCTGAACATGATCATACACCTTTATGACATCAAGTTCAACAGCTTGCAAAGTTTGTGTTATAGATCCTAGCATTGTTGAATAGCTAGAAATTACAGTCAGACAAAAAATAAACATTGTGCTTGAAGCAGATTCTAATTGGTATGCATCTTGTCTTGTTTTACCTAAAGCTTTAATGGCTGGTATGCTTAACTGATCAGAAATGCATTCAAAGTTGCCAGAAATTATTCTAACACTTTCGTGTTTTGGAGTCCAATGTGTTTCAGATAGTAGTGGCACATTTGGGAAAAAACATCTTGAACTCTCACAGAAAAATTTTATGATAGTTTTGATTGTACCTATTGTATTCAATTGTGTACCTGAGATACACAAGTCACTCACAACCAGATAGTTTTATGAACAACATAATTGAAAAAAAAATATATTTTGGATATTTGCTTTTTAATGTAGCTTGTACACCCTTTTCTTTTCCTGCCAATGTAGAGCATCTGTCGTATCCTTAGCCATGTTGTTTTTCTAGATTCAAGCAAAACCTTGTAAACTGATCAATGATAGTATTGGCAATGGAAATAACATCCAATTCATATAGTCTTGTGAATCCAAGAAACTCCTCTTGGATAATATTTTCAGTGGTCATTATGTCAATGAATTCCAGACATGTTAGCACTTTCATCAGCAATTATTGATTTATCCCTGATAGTTCATTCACAGAGACTGATTAGTTCATTTTCTACACAGACAGATGTATAGCAGGCATTAGCAGGAGCATTTTCCAAATGGTTTTGTAGCATTTCATCTCCTCTCTCAATACAAAAATTAATCAGGCTTTGAACATTTCCAGTTTTGCTTCCTTAAAGCAATGTCATGTGTACAACAATATAGAATCGTCAACAATATTAGACATAATACTTTCCAGTTCTGTTCAATGTCCCACTTCAAAGCACTGTCTGGTTCACACACAATGCTTTTTGTTTCATCCACTGCACATTTCTGTGCCAAGTGGTAAGAATATGACTTCTTTCAATTCTATGAAAGTTTTTATACCTTGAAAAAGATGCTGTGGTGAAGGCCCCTTGAATTCCACAATGAACCGGCCATGGAAAAATGGTACCATATTTACATATTGATTCTTTTAGGTTTTTACGAATAACTAAGCCATGGTGAATATTGATTTAGCCACACAATAGAAACTCCATGCTTCTTTTTGAAATCATAATTCTCAAGAGACCAGTTACATGTAGATTGTTTTTAAGATTATCTGTTAATTTTATAGACAAACTAACATGCAATCGAATATACATCAGAATGTTTGGGTTGATCACATTTAACTGTTGTTGTTGAATCTGGACCAAAGATAGTGCAGCTTTGTAAGTTCTTGCCTTCTTTTCTGTTTCCTTCCCTGGTGTTTCTAATTTCCACTTTCTTACAAACTTTCTGATATCCACTTTTGAAAAATGATGATTAATAAAATATCTAAAACAGGGGTGCACAACTTCTTTTCAATGCAGGCCACTTTCACTTGACACCTCCATCAGTGGGCCACAAAAGTTCAACATCCATCTCTATACCTTGTAACATGAAATTTTTTTATAGATTTACTCAGATCAATTTGTTATATAGAATTATTCTACTTACATGGATGTCTGTTACAAAAAAAAAGGTCATGGTCAGTGGGAGACAGTGCAGAGCTTCTCTGAACACTGCCTGCAGGTTTATCATTTGTTAGTCTTATTCGGAGGAGAGACTTGGTCATCTCCATTAAGGAAACACTTGTTCACATATGTAAGTGCTTCCAAACACAGATCCATTTCTGTGCATTCGCAGTGATATTGGGAAACAGATACCGGTCCAGGCTCTGATAGAATTGTAGGAGTAGCATCTACCTGTGCTTACTCCTCATCACTACAGAGCACTGGAGTTCAATTACTTCCAGCTGTATGTCACCAGGTACAGTTTCAGCATCCACAGAGAATGGATCTGATAGTCTGAACATAGCCTGTTCGATCCTGAACTGTCCAAATCTGATGGTGAACGCCTGCTGCAGGTCTTCAAGCACACAGCTGTGACGGCCCCAGGTGTAATGCTTGTGCGAAAAGGTGTCTTGGCATGCTGGAAAGTGTGTCAGATTCCCTTTCTTTAACTGGGTTACAAAAAGTTTCAGTTTCATTTCAGATGCACAGACTGCCTTAAACAAGCCACAAATCAGTTTCTCTCTCCCTTGTAGTTTTATGTTGAGATCTCAAGTATCCAGTGAAGTCTGTCAAAAAGGCAAAATCAGCAATCCAGTCAGCGTCTTCCATGACTGAAGTGTCCTTTCCTCTCTGCTGTAAAAACAGCTTGATTTCATTTTGCAGAGCAAAAAATTCATTTCAAAACATTCCCACCTCACTTCTATATGATAGAGAATATCCCCATAAGCTGCACTGATGTCCTTCAGAAAAGACTGGAATTCTCTGTGATTTAATGATCTTGCATGGATAAAATTAACAGTAGATATAACAAAGATCATTATATCTTTGAATTTTAAATGTTTTCTGCACAATGCCTCCTGGTGAATTATGCAGTGGTAATCTTTTAGTTGTGCTGCGAGATCCGGTCCTAGGTGCCTCTTCAGACATTTGATGAAGCCATTTGTCTCACCAATCGTGGTGGGAGCACCATCGGTTGTCACAGCTACTAACTTATTCCATGGTAAATTTAGGTCCTTGACTGTTTTTTTTTTAAGGCACTGAAAATTTCGGACCCAGATGTTCTGTCATGCAAGGGCACTAGTGATGCAAGTTCTTGGTAGACTTGACATGTTTCAGTGATACCACGGATAAATATTAAGAGCAGTGCTCTCACCCAAAGCAGCAGAAAAATACATGATGTGATTCATTTTGCTTCTTAACTGATCATATGAATTATTGGCCATGTCAAAAATGCATCTCTGAATGCTTGTTCTTGAAAGACTAGTGTCATTAAAAACATCTTTGGCCTTCAGGCAAAATACATCACATATCTCCATACAGTCTTTCACAAACTCGCCATCGGTGAAGGGATGGGCAGATTTCACGATAAATTTAGCAATCCTGTAGCTGGCAACAGTAGCTGTCTCCAACTCCTTTCTTGTCTTTCAAACACACTTTGTTGACACATCAGTTGCCTTTTCAAGACTTCTAACTTTTGGGTTCTGTTCTCACCTTGTAGATCGCAAAGTTTTAGGTGTTTTGTTTCATAAAGTCTTCATAAATTATATTCTTCTGCCACTGCTACACATTCCAAACACACTAGGCATGTGAAAGTGCCAGGACTTGATTCGAAAAAAAATTACTTGGGTGTCCATTCTGGACTAAATTTCCTGTGCTCATGATCAACCTTTCTTGTTTTACTTGCATTTAGTTTTGACAAAGACATGTTAGCACATGGAGAAATAACATTTGCCTATTCAGGTTGTTGGCACCTAGCTTATCTAGGGAGCAGAGCCGAACTTGTGCGCGTCCAGCACTTGGATTGCTGTCTCCGCAAGTACCTTTTTCTGACCACCTGCCCACAAGGTGAGGTGTGGGGCAGTTCCATGTTTTCTCAGGCAGAACGCTCCAGTGGCATTAGCTGATGGCAACGCAATCTCGATTTCACCAGCTGCACTGGTGGTCATGGTTCGACTACCAGCCCCTGTCCGCATCAGCAGTCGGTGACCTGTGACACAAGTGAGAGTCATCACTGTGACAATAGTACATGATGGATAGCGAGTAAATGGCGGTAAGCGAGCACATTCATTGGCGGGACAGATCTGGTCCGTTGGCCATATTTTGTGCACCCCTGATCTAAAACTAATACAAATGTAAACCATACTTGATTTAACTTAACTGGGTCATTCAGCTATTGGTGGGAATTTCTTTGCCAATTTTTATAGCCTCAAACTGGCTCCTAGCATTTACTTTGATTAACCAATTAGTAGTGCTGCTAGGATTACTAACTAAGCAAAATATGGTTTTACTAACCAGTTGGCAACCCCTTCATTTCTTAAATAGCCTATCAACTTGTTTCTCAAAACTACCAGATAGAGACAGATTGTTTAGCTATTTACTTTGACATTGTATTTTCCTATATTGCTATATAGTATCTTGCCCGATTCACCACACATCAGTGAGCATAGTGAATTGGGAAAAAAATAATGCCATTATTACACTATCAACCTCAACTTTCTTTGGGGAAGGCAGTTGCTGCCACTTGTGAACTTCCATGACTAGAAGAGATTAGTCAAAATATTTGTTTTTCACATCTGACCAATGAATGCACTGCACCCGTAGCATCCATGTCTCTTTCCCTTGAACAACAAACAAATGTGCAGACAACTGTAAATTTTTGTTGTTGTTTTTAAAATATTAACTATTTTAATTTTAATATTAAAAAAAATTTGCTTAAAATAAGAATCATACAATCTTGTTGATTTAGCAGTCATAAAATCTGGCAATTGCAACAAATGGAATCTCAAGAACCACTTAAGTCAACAACAAATTATCTCTGAAAGGTAAACTACCTGCCAGCAGCAAAACCAATACAATACTGTACATTCTCCCATTATACTGCTCGAATGTCAGCTGCAGTTGTAATTTCCTTCTGGCTGACATACAAATTTTGTTAGCAGCTTTAAGTTATTTTTATTTTTCGTGTTGTTTTTTTTGTTTTTTTTTGCAATCATGTCTTTTCTCTCTGAAGCATCCTTTAAACAGACTTCTGACAGTGACCTACTACTGGCAGCAAAACAAAACTTGACTCCAACAAAACTGGTGTACCCAACAGATTATTTTTTTGCAAAAAAAACAAAAAACACAGTAGAGAGAGAAGATTTTGTAGGAGCAGCATACTAACCTTGACCTCCAGGGTAGAGTGTCCTGAATGCCTTGCCCAGCTCTTCAGCCTGGATTTTACCCGCAGGTGTCAACTCACCACCCCACTTAAGGATGAGCACCAGGGAGGGTTCTCGAGGAGCCTCTTCTAAACAAATAGCATTATATCAAACACTGTGAAGCCAAACCACCTTAAAACTGAATATTTTAACTCTCTGAACACTGAAACTCATTCAGGGAAAACTATCTGTTGTTATACCAATTTTTTTTTTGTTTGCTGTTTCACATGACTTTGATACACTGCAGTATTTTGAAAATGTAATTCTTTTCACATTATTTTTAAAACCTAAATTATTTTACTTATTTAACCATCACAGATATTTCTTACTGTATTAGGTATTTTAATAACTATTGTAATATCTTCGTAACATATTGGTTATTTTATCAGTCTATTGCAGTATCTTAGTAATATTTTAGTTAAAGATCATTTTTAAAAAGGAAAAATGATAGCAAATTAAGTTTAGCAAAAGTAACACAATATGTTCCACAGAGAAGAATATTTTTGCTTAAATTCTATCAGCTAGTAATTGCACAGTACAGTTGCAAAGTAAACTAGATTCCTTCACAAGAAAATGACAACAAAAGTTTGTTTATTTAATGACAAGGATATTAAGTAATTACTAAAGTCCAAACATACTTCAATAAGGTGGACATAAACTTGTGACAAAAACATGTTTTTGTTAATGGTGATTTATAATATGACTATGAATTACATTAAAAAAAATTTTTTTCTTGTCAAATCTTAATAAAATTAAAGTGCAAAAAATATGTACTTACATGTTACCACATAAACAAAATAAATCATTTAATTAACAAGCTACAGTAAATTTAACATGTATAGTACAACATGCAAAACCATGAAAACATTTTATTTTAATTTTCTCCACTAGTTCCAGGTCCCATGAATCAAATAAACAGAAATGACAAAACCATTTTATTTTTTTAAAACAGGGTTGTATATGCAGTTTCAGAAAAGCTTGTCTGCTGACAACATAAGTAAAACATTCCCACAATTCAATGCCACAAAAAGTTAGACAAACCAAACCATTCTACACTAGTTTAAAAAAAAAAAAAAAAACACTGTCAAAGAATAAACTGGAATTTATGATACATATCTGGATACCAAAGCTACATTAATAAACAAGCCACCTCAGATTGCAAGGAGAAAATGTGATGAATGAAGATGCAACCTGGCTTTTGAAGCATTGTATTGAGAAAAATGTTCTTATTCATGTCAACAGAGAGTAACTTAGGACTCTTTACACCCACAAGTTAATGTTACTGGAAATTAAAACATTTCAGAGTAAAAAAAACAACTAAAACCTAGCACTACAGCATAAAAAGAAAAATCAAAATTTTCACTGTCTCAATCAGATATATGCAGAATAGTACTCAGAATTTCATTAAAGAAAGTTTCTGACATTAGGCTGGTGTATATATAAATATAAAGTAGCATCCCCACTAACCAGAATTCCATTAACTAACACTGGAAATTTTCCAAAGAAATTTTCTTGGTCCAATTATGGGTGAAATTTTCCAAAAGACATGCTAAAAGGCACCTGGTATAGATGTAGATTTTATGCTTCCATTTTAGCCCAGAACACCACTGGACCACAGAGCATGCACCAAGTAGCTAGGCCAAGTCAAGTTATAGCCCAGGGATACTGTAATTCACTTGCCTTTCCAACAATGCATAACAGCTGCAGCATCTGTGATGCAGTCCAGTGTTGCTCTTGCATGTTCACAAAGTAAATAATAATGAACCATACCCAAATTGTTGAAAACGTTCTTCTTGCAGGAAGGGCAAAGGGAATGGCATTTAACCATAAATAAAAAATTAGAAATTTTTAACAGTTGGAGAAGCGTCTGTGAAATAATATGATGTTGGCATTTCAATGATTTATGATGTAAGGTATGCAACAGAAAAGTTGAAACAGCAATCGTTAGTTGCTATGCCAGGATAGCCTGAGGAGGAAAGTTTGATTGAAACAAGGATAGCCATCAATGAAATACGAGAAAGTGGATATAGCAGTATATGAATGGAATAAACAACAGTGAATGAGTGATGTTACTGTGCATGGCATTGAAATTTGAGATGTAGAATGGCAATTTGCCAGATTAATGGATGTGGCAGAGTTCAGTGATAGTGCAGGATGGCTGTACAAATTTTGTAGGAGGCATGGAATATCAAACAAATGACCAATGGGTGAAAGTGCCAGTCCTGTGGATGTAGAGCCCTTCGAGGAGTAATATGAAACAGTTAATTAGCGATAAAAACATTCATACACACGAGCTCTATAGTGCCAATGAAACAAAGCCCTTTTGGAAGTCTCTGCCAAATAGCACACTCATCTCCAACCATGAGAGCAGCTTCATAGATTTAAAGGTCAGCAAGCTGCATGTGTCACTGCTAGTCTGTGCCAATGCTGAGCGCATATACAGTATTAAACCCATGGTAGTGGGCACAGCAAAAAGACCCAGAGCTCTACACAAGTCAACGGACAGCTACCAGTGTCATGGTACTCTGTATTAGAGGCTATAGTTTATCTGAGAGATTTTTCAAAATTGGTTTTACTATGTACTCATCCCGATCTGTATGCTCTTTCCAAAGTAAAGGGAACCTCCAGGCATCAGATCAAGGTGTTGTTCCTGCTGACAAAGCAAACAGATCCTCCCCATTCAAAAGAACCTACAAAGCAATGACAGGATGATCAAAGTTAGTTCATCCTTCCCAAAAGAACCTCATTAACCAGGCCATCACTCATGCCTGTAAACTGCACAGAAGGTGGGAGCCTGTGCCATAGGAAGTGAACAACAGGAATGCTGTGTTCACTTTGAGGGCAGCTTGGGACAAGCTCAACAATACCATCATTGCCAACAAGTTGAAGAGGTTGCTAAATGGTAAGTGGAGCAGCCAGATTAAGCGGTGGTAGAGATCAACATTAAAGGGTTTGACCCAAATGACATAGAAGAGATGTCCTAAATGATACTGTCTCAGGTCATTGCACCTGCATGGCCTCATGAACTACTTGGCTGCAACTGACGTCACAGGTTCCCCTCATGGAGTGCCGTCACTGTCTCTGACATCCATCCCTCTTATCAGCAGCAAGTTTTCAGAGCCAGTTCCCTTTCAACAGAAGTTGCACCCCATTTCCATCCATTCCAGGTGTTGCAGCTCTACCATCACCATTACCTTCACCAGTTTCACTGTCTCCTGGGCCCAGCACCTCTACCTCACAAGTGCCCACATGTTCACACCAGTGAAGTTACTACATGTCGCTACCAGGTTCATTACTGCATTATGTAGGAAGAGAAGAGTGACCTGGAGTAATTCCCCAGCTGCAAATGGCACAAGAACAAGGAAGGCTGCTCTGTACCATAAATACCCACTGATGCCTGACAAGCCCAACTTCAAATGCAGCCAATAAAATTTTATTAGGTGTAGCCATAAACTACTGCACACGCCTTTTTACTATACAGCATTCTTAATTTTTCTTTTATTGTGTTTTATTTTTTTTCTCAATTTATCAGTAACTTGAAAGGCTCTGCATGCATTATTTATTCTGGTTATTGGAGGGACTAGTGTATACATTTTTTTCCCCAAGCTTCTGTCAATGCATTAAAAGAATTTTTTTTAAAAACTGACATTTCAAATCCCTCCTGTCTCTACACAAGATGCTGATAAAAGCCTCCTAAGAAAGCAAAAATAAAAACAGGAAGAGAAGAAATCTGACCACAATGAAGATAAAGTGTTACTTTAAATTTAAAAAGTTTTCATTAAGGAATTTCCTAAATATATATATATATATATAAAAAAATTCACTTCTCCATTTTAGAACTTAAAAAAAAAATTAATAACCAGAAATTGTAATACGTTTTTTATTTATGGTATGTAGCCAGCCTTGGTATGTGCGTGCATTCATGTATTGTAGATTTCAAACAGCACCTCTTTGATTTCAACAATAGACAGAATAAAGACCCAGTTTTTACAATATAGCTGCTTCAAACAGAATTAAATTTTGAAATTTTAACCATTGCCAAGCTACATACAAGATTAGTAGACTCAGATATCGTACAGATGCAAAGGTTAAAATAATCAAGTAGTATTCAATAAAAGATGCATTTCATTTTACTGTTTCCTCTCATTCTTTATAAATGTTTATTTAAAGGCAAAGTGAAGACTGCAATTCTGACAAAAGAACTAGTGTCATCCATATGCATTTGTTAAGTATTGAATGTTTGCATTAACTGAAATTTCCTAGAAATTAACAATGTGTGTTATAAGTCAAAAGCAGGTTTCAATGTGCCTTTAAAACTTGATAAAATGTAAACAATTATGTATAATAAATAGCATATACAAATCAAAAATGAGTTAAAAAATATGTAACTGTAAGCATTCATAACCTCACTGGGGGCAAAATAATTGTTCATTGTACTATCAAAATATGGACAATTAGCAAACTAAATGGTTAATTTCAACGACATCAAGACAAGAGAACCTGATGTCATCAGTCTTGCTCATACAGCAAGCCATGCATGTCATCAAAGAACTGAAGTGGGGAAAAGAAAGAAATCTAAAGCAGTGGAGCTAATGTAGAAATGAAGAGCTTATGAACTATCACCATTAAAGTTATAGCTTTACACAGTGCACAGATGCTGCAATAGCTTTAATGCTCAAAATCACAATAGCAAGAACTAGCATGTGGGAATTACCTTTCAAGTTTTCTTTTAATGCATAATTTGCACCTACCAAAGAAAAAGAAAGAAAAGATAAGATCTAAAATAATAAAAATGTGAAACAAAAAAAAATAAGCAAGCAAACACAAAAAAGAATTTCAAAGATGCAAATGCATTAAATAAACAAATGGGAATTAAACATGAAAAAATGTTAACGTTTAAGAATGGACATTAAAAACAACCAAATAAAACACTTGAATGCAATTCAAAATTTTTCCTGCATTAATTATAATAAAAATTTCCTCTTTAAAAGCTTACTAAGATAAACATAATTTACTTACTAAGCCCTTGATTCATGTCTACTTTAGTTTAATGTATAAGAGGAGGCAGGAAGCTAACATGGCTTTTACAAGGTCTCCAGATTTGAAAGTTTAATTTCATTTAGTTCAAAAGTCACATTGAGGCAGGATGTTTCCTATGGAATAGAAGTGACCATCAATACAATATTTTAAAGTTATTAATACAGTAGTAACTCCACTAACTGGAATTGGAATTCTTCCTGGGAAATTCTTTTAGTCACAGATCCAAGTAAAATTTTCTGGAAAGGCTTTGTGATGCTCAGGTGCTCATGCAGTAGTGGATAGATTTCATGCTTTCGTGGTGGCCCAGAACACACATACTGAGTAGCTAGGTTAAGTAAAATCAATTGTCACCCTTGCATGTTCGCAAAGTAAATAATAATGAACCATACCCAAATTGTTGAAAAAGTTCTTCTTGCAGGAAGGGCAAAAGGGAATGGCATTTAACCATAAAGAAAATATTAGAAAATTTTAACAGTTGGAGAAGCGTCTGTGAAATAATATGATGTTGGCATTTCAATGATTTATGATGTAAGGTATGCAACAGAAAATTTGAAACAGCAATCGTTAGTTGCTATGCCAGGATAGCCTGAGGAGGAAAGTTTGATTGAAACAAGGATAGCCATCAATGAAATACGAGAAAGTGGATATAGCAGTATATGAATGGAATAAACAACAGTGAATGAGTGATGTTACTGTGCATGGCATTGAAATTTGAGACGTAGAATGGCAATTTGCCAGATTAATGGATGTGGCAGAGTTCAGTGATAGTGCAGGATGGCTGTACAAATTTTGTAGGAGGCATGGAATATCAAACAAACGACCAATGGGTGAAAGTGCCAGTCCTGTGGATGTAGAGCCCTTCGAGGAGCAATATGAAACAGTTAATTAGCGATAAAAACATTCATACACACGAGCTCTATAGTGCCAATGAAACAAAGCCCTTTTGGAAGTCTCTGCCAAATAGCACACTCATCTCCAACCATGAGAGCAGCTTCATAGATTTAAAGGTCAGCAAGCTGCATGTGTCACTGCTAGCGCATACACAGTATTAAACCCATGGTAGTGGGCACAGCAAAAAGACCCAGAGCTCTACACAAGTCAACGGACAGCTACCAGTGTCATGGTACTCTGTATTAGAGGCTATAGTTTATCTGAGAGATTTTTCAAAATTGGTTTTACTATGTACTCATCCCGATCTGTATGCTCTTTCCAAAAGTAAAGGGAACCTCCAGGCATCAGATCAAGGTGTTGTTCCTGCTTGACAAAGCAAACAGATCCTCCCCATTCAAAAGAACCTACAAAGCAATGACAGGATGATCAAAGTTAGTTCATCCTTCCCAAAAGAACCTCATTAACCAGGCCATCACTCATGCCTGTAAACTGCACAGAAGGTGGGAGCCTGTACCATAGGAAGTGAACAACAGGAATGCTGTGTTCACTTTGAGGGCAGCTTGGGACAAGCTCAACAATACCATCATTGCCAACAAGTTGAAGAGGTTGCTAAATGGTAAGTGGAGCAGCCAGATTAAGCGGTGGTAGAGATCAACATTAAAGGGTTTGACCCAAATGACATAGAAGAGATGTCCTAAATGATACTGTCTCAGGTCATTGCACCTGCATGGCCTCATGAACTACTTGGCTGCAACTGACGTCACAGGTTCCCCTCATGGAGTGCCGTCACTGTCTCTGACATCCATCCCGCTTATCAGCAGCAAGTTTTCAGAGCCAGTTCCCTTTCAACAGAAGTTGCACCCCATTTCCATCCATTCCAGGTGTTGCAGCTCTACCATCACCATTACCTTCACCAGTTTCACTGTCTCCTGGGCCCAGCACCTCTACCTCACAAGTGCCCACATGTTCACACCAGTGAAGTTACTACATGTCGCTACCAGGTTCATTACTGTATTATGTAGGAAGAGAAGAGTGACCTGGAGTAATTCCCCAGCTGCAAATGGCACAAGGAACAAGGAAGGCTGCTCTGTACCATAAATACCCACTGATGCCTGACAAGCCCAACTTCAAATGCAGCCAATAAAATTTTATTAGGTGTAGCCATAAACTACTGCACACGCCTTTTTACTATACAGCATTCTTAATTTTTCTTTTATTGTGTTTTATTTTTTTCTCATTTTATCAGTAACTTGAATCGCTCTGCATGCATTACTTTAGTTAGTGGAGAGACTACTGTAGTATCACTAGATACTAAGTACTGTTTTTGCTGATTTATTCCACCCATTACCAAAAATCATATTTTAAAAAGATGTGTGTGTTTGTGTGTCAGAATCTTAGATAATTTGTAATTATGACTATTAGTATTATTAATACTGTAGATAGTTGAAAAAAATTGTCCTTGTTGTCAACATGCTCAAAACTCAAAAACATTTTGAAAACTTCTATTAGGTCTGCTCTTAAATATCTAAAATTCAAACTATATAAATTTAGAAAAGACCTAATCAAATGCTTTACATGGTGAAATCATTGGAACCTGCCACAATTTGTACCTGAGAATGGTCCACTGTGCACATGTAAATACAGGTTAGTGATAATAATTAACAACATAACATTTATATTCTCCTAGAGCCGCAAGATAAGTGAATATACAATATTGTTCAAATATTCAATTTTAATTTAATGTTAGTGATTGTTATAAACTAATTACACCCATGAGCAAAAAACAAGTGAACCTTATTTTAGCTTACATCATTAATTTATCAAAATAACCAAATTTTAGCCATAGATTTATTCATTACAATGCAGACGTTTTAAAAACATGCAAAATGTTTGTTTGAAACAACAACAAAAAAAGAAAATTGGCCATGTTTCCTGCCCCTCTGATTTAACAATTTACAATTATGTGCAAGCTTTCCGCTGCCTCTTTACTAATCTAGATATATTTTCTAAAGTTATGATGCATTCACACAAGAAAAGAGTTTAAAGAGAGAAAGCAATAGAAAAACCAAACAACAAAACATTAGTATACTTGCAGTAAGTTTAAACTAAAAAATAGTAAATATACATACTTTCCTACAAATCACACCCTACCCCTTTCTTCACCTGTCAACTATATTTAAAGTATTATTAGTTTCATGTTTTAGACATTTCAACCTGGTATTGAAAAATAACAAACTATTATATTTTCAGAATGTATGACTACATAAATGGCCACTATGCAGCAGAAGGGTATTTTCAAAGAACAGACTGTGTCCAATGCTAGAATTCATCATAGCTAGGTACCAACCATTACTGCAGAGTAAATGAACCTTGGGCTATAATCTTGAAAAATTTTATTCCATTTCTGAACAAATGTTTGTGTCAAATGAACCAGCGTTAACAATGAAGATATAAGTTAACAACTCATCTCAAATGTGTTCAATGTAATTCAGGCTTTATGAATAGGCTAGACAGTACATGCTGTTATCAAACATGTGAGCATCCATTTTCCTGCTAAAATACTGCCACAGATCTGGGTTGTTGTAATGATGGAAGCACATGGAAACTCAAGGTGTTTTCACAGTACTGCTGTGCCCTGAAGGTTACCCTCTATGTACACAAAAACATTGTTTTGTTATTCTCAAAAATGCCACTTCATAGCATAATGCTTCCCCACAAAATGCAAAAGCCTCTTAGAGTTGTTGGCATAGATTCTACAGCAAGTGACCTGTAATTGTTACAAGAATTTGGACTCATCAGATGACATCAGTTCAACGCCTGTTGACTGGACCACTGAAAAACAAGTTTGTTGATGTCGACTTGCTGTAAGGATATTCCAACTTTAGTGATGACTTCTGACAATGTCACCACTGATGTCACATTGCTCTAATAGCAAACTAGTAGTAACCATTGCGAGTAAAAGCAATTTCACAGATGCTAAAACCATATGTAGAAATCTTGTGCAGGGTGATCCTGTGAAACCCATCTCTGGTGATGCTATAAGTTCATCATCTATGAAGGTTATGGATCCAGCCATGTGGGTTTCCTCCCACCTCTAAGTGCAGAGAGTTCTAGTAGCATTTTCAAAGTACAGATGATAGAGGTTCCACAGGTAACTCTTAACTGGCCTGTATACTGACTACTGCTCAAGAGTCCCCAGCTGTACCTAAGGAACTTGATTGGTCATCCCCATGCCTTTGTCTTTCTAGCTCACTGCTGTAAGGTGTCCTTAGGAGAGGGTGTGCCAAGAAAAATGTTGTGGATATGTTGAACAGCAGCTGCAGAAATCATTTTCCTGCAGCAAGGTGTCCTATGGTCCAGTCTCACTGTGCTTGTCAGTTGTGGCATTGTCACTTTAAATTAGTCAATGCATCTCTCTTCCACCATGACTAATGTGTATGATCACCTGACCACAAACATTCATAAATCCTGATCTGCACATTTCAGATCTCACTATTCAAGCTAAGCCTGGGGCCACAATTTATATGCATGATATGCCCATTACACATTTGTAAATATAAATTAGTAACAATAAATAACTCCATGCTATTTATCTAATTTTAGTGCAGCAAAATATACCTGCCATGTATTGCTATTGTTTTGTTTTTGTTTTGCTTTTTGCAAGTGAGTATACACCACTGTTCAAAAGTTTGGATACTTACAGGGAAAAACTAAAGTCTATAGTTTTTTGTTGTTTTTTTGAATAGTTATTATAAAGTAAATAAATTACATGCATGCACAATAATAGATTAAATCTTGGATTCCTCAGAATAAGTCACTCCTGCCCATTATAAATGCTATACTAGATGATGTAGGAAATACCCGAGAAACAATAAAATTTTGAGGTGATCATGTGGAAATCACCTGTCAGGTACATGAACTAACCAATCATATAAGTCTATAAAGTTTGTAACAATATACAAGCAGAAATAACTTTCATAAATTCCATTATTCAAGATAGTATGTTGGCTACAAGAAGCAATAAAAAATATAGCTAGGACAAAATAAATTAGATTCATAGTGTTCTGCATACTAAAAGAATGAAAGAAATACATTGATACACAATTTGGTATCTCTATCAAGGAAGTCCATTACACACGGCAAAGATAAATACTCACTCATGTAAATTATGATAGAGAAAATAACTTGATAATTGGTCACCTGTTTTTGATTTCATCTTTTAAGACAACGAGTAACCAGAGTTGACAAATGTACAGGCTTTGATATCACAGCACATCTAAAAGACTAGAAGGAAAACCCAGGAACTATTCTATAGTAAAATGGCACCTTAGATCTGCTTGATTAACTTGCTATATGACCATTTAGAAAAAATTAAGTAATCTGAGCTGTAAATATAGCTATAAGACTCCAAAATGCAAAACTGGGAATCTGATAAACAGAAAAAGTAAAAAAAAAATTGCTACAGTCAGAAAAATCAAAGTCAAAGATGTTTTGTTTAAATCACAGGGTGTTTGTTCAGAGCACTTACCAAGTTAACGTATTGTTCATACAATAAATCATAAGGTTGACAGTGTCTACTTTTGGTGTGAATACAACCACCAAAAATATTTATATAATTGAAAAAAATATCCCAAACACTCATAATAATCCCTAAAAACATGCTGTATCTTCTAACATACAACTTATTGATCAAGATTTCTTAATTTTAATAATAAAGTGACATTAAACATTCTTCTAAATGATATAAAAGATACAAAGAAAGCGAGAAACAGTGAAGTGCCTGCCCTCACACTTGCTTCTAACTGAATTTCCTGGATAATAAAATCACTGGAAGTGTAAAATCAATGTGACAGTTCTGGTAATGTTTTTACAGGTAGGAATGTCCAAACCTCATTCTTTTGATGAATTAATCAACAGCATGTTAGAAATCTGTAAAGCTGTTATAAAAGCAAAATGAAAGTATTAAGCAATTTATTTTTTTTTTTGTTATATTTGTTCACTGATGCAATTTGTTTACTCGTGTAATAAAAAAAGCTATTGAAATTAAGCAAAAGTCCACAAGCTTTTGTTTCTCCCTGCAAAAACATTTTTGTTTCCAAACATTTGAGCAATAAGATGTATATGCAAACTTATTAAAGTATTTAGGCTAATGGCATTGAAGGAACAAAGGAAATCTATAATAAATGAGTTGTTTTTAATTTCTCTTTTGAATTAACATTTAAGGTGTAAGATATAAATATCTTACTTTGGTAAGAGTTGAATAAATGCTTGGATCATCCAACGTGTGGTGAGTACATCTCAGAGAAAAGTTCTTGTAGTTACAATGAAACATAACTATCATAAATGAAGCATTACAAACCAATCACAAATGATTTCCGCAAGTTCCCTTTTTTTCTCTCTACTAACTATTCAGTGAATGCACTGATTAATATAATGCATCTTAATTATGAGTAATAAAATCTGTATTTGCAGAAGGTTCTAAATTTAGACTACAACAGATACACATGTGCATGCTCAGAGCATCTGAAATATTATCTTAATAAAATGAGATGGCAAAAATGAAAAAATTTTTTTTTAATTGCTTGGCAAACAAACTTGGATTTTCAACTTTCATGCAATGATGCAAAGCAGAATAAAAGATCTGAAGAGAAACAAAGCAATACAGTGATGGATTTTCTACCAACCATCAGATGAGACAGACCAGCGAAAACCATAACCTAATGGCTGATATTTCATCTGGACCTTCCGGTTGATACCAGTAAATTTGTACCTAGCAACAGAGCCAAAAAAAAGAATCACTATGTAGCTTTTATATGCATAGACTACACTACACAGACTGGAATGTTTTTCTACTTGTAAGAAAAAACAAGCAGATGTATACACAGCGGCAGACAAAAGTTTAAGAACAATGGCAGAACAAACATAAATTGACAAAATATCTAAAAATAAATATTCCAGCCATGGGTATTCAACAGATAGAAAAGAAATTTCTTGTGATCTCAACTTATCTATACAACATTATGATTAATAGTAAATAGTTGCATGTGCTCACTTTTCTTACATTATGAAAAATGAAAAATTTAATGGCAACAAAAGACAAAAGTTTGAGAATGAATAAAAAATAATCAAAATTTTCTTACAAAAACTCAATTTTAAAGATTACATGAAATAAACAGATCAAAGTAGTATTGTATTAGGTCGGATGGGTATTTTTAAAAAAAAAACATGTTTAAGTCCAACAAAATGCACTCAGATTGTAGAGTTGCACAAAGAGAAAATCTATTCTGAGATTGCTAAGCGAGCTGAGTGGAGTAAAATGGCTCGTTATCTAGCCTGGAACATGTATGAACAAATGGACAGCTATATCAAATGTCACAGAAATGGCAGATCCCAAAAATCTGATGCTCAGACTGATCAGAAAATCAAACATTTATTCGAAATGAACTGGCACAAGATGTCCACTGACATTCTAAGGGATTTCAAAGACTTACCAATCTCCACAAGAATTGTCCAGAGATAGGTTTGTGATTTCAAATTGATGAAGCATGTTGTCATGAAGAAACCATTTGTTTCCTTGAAGAATTGAAGGGTCCAACTTCAGTTTATCAAGGACCATCTTCAATGGACTCTGGATAGCTAGACCAGGGTGCTCTGGTCAGATTAATCACAGTTCCAGAGTTTTGGATCAAATGGTTGAACTTGTGTCTAGTGAAGATTTAGAGAAGCATTCCATCCAAAGTGTATCAAACAGACAATTAAAGGTGGGGACAGGTTCATTATGGCATGAGGCTGTTTCTTCCAAAGTGACAGGCCCTATCTCATTGTGTCTATGGAATAATGGATCAGTTTGACCAATATACTAAACTATATTCTGAGAACTGCCTTTCACTTAAATTTTCCAACACAGTAATGATCTGAAATTTAGCTGCTATCAAGCAGTATCTCGCAGATCATAAAATTTCAGTTCTAAAGTGGCTGGCACAAAGCCCTCATTTGAATCCAATAAAGAATCTATAGAACAATATAGACAAACCTATTAAGATGACAAAGCCCAAAAATTTGGATCAATTGTTCCCAGTGTATTTCTCTTGTGGACTTCATGCATAAGAGTTGTCAGGCTGTATTTGATTTTTATGACTTTGCAACCAAATATTAATACTTTCTTAATCTCATTTAATCCTTAAAAATTTGGTTTGTGACAAAATTTAGAATGTTTGATTCATTCTTAAATTTTTATTGCCATAAAATTTGGTCATAATATAAGAAAAGAGAATGTATGAAGAATATTTACTATCAACCATGTTGATGTATATGTCAATCAAAAGAACAAGAGATTGCTTTATCATCAGTGTAAAGCCAGTGCTGGAATGCTTAGTTTTAAATATTGTACAAGTCAATTTATGTTTGTTCTGCCATTGTTCTTAAACTTTTATGCACCACTGTATAATGCCAAATATTTCACTTATTAATTTCAGTTTCTGTTTTATAGCCAGCCAGATGAAACTGATTAATTATATCAGCACCAAATATTAAAGAAAGTCAGTACAGCCACTGCCAAGGATTTTTCCATCTAAGAATGGATAAAGTAGTTGCAAGCTATTCAATACAGCAGATACAGTATAATTAGAATTTATCAAAGTGTTAAAACTAAGAGAACAGCAGAAAGGATGTTTGAAATTATTACTAAGTACTAGAAAAGAAAACTGAATGAGAGATCATAGGAGTGACAAATGCAGAAGGCTATCACTCAAGAATATAAATAAAATGCTACATGGATAGTAGGTAACATTCTGAAGACATGATAGTAACTGGAACTATATAAAGCATAACAGAGAAGCAACTCCAAAAGGTCAAACAAATAAGGTATTACAAAAAAACAACAAAAACAAGTAAAACTATTGCCATTTTTAACACTGTACCTAAATAGTATTATATCAAACAAATAAGACTCTACAAATAAAACAAAAACATAATTCTTGGAAAATCATATTTAAATATTTGCACCAAATGAATGAGACCCCAGAAATATGAATTATCAAATTCATGTATATCTTAGAGATAGACTACATTATGAAGGTAAGCAAGCTCTTAAAACCTACCTACAATGTTTTGCCAATTTTATGCCAGATGCTCCATCTTCATCAACTAAAATGTATACATGAACCTATTAAACACTAATTTTGACAGAAAGCACTGAGATTAGTAATTCTAGATGATAAATTGCTATATTTTTTTTTTCTTTTAAAGGAGGCAAGAAAGAAAGGCACAGAAAATTTTTAATGACTATCATAAACATTCTAAGTACAACTAGTACTTCCACCACAACTACAGAAAGAAAAAGAAGAAAAATAGCATGCAAAAGCTAAAACTATAGTCTGAGTGCTACGCAATAAGCATATTTCATAATGACTCAGTAATAGCTACACACCCTCTTCACTGGATGAGCGCTTAGGTCTACCATGAGGCTGATATTTAAGTTGTACCTTACGATTGATTCCTGAAAACCGGCCATACCTGCAATCAATAAGTATCAAGTTCCACTGAAATTAGTACATTTAACACAGACAGAATTAATATTTTCCCTCATTTTATAAAATAAAACAATTTCTAGAACATTTCCAATAGCTAATAAAATAAAAGCAATGACAAAAAAATGTTTCGCACCTAAAATTTAAACATCTTCAATCAATAACGTACAATGACACCTCAAATTTTAACACATATGCATGTTTTAAAGTTAAAAACATTTCCATATATTCAACATGGAAGATAGCAAATTCCTCTAAGTCAGAAGGCATGGTGGCTTATCTACTTGGACAGCTCAGATCATCTACTACAGCTGACTTCATACTGACTGTCTTGCCATTGGTTCCAGATGGAGGAGGCCAAGAGACTGAGGTTGACTTTTCCCAATATAATGACTGATGCCATTTAATTCCCACATCACCAAATTTTTTTAATCAGATCCAAAACTGATAGAGATGAAAATACTGAATGCCATTAGTGACAATGATAAACACCTATCAGATAAGATGAAAATGCAAAAAATTTTCTGTGATTGTTTTTACTTAGAGATGCACTTATGAATAGAAAAATACAATTCATTCAGCACCTGCTCTGAGATAGCAGTTACATGATATATTAATTAACATTGCAGGTGATTGCATTAATAAGAGATGTTTTAAATTTTGAGGTTACTCCATCGCTAAGTGAATAAGTTTAATTTGACGATAGAATGTTGTGCATCTGCAAATAAGAGAACGAATCATGCTTGACAAAATATATTTCAAAAAAAGAAAGTTCATTTTAGATCTTTTGTAAAAATTAAAATGTTGTAATACAATTTTGCCTTTTAAATTTGGGAAGATTTAAAAATCAAAACATTGTCAGAAAAAATTCATTTTGCCAAACCTAGGTAGGTGAAAGTATAATAGATCCAGTATTCCCAGTTCCTGTTAATTAGATATTTTCACATATTCAGATATGTAGGAGACAAGCTAATAAAATTTTTTTAACATTTATAACTGCAAACTTTACATAATACTGTTTAATTTGATGACAATGGGAATAATGATGATAAATTTTAAATGCACAGCCATCATCAGAACAATTAAACAGCAGTGTCTTGTAAGGAAAGCAAAGTTCAAAATAGCTCGTGTCAGAATGGCATCAAGTCAAGAACAGCCAGCAGTAGCAGCTGGCTTAAAAGACAATTTTTCCAAAGTTTCCATTAGGTAGGCAAGCCCTAGTGCTGCATGAAAGAATATCCTGACAATAAATACCTTTACGTTGCAAAAGTTCAGTTTGAGGTTGTCTATTATTTTTAATTCAAAAGAAAACTTTGTTGTTTGGCTATTTTGTGTTGCTTTCTTAACAAGAGAATTTAGCAAGACCAGTTTTACTTCAGTGTCCATGTGCAGACACACACAAAGAAAACTGCAGTACTATGTAAGCATGAATCACAACAAATGCCATATGTAGTGTGTCTAGCAGGACGTTACTGAGTCAGTTTCTCTTACACATGCATGCAAAGAAAATCCAAGCACTAATGAAAAAAAAAAAACAAAAGAAGAAAACACTGAATGATCGATGGAAAGATATTACTTAGGCATAAGTAAAAAATCAACATCTCTGGAAATAAAAAATTAATCCAGAAGAAAAAAGAAGCCAAGTTTCTAAGCATTAAGATGCCAAACTAGTACAGCATCAGAAGGTGCACCCTACAGAATACCAGTTGCTCATGATCAGCCTCTGAAATGAAGTCACTCTAATTAACCACATCTGTTCTCCTTATTAACTGTTTGAGGACATCTTTGACAGTTCTATGCTTAAATTCAATGCAAAATATTCAGGTAATCTTTAAATAACTTCTTTTTTAAAAAAATTTTTTCATCTTAAGCTTGCTACTGCACTATTTTGTTGTTGTTTTCTCTACAGAAATTCTCCTTCTTAAGATTAAAACATGTAGGAGTGTGACTGGAAAACTACTGTAGGCCTGCTGCCAAAATGCAGAGACTGACATGGCCCTAAAATAACAATAGCTGCTTGTTTTATTCTCTAAATATTTCATAATTTTGTAAGCCACATCAAGACATGTTTAAAACTTGCTCCTAAACATGAGAAAGACTAATATCCTCAGAATGAACAGAGTATTTCAATAGTAATGTAAAAAAAGAGGCATTCAAACCAGGGAAAATTTAGTTTACTTTCATTGCACAAACTTTATCAATACTACCTATACACACAACACAGCAGCAAAAAGATGTTGATAATACTGAAAAGAGGGGAAAGAATGACTAAATAAAAGAAAAAACCAAAATAACATACATTTCAAGCACAAGCTTTAGTTGCTCCAGCTTTGCCTTCTTTTCTTCAACTTCTTCATCCTTGTTTGTTTTGTTTTCATTCAGGAGAAAACGAACAATGTCAAGAACCTCTTGCAACTGCTTGGGTTTCTTCAGCTTTAAGTGGCCAGATTTGAACCCCTCATACTTCTTGAACAGCTCAAAAAACCTGCAAAGTGAGAGATGCACAGAATACTCTCAGCAACTCAGAAAAAAAACATGTAACAATGTTATCAAGTTTGTGCATGTGCAATACAGATTGATAGTAGTAGAACAGTACATTTTAAAAATAGAAGTAGAATGTTTACTGTACATACAGCGTATTTTGAAAGTACACTGCTTCTCATATTCATTTGACGAACCCCATATATGAATAAATGACCAAAATTTACATATTTCAGGTATGATTATGTATATACTGAATGTCTAAATAAGCAAATAACAAGTGTGCACTAACACCATCAGAAAAAAGGCAAAGTAAACAATATTTCTCCATTTATCTGAGGTCATCATATTGTAGGCCAGAGTAAACATCAGGCTGCCAAAGATAATGACATTTCTTGTAAATCTGTGGTGAATATTATCACAAATTTTACCAAAGCAAATGTCAATGCTGCAGTAAAATAACCTGGAAGACCTTTAACAGTGATATCTGAACAAGAATGTGATAATATCCAATGTCAAGAACCTCTTGTTAACATTGCACATGCAACAGGAATGAGTCTAAGAATAATTCAATCAGAATAAATTGCTTCAAGTGGCTTGGTCAGAAGACCAAGAACCTCAAGTACTGGCAATGTGTAGCCTTCTCCCGTGTATCCAAATTTCAGCAATTCACATCTGCAGGTCATGCCTAAGTTTGGAGAAGACTTTAAATTCCAATCAAGTATGGAGGCTGGAGTGTCATGCTTTACACTACAATTTGCTATGGTCTAAAGACAGAATTAGTGTTATCAAGAGATGTCTCAATTCTGCTGGGTGCATTTCTATTTTTAAAAACATTTCCTACGACTGTATCAACAAAGCATACTGTGACATAATACTCATATGGATAACACTACAAACCATACCTCTCATACAATTATAGTCTGGAAAAGGTATCAAAGTATCTAACTTCTTTCCTGAGTACCACAAGTCACCAATATGAATCTGGCTGAGCACCTCTGACTTATCAGTTGAGTATAACCTATCCATGGCCTGCCAATTATGATAGGATTAAAAGAAGCTCTCACATATATATAGGGTAACCTGGATCTGACCATAATATAAAATCTCATTAAATCCATGCCTAACAAAGTTAAAATGTTCTGTGCTGCCAAAAATGACTCATCCAAGTATTTCTGTAAGAAATTTCACTCTAGTACTTGTCTTTATTTTCCATTTTCTTTAACAAAAATTACATATCAGAACAACAGGCAGCCAAGTTATTATGGCATGGTGTTGATTGAGAGTAGTAATATTCATAATAGTGGTAGACTCGAGAGCAAATACAAAAAAAAAAAAAAAAATTTTAATGCATAAGAGAACTCCTCAAAATATACTCCAGAATTAACTACTAGTGATTCAACCATGCAACCAGATGCAACTCTTGCTTTCTTTCCTTACTATGGACAGTACTGCCAATGCCAAAAATATTTCACATTGATTAGTTAAGATTCCCTCCTTCCTTTTTTTTGAGTCTAAAGCATTTCAAAAAATTCTATGACAAAATATAAAAAAAAAAAAAAAATGGAAACTTACTTTCTGTGTTTGACTTCCATTTTCATCTTTTGTTTTGGTGTTCTGTCACCATGACGAATAACAGCAATGACACAACAAAGCTCCATCCTACAGTGAAATTAAAGTGAGCCAATTATCTCTAAGGCTGTACAAAAACAAAGAAACTTGTCTGTTTGAAATGTTAAAAAATACAGCTTAAACTTAGCTTAATGCTTTATTGTTGTGGCATCATGTTAGAATTTTCTGTTTCAAAATGTTTCTGGTTATGCTTTCACTATATGCAAAAAAATAAATAGTTGAAGTTAATATAAACTTTTAAAAAAAGCATTTTAATATTGCCATGGATGTATTAGCCAGGTAGAAGACATGGACTCACATAGATCCAGATGTTGTTGGTACAACAGGAGCATCTTCAGGTGCTGCTCCGAGAACCCAAGGAATGTCCAATTGTGGAGCTAGTGTACGCATGATCATGGTTCTGAAAAGAAGCAATTTCAATAAACAATTCAAAATGATGTTCACATAAAATACAAAAAAAAAAAACAACAAACATTTAATTATCTGGTCTCACTAACAAAATCTTACACATCCCATAATTTCAAATCTTTGATCCTGAGGCAAAAACAAATTATTTTATTTATTAATGATATATTCCCCAATTTCTATAAGTCTAATTGTCTTTGTAGAATAAAATTTCAAAAACAAAAAAGCCAAACATACCCCAAGATTTTTGCACAATCATCGTAGTATTTCCCAGAATTTTTCACAAAACTGAAACCATTAACATCACAGACATAAGATTTTCCATTTGCACGCAGCAGGTCAAATCCGCAGACTGTTTGCTGAAAGACGAATGTAGTTTTTATGTAATAAATTTAGGCTTAGCATACAATCTTTTAAAATATAGTCCATCAATATTTATACTACCAAATTCAACATACCATGTATGTTTAAAAGAAATAAAATATACTTTGCCAAATTTTCTTAACACATTCTACTCTTTCTGATAGCTCATTAAAACTTTGTAATCATTCTGCTATGTCAATCTATCTTCAAAGAACCTAGAGAATTCCTTCTGTTGACTATAGTAAGTCCTCCTAGATCACTGGTACTTTACATATATATGTAATAAATGCAAATTTGTAAGTTACCATGTGGAAAATCAAGTGACACACTGACATTAAGCACCCAGAGCATCTAAGATTCAATAATAAAAACAACACTTGAAATATATAAACAACAAACAAGCAAAAAATAAACAGGCAGACAATTCCATTTTTAAAAAAAATTTTGAAGGTAGGAAAAGAATCGACAATGAGCACAAAACCAGCTGATAATGAAAGTATTTAATAAGTACATGAGGGATACAGGTTATCCTGGTTGAGAACTCATGCAAAAGTTGACTGAATACTGCCAAAATCAGCAAATAAACTAGTACAACTATTAATGGTGTAAAGAAACCCACAAGGCCTGCACAGAAGAGCCAGACACCAAAACAGCCTGTGCACTACATTAACCCAATGTCTGTAAAGGAAACTTTAAAACAAAAATGTTAGTTTAAAAAGGCTGCAATTAGTCCTATAAATGCTCAATGCTTTAAACTTCCTCAGTAAAATCCTTAAGGTCTTAAAGCAGACTTTAAACTACCATAGCATTCACAATTAGAAGTCCACCAGACCAAATGCCTTTTCAAGACTTTATTGTTAATAAATAATTTATTGCAATAAAAAGCATGAAAGATCTGACCACTCTCATTTAACTTTAGGTGGTAGAGGTTGGATACTAACTGCTGCAGAGAAATTGTGCTAAGTAGTTAATTAGCTATCATGTTTGCACTCCAATAGGGTAACCAGACACATGAAGGGAAATAATAGAGAGCCTAGTTTCATATGGAATTTTACTTCTAGGATCAAAGTGATGAGTCATCAATAATATGAAGGCCATTAACATTTATACAACAGAATACTATAAGCTAATAATTATTCAAATTAGTAAGAAGAAACAATATCAGATAAACATGATAACATCATGAAGTGATAACATCATCACAATCAATGGTTTCAGATTTTAATTTTTTTTTTTGCTAGGATAATGCATTTTTGTTAACAATAAAGTATTGAAAACAGCAGACAACAGCATTTTCATATAGTAAGTTCATATATTACAATAGCATAAACTTCATTTAAAATTTCTCATGCAAGTTAAAAATGTCTCAATGAGTAAAATGCTAATCATTTTACTTCTTACTATTGTTATCTACCAACAAATTACATTTTAATCATTTCATGCTTTACATAAGGTTAATATTTAAATACAGGGTTTCTTTCAAAAAATGCAGTTAATAATGACAGTATTGATCAACTTAAAAATTGTATTCATGGCTATTTCTCATCCCTGAAAGCCCAGTATAATCTAGCATGATTTCCTGGCTCCTTTTAACTATTAAACTAAAAAAAAAATTTTTTATATAGTAATAATTTTAGTTGATGTGATGTGATGAATTTACCTTGAATGCAAGGCTAACTTCTCTTGCAATGATCTTCTCCTTTGCACTTAGAATTACGGGGTAGCGAACTTCTTTGCCATCTTTATCACGTTCCACCTTTCCATCTAGTGCTGGCGACTTTCTAGCTTCAGCATGTGCATAATTAGGACCAACAGCATACACCTGAGCAATTAAAAAAGCATGCAGAATTCCCATTTATAGGGATCATTAGAAGCTTTTCTCAATAAAAGACCTGTTTCAAAGATAACTGAAAAATTAGCCATATACTCTTTTTAACTTACAAAATATATAATACTTCATTAATTTATTTATAAATATTTTTTCTTTTTTTTTCTGTAGCTGGTTATCAACACACAAAAGCATTAGTGTACCATATTTATCAAGTCATGTCTCTATATATTGCAAATTCAAACAACAGTCATTATGGAATGTGAAGAATTTGTTTAAAAGCCTATCATCAGCCAAATGTCAAAAATAACTTTTGTTCCCTTTTGGTTTCATCAGGACTGGTCATCAAAACATAGTAGCTAATAAACTGTTTCGAAATGCAAGTTTGCATTCACATCTGAACTTTTAAATCTCATATAGCCTTCTGTGGTGTTACAGTCATGAGTCTTATATGAATGATTAATTCTGACAAACATTTGCCACTACCTAATAGTTAAACTCCAATACTGCTTACAAAACAACAGAAGTTTCCACTCCCATGTAAAACCACTTGGTCAGAACACTTTTTGAATGATGCATCATGTCTGGAGTCCTCATTACCCAAGTTAAGTTTTTAAAAAATTTACTAGAATCACGATCAATATGCATAATTTTAGCTACCAAGAAAGACCACAATGACATTTGAACAGAGATTCAGATTACTTTTCATAGTCATTTCAGCTATATGATGCAAATATACCCACAAATAGATTATATTGTATAAATAACATATCTTAGAGCCAAGAACACAAAATAAACAAACAAAAGACAAGACTGACAGTTAGAAAATACTTTTAAAACTGTTGGGTTGTGAAAACTTGAACCTTTGACAATGTGTTTAAGAATCCACTAGATGCTCATTTAAAGGCAAAGGAATATAATACACGAAACTTCCTACTGTTATGAATAATAGCATCTGGTACAGCCGACAATCTTTTGAGACTTCTACACAAGTGTTTCACAATGCATAATACTATTATACAACAATACACTGGGCAATGATAATTACTAGTATAAGTACACAAATTATGTGCTGAAACATTTACCACTACAATGAGTCTCTATTATAGTGTGAGCATTATAAAAAGTAATTAGTTTCTTAATATGAATAACATCAAGACAGATACCCTTCTTCAAGAATTCTTTTGTCCATAAAATAATAGTTAACAAACAGAGAAGCAATCATTGCATTAAACCTCACTGCTTTGCTCACATTCCTTGTTTTAAAGAGACTGCCTCTAGAGGAAGTTTTTTAAAGCACAATACCTTAACATCAGTTCCATCAGTTGGCATGAACTCTTCGTAGATGTAAGATCCTGTTTTTCTGACCCTGTTCATTGGTGAGTATACACTACTACGAGCTGCAATCTAAAATCAAAGTAAAGATCTATCAACTTTTTCATTTAACAGAAACTGCTTCATTCCTGCAAAAGATTTTTATAAGAAAATAACAAAAAAAAACTGATATAAAAGGCAAGCAAATCTTGGCAAATAAGATACACTCTTATCCACCAAAACTACTGAAGCCTATTTTCATTATATTACTTATTTATATCCTTTATTTGCATTTTCTTCAAGTAAATATAGATAGTATTTTAAACTTGAATTTCATATTCAATCATACTTGATTCCATAAGAATTTTTTTTCTTTTTTTTATTTTTAGTTACTTCACTTTCAAGCCGATACTTCACAAACAGATAAGACAAGTCAGTGGTGGAAAAACAGCATATGACATGCAGATTTTACTAGCATCCTCTGTTAACAGACTGACTCCTCCGCCTCCCCTGCCCAGGGATAAACAGTTATGTTAAGTTTCTTCCGGATCTGTTTTCATGCCCAATATTTCAGCCAACAGGCCCATGTGATAAAAACCTTATTGTTCATCAAACAAAAATATCACACCTAACAGTACTCGATTTTTTATTCAGAAATTCTCAAACATTTACTGTTGTGTGGCTTAGTTTTTTGAAAACCGGTTCTCCGATGATCACTGATTATGACAACTGCTAATAAACAGGTTGATCAGAATACTATAAAGTGCACACTTCATCTTGTCTTTATTTTCTTACATAACCAGGGTGAAAAAAATCAAATTTTAAATTTCAATCCAAGAAAATTACATTTTTTAAAAAAATGACCAATTGCAAGCTACAGAAAACACCAATAATTTCTTCAACCTACACAAATGAAAACTTCAAAACTTGTTTTTTTATTAGCTAAAAAAACAAAATGAAAACAAACAAACAGTACTATTATATTTTTCTTGCGATTCATCCAATTATACTTGGATCTGAAGATGCCAGAATACAGCAGGCACAGTTATCACACATGCAGGATTATTGTAATGTAGTTAGTCTCTTTAGGATCTCACAGTGCATGCATACATTGTTAACTGATGAGGTTTCACAAGACTAAAATGGTTTAAAATGCAGCACCATATCTAAAATCTAAAATTAGGTAAAGCTAAATGCTATTTTTTACATCAATACAAGTAAGTATCATGCAGTTAAATAGCTTTTCAACCAGAATGAAATAAAAAAAACTTAGCTTTCACAAATGTCCTACCTTCAAAGAAATGAAGGGTTCTCATTAAAAAAATAATATTTTTAAAACAAAAACTTAATTAATACACAATACTATTAATAATAATACCTACACAATAATATGGTAAAAATAGTAAATTTGCAAGTTTAAAGCATTTTTAAAATAAGGTTTTGACATTTTCTGCTTTTTAGAACACGATTCTGTCTTTACCAACCAAATGTTCACATACATGTACAAGACCTGTTCTCTTCAATTATTTATGTGTGCTGTTATTTCAAAGATGTCTAGCCTTTTTCAGTAACTAGTTACATGCCACCAATTGCCTATACTTTGTCATGCTACAGATAGCACAATAAGCAAGTAATCAATTCAACCAGTGCATGTTAGCTTAGGTTTCCTTATGCAGACAGACTGCTGTTCATTCTACCCATACCCACAGCCTGTTCTAAAGATGAGAAGACACTCAAAAAAGAAATCTCCTGTCTATAGGTTTATAACAAAATGACTACATTTTGTACTATAGCAGTACAGCTAGCATGAGTGCACTTGCTGTCATACAGAACATCCAAAAAGGAATCTGAATGTTTCAACATAAAATTAGCCATTTTTAAACTGCATACCATTCTTTAGATTTAATAATAATGAATAGATCAATGTACACAAAGAAAAGTCAAAAATTTGATATATATATTTCAATTACAAATTTTTTTATAGAAATTTTTTTTCTGCTTTAATAAACTTTGTTTCATGAAAATTAAAATTTTA
Organism: Nautilus pompilius; assembly: GCA_018389105.1. Classification (NCBI taxonomy): domain Eukaryota; kingdom Metazoa; phylum Mollusca; class Cephalopoda; order Nautilida; family Nautilidae; genus Nautilus; species Nautilus pompilius. The sequence continues at coordinate 108,816 of JACATO010000368.1, forward strand.
TTTTATGCAAATCCCTTAAGTACTAATTAAGCCATACAGGCTACCATCACTATTACCAATTAAAACTAGTTACAAATAAGTTCTTATTGCCACCTTTATTGATAGTTAATTTATCTGCTACCTTTGACAGAAACAAAAAACAAAAACAATACTTTCATAAAACTAAGATTTTAAACTGACTTATTTTTTTAATACTTTAGTATCATCCACTTATGTTGTTGCCAGTATTTCTTTGGAAAATGGAAATTAGCAATTAGCACCAGAGCTAAAGTCCCTGCTGACCATGTTTGATTGAATGGGGAATACTATTCCAAATGTTCAGCATAAATGCTGAAACATTTGAATTATCAACAAAATTCCAATACTTCTATAAGTCCCTACTGAACCAGAAGTGTGGGAGAGGGAGAGTTCTCTGGTGGATGTCTCATGTGCTAAGTGGTAGAACAACTAATCAATGAACCTATTTCAGTGGTTTTTCTCCTTCTGGTAAACTAAGAAAAGGACACTCAAAAAATCCAGCAACCAACAGCATAAGCCTCTTGAACACTCACCACACATCAAATGGTCCTTCTCAGGACTGAACCCTGGTGATAGCAACAACAACATAAAAAGATTTTCCAAAAAACTAGGTTCATTAGCTAGTTGTATTGTTACTACTAAGGCAATGGAGAGAAAACTCAAATTAACCTTGACATCCATAAATACCACGAACACCAATATCTTTCCGTTCTTATCTTAATTAAGCTTTTTTTTTTCTGGCAGAGAAATGTGCAATAAATACCTATAGCAGTTAGGATTAAAAATAAATCTCTCAATTTATTTTTAAGCAAGCATATCTAAATGGACCTTTATGCTGACATTAAATCTTTGCACATACAATCTTCTCTGGTTTCCTTCTGAACATGACTAGTGATCCCAAATATAACAATGTGCCTCCTATAGAGTACTGACTGACCTTTTATAATGGTCACAGTTTGCTCCCACTGTATTCCACTTTGTTTCTTTAAGTCACTGGTTAAATGCAGGATACAAAACACTACCATATATCACTTAATAACAGTATCTAGTTATGCAAATTAAAACAGAAATAAAAGAACAGACCCAATGTTAAAAGTATTTATAACTTTAAACCTTTTACTATCAAAATGAAAAAGAAGAAAGCCACTTTAGAGAGAGTTTGGAGCTGTTTTCATTAAAGAAACTAATAAAATTTAAATGAATAAAAGGGTTTATACCCAAACTATATCTGGTCGAGTACATGCCTCTTCTTGTTATAATCAAGCCAAACAAAATTCAGCTTCTTTCTTTTTATTTGTTTCATTTATAAAAGCAAACTCACATTCAATACACAAACAAAATCTTTTAACTGTACAATCTACAGATATTACTAAAGCTTTTAGTTAAATGAGCTTGGGCTTATTTTAATGGAAATCTGCCGTCTTTATGCAATGAACTCAAGACCCCCCCAAGTTTGCTTTTTCCTCATTAAAAAATAACAGAAAACAGAAAAGTTCATTTGTGAATGCTGCCCTGAGTCAGACTGATATTCACCAAAACACAACCTTGGAAGAACCTTTGAATTGCCAATGCAACTGAATACATTAAACTAAAGTGGATATGGGCTAATTTGTTCACATCTTATCTACAAAGAAGAATCCCATAATCAGAGTAAACCAATCATTTTCACTTTTTCAGGGTCACCAGAACAGGAGAGAGAAAAAACATGAAGTAAATGAACATAATTCATTTTCTTCTGGCATTCCAAATGCGGTATAGTAGACAGGTTGAGTCATTTTTTTGTTTTCCTTTTTTCTATCCCCCCCCCACATTATCATGGGTTTTGTCTATAAATGAGATATCAGCCACTATAAAATCAGATTTTTCCCATTTATCATCAGACAAGCTAACAAAATAAGTATATCCTCGAACTAACTTTTGTAAAGATAACATCACAGCAGACAGATTATTTTTTAAACCTTGAAATCTGGTAGGAATGGGCCACCCAGATGAATGGGAACAGCAACGGAAAACAATTTTTTTCATCTTTTTTAATGGTAGCCTTTATAAAAACTCAACAGTTTTGGAGAGATTAAGCCATCATAAACTTTAATAACCACAAAATAAACAGGATACATCAGGTCAGAATTCTCCCAGTGCTGAGAAAAGATGGTCTGGGCAGTATGCTAATTTTCATATATGATTATCTGACAAACTAAAAACAAAAAGCAAAACAACTTATTGATCTATGTTGTTTCAACAGACTACAGAGCAAATGAAACTGAATGTGCCATATTTATCTGCAGTGTGACAAATAATTATTTACTTACTGCAACTGATAAATTAAAAAAAAAAAAAGTTGTCTTGTTCTTAATCCAAGATTTTGCTTTTTGCAAATATGGGCATAAAGACTAACTGATTGTTTTTTTTTAAAAATGTTGTTAAAAATGCAACTAATCAGAATATGAAAATAAGAAACATACCTGTTTCTTTACTCCCCAGCGCATGATTCCCAATTGCTACAAATAACAATTAACAAGGAATCTATTTAATTTTGAAAACAAAGAGCATTAAAAACCAAACGAGAGAGAGGGACAGACACAGACAGAGAGAGAGAGAGAGAGAGAGAGCGAGCGAGAGAGAGACAGACAGAGAGAGAGAAAAAAAAAAAACAGCAATAACAAGTCGAAGCAATTATATTTTGTTTTCTAAACTCAAAAGTTCTGGCAAAATTTTTTTTAAAAGTGGGGTGGAAAGGAGAGAGAAAGAGCAAAGATCATTGTAACAAGAGTACTTGCCTTGCAGAGCTAGTTAATGAGTAGTGTGATCTATATAAAGCAGTTTCATGCCCAGTGCAATTCTGCAAGTGCAATAAAGCGTGAAGATTTAGGGGCTTCTTTGCATTTTTTAAGGGTTGCTCTTTTTTTTGCTTCCAAGCTACAAAACTATTGGCAACAAGAATTCAAAATTCTATGAAAGCATCTGTGAACCTCCGGACCTCTTGGCTAGTTGTGCTTAACAGCTAAGTGAATTGAGATCTATTTTGGCAGAGTCATTGTAAATTATTCGATATCTTTAAATGTACACACCCTCTATTTCCCATATGTTTACAGGAAAAAATGTATACTTATAGTGTACCATACACGAATGGAATGTGATAAGTAAGAAATGGCCAAACTGAACTAACAGCTGTTTTAGATATAAGAATTATCCAACTACAGAAAAATACTGTAAATATTTTTTTAATTAGGAATAAATTAATGTTGTTTTGGAAAAAAAAATTTTCTTCAAAAAAAGAATGAATGAATTCAAGCATAAAAAAAAATTAATAAGACAATTTACAAAAAGAAAATATACATACTAGAGACATGAAACCCAGCTGAATGCCATTATGGTGAGATGCTATTTCAGTTTTATCTAAACGACCCTAGTGCGCGTATGTGTGCAAGACATACAATAAGACCAAAGACAAAATCATATTTTACTGAAAGTATCATGTGTCTTGTTTAGGTTTGGTCGAGCTCTTCATAATCTATTTGATTTGTTGTTTTGTAGTTAGTATCATGTTGCTCAAGTCTAACTTACATATTGCAAACAAGTACCGTTCACAGTCACAATTTCATTTGTTTCCCAACAGATAGAAGAACGGTTTTCGATTATTCTCTGGTGTAAGCAGAAAAAAAAATCTACCACTTTAGCACAAGATCTAATATTTTCCTTAACCCTGGGAAATTAAGTTCAATTTATTATGCAAAGCAGTGTATGAATCAATAATCCATATTTAAGCAAATTTAGATAAACTGGGGAAGGATTGATATAGTTTTAAATTCAGTCTTTTAAAAATTGAAATCTTTCTGCACACATTAAAATTACTTCTATTCATTTTATTTAAACAAGAGTATTTACTACTGTATGTGAAAAAGAAAAGTGTAAAGATAATAGATTAACTTAGTCAAAAAAATATTGTTTAAATTATAACATACACTACACTTAACTTCACGTCTACAATATATCATGCTGAGTAAAGCAAAATTTAATTGGTGGTTCACTCATTATCTGATTTAACAAAAAAGTGCTTGCTTTGAACTCAACTGAATGACAGGTTTGCTTCATACAAAAACTTTATTTACTTGTAGAGTATATTTGCTTCAGTTTCTTGTGTAATACCAAAGAGCTGTCGCAGTTGACATCACCTTTCCATCTTCATGTTCTTTCACAGACAAAATTAGTCAATGATGCTGATTATTACAAATTCTGCTACTACTACTACAGCTGAAACCATTTACATTACATTTTTGTTTAAATTCCAATGCATCAGAAATAATGAAAAAGCATTTGAGAACCACAGTTAAATGTACTTGCATACCTTTATCACAGTAAACTAAAAAGAAATTATGTGATTACCTCCCAGATAATGAAATAGAGATAGTGAAACTATTTGTGAAACTTCATTTAAAAAAAAAAAAAAAAAAAATTCTATGATTCTTAGGTATCCAAGTTTTCCTTTAGTCAGAAATTGAGTCAGCTCTGTTATTTCAATCACTCTGAAGGTCTTCAGGAACTCACCAAAACCTGCTGGTGCTTTAGCAGCTATGAGGTTCATTCATAATGATTTCCCACTAAATAAGTAAATTTCAGAATAGATAATGAGGACAGCAAGTCCAAAACTTTGCCAAACCACCAGTATGTGAAACTCTAAAATGTCTAACTGTAGTTTCCACTTCTCAAAGGTGGAATCAACTTTTGATGGTAATCACATCTTTTAACATTCCCAAATAATCACTCTCTGACACAGCATTGCTTACTTTGAGACAGTTTAATTGCTACAGCTAAAAACAAATATTAATGTAGCTCCTGGGTGTTTACAAACGCTATTAAAAATAACTATTAACTGTCTAAAATGTGAACAAAGGCAACATTTTTTTTAAAGAAAAAACAAAGTCTGTGCACTCTTAAGCATTTCACAGCCAGTTTTAAGAGTAAATTAAGTATCCACATCTCCAGACCAGCTCAGTGCTTTACAGATAATTTAGAGTAAACAAACTGCAGAAATTATTTCCATAGTTATGTACTTAACTGAAACACGCTGATATAGTAAGAGAAAACATCTGTTCATAAAATCAAAAAATGAATATACCCTTGAATTTCCACATCTCAAAAAATACAGCATATGCAGAGAGATCAATAACAGTTATGTACTCAAGTGTCTTTGCACAATTTTTACATTTTTATTTTGCAATTTGCATTTGAAAACAAGAAAAATGCATTTTGTGCAAATGATTTGAGTTAGGCATTCAAAGACAGATAGATACAGTTATCACCTCAGAACCAATTATGTAATGCTTTTAGAATAACCCAACCCCTGCTCCTATGGGAAGAGAAATCATAACTCAACAAACACCTCCCCTAAGGCTGTTATCAGACAAAAAAGCAACAGTTAAATCTGTGCCTTAAACTAGCGACCAAAGACAAAACAAATTTCAAAAACAAACAGCTGTTAGCAGTGAGGTTAATATAATTGGCTTCTTCCATCCATAATTTCTGTTTGTTTGTTTTCTAATGTCTCTTCTGAGCTCATGTGCTCCCCCTAAACATAGGCAGAGTGACCCAATAGATCAGATTTGTGATGGCAACATCATGGTCTTTAAACAAGGTAAACTAAATAATGCATTAATGGAACTCAATTTTGAGATGTAGTGTTCTTTGAATCACAAATGGATAATGTTCAAACACACAATAATGTGATGCAGGCCTGCTTGGAAAAGAACATCTGCCTGCCTTTTTTGTGGAACAAATCTTCATGTCTTAGATGGGTGTTATTTCATCTAGAAGAAACTTCTGAAAAACAAATCTGCTTCATCCAAAAATATGTTGTAAATCTTGCAAGTGATAACCAGACTACTAAACTGTGTAAGATACTTAAGATTTCAAAACAATTAGATTCTAGCAAGTATTAAGCTTTATCTCTAAATCTTAAAAATCTAACATTAACCATTTGTTTGTAAAAGCCAGAGTTTTATCTCATGCATCATATTTTTCATTGTTTTTTTTTTCTTTTCAAATTTTCCATCCTGTTTATTTCAAGTAAAAAAAAAACAAAAACACAAATAACTGTTTAATGCAAAATAAAAATGGTTCCTTAGCTGTTTACCTATTATTCTTCAAGATTCTGGAATATGCTTACATTGAAAGGTAAACAAAATAATAAAAACTATCATTTTCATTAGAACTCAAACCAATTCCAAATAACCTGAGTAAAATTAGACATATCAAGGGTTTTCAATGAGGTCTTCTCAAAAACAGAAGTCACCCAGAATTACTGCTTATTAAATCATATTTTATAATTTCTTACAATTTTTACATGGAAAAAAAAGTTACCCTTTTCTTAAAGGTGGTAAAATTGTTTTATGCTAGAAAAGTTAATTTGTAGCTCTAAATTACTGTCACTGTCAGGAACAAACATGGCAACATTGAAAGTCTGCATACAAGCTGCTGTTGATCACATGCATCTTCAGATAGGACTGGATTCAGGACCAATAGCTGGCACATGGCAATGTCCTAGATTTGTTAGGGTTACCAGTGGACAACAGTTCAGCAGACAAGTGCCAAAGTAGTTGTTGTTAGTGATGGAGCTCATCATTTGCCCACCAACATCAATACCAAATCAATGTACTGAATAACTTAATACAAACCAAATATTCAAACTGTATATAAAAACCCTGAAACTTTAAAGTTAGTTTTGGGCACCAACTCTTTTCTAAGTAGTAGGCAGGTGATTTCTTTAATGAGGCCCAGTGAGATTTTTTTACAAATGTTCTTCAGGCACTCTTTTACTTTTTAAAACAAACAAATGCAAATGTTTCCAAATCATGGCACTCATTAAGCCAGTGAAATGTCAGTGGTATCTCTCAGATCACTTTCATACAGTAAAGAGAACATGCAAAACAAAGAAAAAAAACTTTATTAAAATAATTTAATGTCAAATTATAAATGAGCTTTTGGCCAAATGTCTCTACCTTTGGAAATTTAGCCATCTTCTGTACTTCAGATCATTATTGCAGCTTCATTCTGTTGTATTTTCAAAACAAGTTCATAAGTTAAACACACACTCACACAAGACACAAAAATGAAGGACTCTACAATACCACTACAATTACTAGTAGTAATGATGATGATAAAAAAAAAAAACATTTCACTTTCATCTTAAATAATACACAATTTGATTCTTTACTAAGCTGATATTAATATAGTTTAATTTCCTTTATGTTTATAACAATTTCAGTTTAGTTCATTAAATTAAATTTTTTCTGTTTACATTGTACATCACAATAGTAGAATTCTTAAGTGTAAATTCGGTTCAGTTTTAGTATAAGAGTTAATGTTAAATGCAGTTAATTATTCATGTAAGTTAAAGATTCCAAGATGTTAAGACGACCTACACATATTCCACAATTAGCCCTGCATGTACAACATCTTTTATTTGTATACTATTAATAACTGTGTAGTATAACAGATAACAATAGAAATTCTAGTGAATTTTTCAGCTACAGTGTTTGTGGATGACAAATTATTGCGTGTAAAACAAAATCTCCACAATCAGAGTCAGCTGCAATATCTAATATCTTTTTACACTTGTATACAATGAATTACTCTGCATAACAGAAAACAACATCAGCCCTTGAGCTACAACAGATTTTGGGTATATAAAATTTGAATTATTCTGTTTGTATAGAAAAATAGGTGAACTAAGTGCTTAGAATCAGAGTATTACAAAAATAAAGAAAAAGCTATTTTTAAATAAGCTGGCCAAATTACATATACCAGTCACTCATTTTGCTACCAGAACTCACCCAAAAAAATACTCCCTAAATTTACCAGAACAGATTCTTAACTAAGCAACAGTGATTTGCAGCATTCTTAATCCTCTGTATACCACCTAGGGTGCATCTGTCTGTACCCAACTATCCTTAAAATCTGTATTAATTAACACAGGTTGATTCATAGAAACTAACGCATAATACCTTTTTCATCAATATAGCAACCCATTGTAATAACAAATCTACATCGCTTCAGCTTCAAATTTAGCATTACCAATGTGTTAACAAAATATATATCCCATTCAACACAAATACTAACTAGTGCATCTAGGATGAGCACCCCTAGGTTGTTTAAGGTAGGTAAAAAGTGATGTACCTTCAGATTTACAGAACTATATAGTTTCACAACAAACCCAGACAAGTCCACTTAAAGCGATGTACATCTCTGGAATCAACATTTCCACACTCAAACCCATGTAGAGTTTTCTTCTAATTAATGACAATGTTAAGGGCCAATGCTCAACTGTCTTTTCAAATACTATTCAATAGCCAATCATGATACCCTCTCATTTAAAAAAAATTATATATCCACTGATATTTTCAACAATCAAATGTCATATCAGTAAATATGGAAATAGTTATAGATTATGTTACTCTTAATTCCAAAATTATCTCTGTTTCTTCCATGGCCATCACCACCTACGATGTTGGTAAATTTGAATTAAGGTTTTTATTATAATCATTAAAATTACCTTTCCAAAATTATTTTAAACAGTCAGCACCAAAGATACTGGTGTCTATATCTCCAATTTTAATCAAATAGTATTTTAAAAATACTCTGGTTTGTATGTAGAGACTTGATGTAAGTAAATAGATACCTGATGCTTGAGATGTCACTCCAGTCATATGACAAGCACATCATTGCAAGCTATAAGAACAAGTACAGGCCAGATGAAGACTCAGTCCACAAACAACCATGCCACAAACAAGAGGTTCATAGGAAGTTAAGATGGGTAATGGAATGCTGGTAGAAGCTGCAGGATCTCCAAAGTACTGGATATTCCACAGTCAACTGTGAAAGGGTGACTGACTGTTCAGTTCAAGGAAACCATAAGATAACCAAGGATGCAAAAAGCCAACAGGATAGACACAACAAACCTGAAAATCAGCTGCAAATGTGTCATAAGATGTGTAGATGTCCATTGGTGCCATCAGATTTTATGTCCACAGCAGTGAAAAATCAGTGAGATGCAAGCAAACCAATTCTCACCTAAATTGTTAAGCATCTACTGCAATAGACAATGTAAATACAATGCCTTTCTGCTTTTTTTTTTTTTTAAAACAATTGTCTTTATTTTTTTCTGATGAAAACAGGTTTTCACAATTCTTAGACAGTGGTCATGTCACCACTACAAACCACAACAAGATAAAGTGAGTGGTCTGTTGGTAACAGGGTAGATGTGAGATTTTGGGGCAATGAAAATCTCATCCACAAGAGAACTGTTTTTAGCCAGATATATCAACATTCTATGAGACTGTTTTCTTCCTACCTATACCAATGTCATCTGTCAAAAGAGAGCAGTATTTTTATGGAAGATGGTGCCAAGATTGCCAAATTCAGTTGGACCACTATTAAAACTACAAGGATAAAAAAAAAAATTTCTGAACGATATAGCAATTTTTTCCATTTTACAGTAAAACTCCAAAAATTCCCTATACTTGGTGTATTAAAATTTATTTGGATATTATTTGAAATAAGAATGGAGCAACAGAATTTAAATACCAGTTTGTTTTTAGTCTAATTTATTTTAACATAGCAAAATTATTACTAAGTCTGATGCGTATGAATTATGTTCAATTTCAATCTCCAGCAAAAGAAAATTATCCCAAATGGAACTTGTGATTTCTTTTTTGCAATCATCATTGTCTACAGCTGTAGAAATATTTAATGAGGTTAGGTAGTGCCATGGTTCCTGCTAACAATCAATGTCATTTCTTTATGCCTATATGACCTGGCAGTTCCATCTTCAGAAAGAAATAGAAAGGAAAGTTCCTAATAAGACTACTCATTTCATATATGAGAAGAAACCCATGCTGACAGACTGGTACAAAAGAGCAAGAAGAAACATGTTATGGGAGGTTTACCAAGTAAGTTTGTCTCCAAAAAAGATCGAACATCAACTCTCACTGGTTTAGAAAAGCAAGAAACCGTGCCACAGAAAATTCACTAAACTAAGTTTGTCTACAACAAAGATCAAACTTGGAGCTTCACTAGTACAGAAGAGTGAGAAGAAATCATGCTATGCTGCCCATGATTTCTCTTCAACTTCCCATTTTTTACATAAAGAATCCCAAGAAATCAAAATAAATGATATCTTCATCTGATTCATTATCCACCCAAAACAAGATTGTCTTCTGCTCAATTCATCACAGTCATTTTTTTAAGAACTTAACTTGACTGGTAAAGGGTCATTCCCTATTTATTTCAGCAATAAGTTAAAAGCTGTCACACTCTACTGCATCAAACTGATTTTATATTGCTCATACAAGACACTAAATGTCAGTCCCAAATGCTATTTTATACAGAAAATAACTCTTAGTAAACATTTCAAGTCACAATAAACCTGTAACCATGAGGCCAAAATTTTGCAGCACCCTAAAATTTTCTAATTTTGCTCAATAAAGTCAAATTAAAATCAGTGAATTTGCATAATGATGTTACATTAATGTATTGAAGTATGTACCACTTTGTAATTTTCCACTTAATGGAAAAATTTTAAAAATGAAGAAAGTGACAATTTGAAGTCAAACATGCAAATACATGATTTCTGGAAAGACCTGTTAAATCTTGAAGACAAGTGAGACTGACTCATTTAGTTCTTGTTATTGTTATTTCTATGGAATGTCTCATTGATCATGTCAGTGTAACATCACCACCATAGTAGATAAAGGGTATCATGTGTAACCCTTAAAATGAAGGACAATTACATATTACCTTGTCACTAATGTCATGCAAACAATCATCAAATGAATACATTCCATCTACAAAACAATACATTGATTTCATATAAAAGTCATACAAACATTTGACATGACAAAGAAACAATGTACTTTATCATCTGCTGTTATCTGTCTGTCTGTCTATGTCACAAAGGAATACTCATTGAAATAAATAGCTAATAAATTTACTTTCTTTTAGCATTACATAAATTAGAGCTATCTTCAGCCCTCAATTCAATGTGATGATGATGGAAGGGAAAAATTACGTTTTTTTGTGAATACACGCACACATTATCTCACTATGGCATAATTTAGACACCTAAAAGTAAAAAGGGTAATTAATCTAAAAAAACCTCACCTCTTCATCTTCCCAAAAAAGAGAAATCTTTCATGGAACTTCCAAACATCATAAGTAAAAAAAAAAAAAAAAAAAAAAAAAAAGCCCTGACCAAAAAAAAACAAAACAAACAACCCTGTACACATCCAAATAATTCTCTCATACTGAAATAAACAACTTCATCAACCCAAAAAAAGAGTTTAGTCCACTGTATAATAAACCATATCAAAACAGGAAATGTCAAGAAAAATGCTGGTTATGGAAAAAAGTATCTATTATCTCAGATTTTCACAAAAAAAAATGTTATATAGTCTAATAGAATTTCAAATCTTTAAAATGTATAACAGTTGGGTTGTGAAACTTCGAGAGAAAGAGCATGTAAGAGAGAAACCTTTGTTTAAAAAATAAAAGATAGAAAGGCCATTTTAAAGAAAGGAATTTATGTAATTGACATTAATATTCATATCAATGAAATAAAAATAAATGATAGTAAGCAAAAACAAACCTTATTCAAACAATACAAACTTTAGTCTGTCCAAACATTTTTGCTGGCATTCTTTTTCTTTTAGAATTTCTGCTACTTATTTTAACATTGATATTCTTTTTATTAACATATTGCAATTACTATTAGTTTCAGAGATATTTTTTCCTACTGCTATTCATTATCATAAACTAATGCATTATTTAAGCTCAATCTAATATAAGCACATGCATCATGTTCCTTTTCTCAACTTATTCCTTGTGAAGCACATTTTGCTTTCCTACTTTATCTGTTGCCCTCTGTTTAATTCTTTCAGCCAGCTGCTGAGTTTATGATAGCTTCCAGAGGTAAGTTTAATGTCAAATGCAAAAAAAATAAATAAAGATAATAATTAACTCTATCAAAGTAAATTCTAAAAATGTAGAACTTTAAGAACAGAAGCTTTACATCTGCAATGGTAACATTTAAGAGGTTGATGGGTCTGCTAGGTTGAGAGGGCCAAGTTCACATCCCAGCCAAGACCAGCTTGGTTTTGTTTTCTTCTTGCTCTTTATCGGCCAGCCTCAAGGGTTTCCTCCCACATCTAATAATAAAAAGTTCTAGTAGGGTTTTCCAGTACACGGGAAGTTCCACAGGTACCTGCTAACTCTTAACTAGCTTGCATCTTGACCACAACTCAAAAGTCCCCAACTGTACCAAGGTAACTTGTTTGATCACCAAGGAAAGTATCTCTCACCATCCCATTCTAGCTCACCTGTGAATGTTTTTAGACCTTGAGACTTGGGTTCAACAAGAAAAAGGGGAAGTTGATCTTCAGCACATAAGAATAACATAGGTTTCTAAACTTTTGAAAAAAAAAAAAAGTAATGAAACCTGAGATATCAGAATCAGTATTTTCAAACAATGTTTTAGATTTTTAAAATTATTTCTAATTTTTTAATCTCTCCTAATATTTTAAAATTTTATTTCTTAAAAGCAAACGAAGAACAAACAAAGCAAACAAAAAAAGCGAAGCAGATGGAGAACAGTAGTAGGGAAGGTAAGAAGAAACTACAACATGCCAGTTATTTAGCAGATGTCTCCAGAGGTGGTTAAAATGAAGCAACATCTAAGAATCTGCCAGACCTTACTCTTTCACAGAAAAATAAAAAAATTTAAATCACTACAAAATTGCAACAACAGTTTAATTCTGAGGATTCTAATACGTTTTCAATGGCTAGAATAATATGATCATTTCAATCAAAACTAGACAGAAAAAACACTAAACTTATAAAAACAATACAAAATGTTTGAAAATCTCTGCAATATTTCATCAGCTAGTGTGTTCAAAATGAATTCATCTGCCAAACACTAGTAAAGAAACTGTTCAAAAATCTCTTAGAAAATACTAAGGATATAATTAAAACTCAGCCCCAGAATGTCGTGTAATATCCATGTGTGTTACCATGCTGCAGCTGTTTAAGTTTAGTTTATAGCTAAAATTAATTAACCTTCCAGGTGTTGGGTAGAATGCTGTGAAATCAGTGGATTAGCCACATACCTAGTGCCCTGGCTTTTCATGTAACCAGAGGAGGCAGTAATAGTAGCAGTGTTATAGCTTGACAGGTAACCAGTGAATTAGCATATGCAGTGCAGCTGGTATTTGGTAGAGCAGTAATCTGGTGCAGACACAATTTGATCCTCACTGGTGAGTTGGTTATCCATCTGTAAAGTGGTTTTCTGCAGGTATTTAGTTTCTTTCCACATTCTAACCCAAAAAGGAATTAAAAATGCATACCTATCTTGTCAAAGTGAATTGTTTTGAAATATACTCTTCAAAAAAAAAGTCAACATTTTTAGTGTTTATTTCAATGAAAAGTAATAATATTAGTCAATTTTTTACCTTGCACTTGACTGATTTCATTATTTGCTAAATATATGGCTACAAAGTAAATGTTTGTGCTGCCACATGCAAAAAAACAAATTTTAGATGTGCACATGTGCACCATGTAATAGTCATGATTTTTAAATGCTTATCATGCCTAGGAAATATTTGCACAACTAGCCAAGGTACTTGGATGGATATATGCATTCACTTAGATTCTTCCAGTGGTGGTGTGCGAGTCAGACAGACAGCACAATTTGGAAAGTAAACTGGGATATTAACCTATCTGAGATATTTTTATCCTGATGTTCACAGACTGAATATAAGCAGACTGTGCAACTTATTTCAATAAACTGGAATGCCAGTGGCAACCCAGGTTCAAGACAGTTACATAATGCTACAGCAGTTGCAGAATTGATTTATCACTGCCCCCTCAACAGCATTAAGTATCCCTGGGCTATGCCAAACACCAAACAAAACTTCAGGAACTGCTTATGTGACACTGATATCCAAACTTGTAAATCTCAACTCATCATCATTTTGATTCAGATGCATAAGCAAGCTGTCTCAGTGGTGACAACAGCACAAGATTTGAACAAGATCTATGGTTAATAGTCTATTTCTACAAAAATGAACGTCATGCCTCCCAACTGTATATGTCTATTCTTACAATCAATTTTACAAATGCACAGAAAACTAGGTAGAGAGATGAAGTCCTATAGTATCATGCTGTGCCCTTTATGTAAGACCACAATGAGCTATTCTAACCTGATAACACTCAGCATCCCACTGCTAGGATGTCCTAAGATTGCTACCCTGGATATTTCAAACCCAATGTAACACCTTTGTGATATTAGGTCACCAGCCAGCACCTGAAAAATGCCAATCTCCAGTCATTACATGGAGGAGGAACATCCCATAACAGGTTCTGCAATGATTGGTGACATCTTTGTAGTCACAGGTACTACCATCATGTTGCGCATACAAGGTAGTAGATCCAAAATAATCCAGGGTACATCTGTTCAATTTTATACAGGTAAGTTTGAGTGAATAAATTTATGACCCTTAGAATTGCTTCTGCTTAACTTTTTTTTTGAAGAGTATATTTTCCGCTTTTATGTCCTCAACTAATCTAGAACAGCTGATTTGCTTGTTTTTTTTTGCCTCATTCTTGTGTGTGTGTCTAAAATAACTCTTTATATGTAAAAAAAAAAAAAAATGACAAAGATAGGAGGATAAAGGGGAAAAAGAGCAGATTGGTATTGTGATTTTGCAAGACTACTGACTGGTAAAGCATGCAAAAACAAGCCAGGAAATTTGGCTTCTTCAGCACATTATTATAAGTTTAAATATAAGAGAGTTCTGTATTTTAATGTTTGTCTTTATTTTTATTAACCTTTTTTTTTAAACGAAAAGTGAAATTCAGAATCGCATACCCCTCAAAACTATAAGTTCTTTCTCTCTTCAACAAAGAGCCACTGCCCTGCTCCATCAAGCTAGAATTATTTCCTCCTATATGACTTATTTAATTTTAGAATCTTCACTTTTATCTTTTTTTTTTTTACCTCTTCAGACATCAAAGCAAAATTCCCTATATTCAAGCTAAACTTGTATTTTTGCTACAGATGTGGACAAAGGGTTTGTTTGTTTCTGTTTTTTTTTTTTTTCTTCTGGCACATCCAAAATACAAAAACAAATAACAAGTCACAGACTGCAGGCTATGGTGACAGATAGACAGATAAATGGTATTTGTTAAAGTACAAGTTCAATAGATCCTTTGATAATTTTTCTTTTCTTTTCTTATCTGAGTTTAAAGAATTAAATTTCACCATTTTTCTTTTAAAAATCCAACAAAACATGGGTTGGATGAATTAAAACAGGGAATAGTTCACTCAAAAAATGAATGCTTCACAAATCAGTAATATTTTTTTAACTCATGTAAAAAAAAAAAAAAGTTAAATCCTTATTGAACTATCCCATTTAAAGATAAGTTATGTTCAGATTTTAGGCCATTTATAATATTCTAAAGGCACAAGAAGCAAACATTTTTTTGTAAGTAAAAAAACTTAAATGCTCAAAATACAAATGAGTCCTTACTTGAAATGAAGAATGTAATTATTACCTTTCGAAATAACCTTTGACTTCCCCCTCCTGCTGCAACGGGGAAGTAAATATAAACATTGTGGTCCTCAGCATTGACTGGCTTTTCCACAAAAGGTTTAGGAAATACATCACCTGCTACCTCAATGGCATCTTCTGATTCAGTAAATGGAATATCTACAATTAGGACAAAATGGAAAAATGCAAAAAAAATGCTGTATCGCATATAACAAAAAAAACACTTTAGCATCAGAACTTCAAAAGGAAATGAGGCAAACAGATTGAAAAGGACTGAAGTTGTGATAATTTCATAAATATGGTAGGGGCAGATTATGATGAAAACACTTATTTTGTCTGATCATTGAACCTATCCTACATTTTCATTTCTGACATGAGATTGGTACACTGCAGTAGCTCACAAAGTATCAAGCTTTAAGAGAACAAGTCAAAAGCTAGAAAATGTGACAACCAATATACACAAGTCCTGAGCAGTCATTATGGTACTAACAGAATGAAGGCTACAAGTTAAAGCACACACCATTAAGAACTAAGAAAACTTGGCTCAGTTTGGTGCAACTTTCTGGCATGACTTCTTGCCCTTTTTCACCAGTAGGCTGCTTGAATTTCCTGCATTCAAATTTCCTTCATCTAAAAATGAAAAGGTTTTTCTGCCAAAGTTAGAAGTGTTGCACCCGTTGTGTGTAGAATTGACAACAATTCCTAGTGAACAACCATAGTGCCATGCCCACTTACCAGGGTTGTTTTGCTTGCAGACAAGAACATACAAATGAGAAAATAAGAATATCTGACTCCAAAAGAATCAGAATTGCCTAACACTTATAATTAAAACTTTCTTTTAACTCTTTCAAAATATCAATGTATTCAGAAACTGCAAGATCAATTCCCCAAAAAAATAATCCATTGACTTGCAGGTATGACCTGATTCTTTTATTTTCTACACAATATTGTTTCCTTTATTCACTTGTATGTAATAATTCAATTTTCATACTAAAAAATGTTAAATAGAAAGGTCAATACTCCAGACTGTATATAATTATGTAAGTTTTATTTTCAAAATACAACAGTGAAAATCGTAACTGCACCTCTGAGGGAAATCTTTAAAATTATGAAAAGTGGAAGAATTTTTTTAAGACTCAGAAAAACAACATGGTACTGACATCAACCAGGCACAGAATTTTACCTACGAGTAAAAACTGGAAAAATTTCCAATAGTTATAGGTAATAACCCAATAAATACTCTTTGGTTAATCCATGTTACCTTTAAAAGAAAATGAAATAGAAAACAATGAACACACACAAGCATGCATGCACAACATTCATATAAAACCCAGCTAAATACCATTATGGCAATGTGCTATTTCACCTAGATTTCATCTGAACATCCTTAGTATATACATACACATACTTATATGTTAAAAACTTTTAAAAGTATTCCTTTTTCTTCTTTTTTTGTTTTTAACTTTCTATGATCGCCCAATTTTAATGCCACTGTTTAATTAATGTTCAGTTCCAGCAACTTCAATCATAATTATTTAATAAAGTGAAAAAAAAGTTTGTGGAGGGGTCTAGCTACTTCAGACCAGTGGCACTATTAACGAGTATCATATATATATAATATTGGAAATAATTATGGAAACACAAACAAGAATATGCACAGAATATGAGCAATTGCAACTGAAAGTTGTATATAATAATATTAAATGCATTATTACAGAAGATATGCAGAAACAAAATAAATACATAGTACAGTGCATTAATATTTGTTATGTAAGCCCCATGCTCCCATACAGGTCATCAATGTATGACTATGGAATGTTGCCCCAAATATCATGTAGCATTTTCTATAATTCAGCAAAGATGTTTGGTTGCTGTTCTAGTTTCTCAATAGCTATATTAACCTTATATTGCCTCAATGTTTATATCAGGATTCTGTGCAACTCAAAACATCTTTGTTAGTTCCATCAGCCTCTTTACATTCCAGATTTTTTTCACCACATTGGCTATGCACTTTGGGGCCATTGTCATGTTGGCAGATGGATCTCCACCCAGTGAAATGTCTTTCTAATGAAATAAAATGATAGATGAGAACCTGCCTGCATCTGATAGTAGTCAGTATACCTTTAATTTTATGCAAATTTCTGGCATCCTTGGCTAATATGCAGCCCCACACTTGTATTGATCCACCACCCATGCTTCACTTTAGCAGTTGTACACTGACTATTATACCACTTCGTGGTCTGCCTTCAAACAAACTATTATTGATTATTGTCAAAAAGTTCAAACTTAGATTCATCTGTAGAAAGCCCCTTCTTACAAACTTGGTCATCCTACTGTTTCATTGTGCTGCCCATTTAAGCCTTGCCATTTGGTTGCTTCTTCTCAGCAATGGTTTTCAGGTAGCTGCACATTCATTGAAATCATTTCATGCTAATGCATACCTTATTGTTCTTGAAGAAACATTAACACCCACACTTGCAGCCAGGTCATTCGCAAGATCTCTACAAGTATGTCATCTATCCTATAGATAACATATCCTGAGGTACTTAACATCACTTTTGAAGAGTATAGGTTTTGTTCCTCAACTGCATCTATAGCCCATAGCACCAGTTTCACGTATCCTTCTGTCTTGCATACAGCTTTCTGAAACACAAATTCAGGCTGCAATCTGTTGCATGGAGTAGACTACTAGCTAGGACCGATTTCTGTTTGTCATATGATATTTCCTTCCCAGAAGCCATTGTGTTCACCATGCATTTACTGTCTATACTTTCATAGTCTTACACACTTTCTGATTGCTTGAATGACAACCAGTGTACTATATCAACACATGACTGTACTACAGAGCATTTTATTTTCAATCATGAGGTACAACTCTATCACATTATTTGCATTTTATTCCAAGTTTTTCCTGTTTCCATAATTATTTTTCCAATACTGTGTGTTTGTGTGTGTGTGTGTGTGTGTGTCTAAAGTTTTATAATATTCAATGATTTTTTAAAGAATGAGTAAGAACATGAGAAAAAGATAGAGATTTACATCTTTAAATCAGCAATTTACAGATCAGATAAAGCCAGAGAGACTACTAAGTCAGCAATATTATCAAATCAGTTAAAGCTTCCCCATGTCGTTTATTTCTTCAATATTTTTTTTGTTTTGAAACGAAAACCAGCTCTCAAAAATATTACACTCCCAGTATTTTAGAAAAACTTGTCCAAAACAAAACAGATGGCCCAAAAATGTATAAATCTTGTTTTCAAAGGCTAATCCCCAATCAAATATTTACACATACTTTGCTTTTGCTCAGTAAACATGGAACCTAAACAAAACAACAGCATAGTTACTTTTTAAAAGCCATATTATCACAATCAAGTCAACTTACTGAATAGGAAGGGATAGTCAAACACAGTACTGTTATAATGTAGTTTTTTTTTTTTTAATTCAAAAAGAAAGAAAGTAAATAAAACAACAATCTGCGATTTGTAAATACTAAAATATTTTCCAGTATAGAACAGAAAGTCATCCGTGATGTGCTAACTATAGAAAACAAAGTATATGTATGTGAGCTAGCTATTCCCACCATTTTTATTAGGATTAATTTCTTCAGTAAAGTAACAAGTTAAAGATACTGAAAGGATACCACAGAAAAACCTGAAACACCTGTTCATTTATTGTATGAGCTTTTTAAAATTCTTATCTTACCTAGTAAATAAATAATTGCAGTGGCCTATGTAGATAATGTGGAATGTTTTAAGAACATATTGTAATTAAACAAGAAAATAAAAAAACCTATATAAAACCAAATGGTATTACAGAAATACTAAAATCCATATAACTTTAGAATATTTCTCTGCTATTCATGATTTGGTTCCATTGCTAAAGTTTCTAATTGCAAGTTGCTGTATTTTTTGGTGTGTAAGTCTATACTTTTTCCCCAAGAAGTCTGGGCCCCCATTTTTACTCCAAAATGATTTACCTATGGTCAAAACTGACATGCTTGGTTTTGTTTAAAGTAGGTGATTAAACACATCACAAGTGACACAAGATTACCTAATGATCACTGGTGTCATGTAGTGACTAAAAATAGACACCGAACTTTCGATACCAGGACCAATAATAATGTTTGCAATTTGTTTCAAATATCTCTCCAAGATTACAAACATGTTGAAAATTATTTCGAAACACCATTTATCTGGAAGATCATTCCACTTAAGAGTTTGATGATATGCACAAACACCTTATGCATATTTATGAGCTTGGAAGTACCACAGACAGCAATGTGATGCAGCAATGTTATGAAATATCTGACATATTGTTCCCTACTGATTGCTAGTTTGGCTAACTAGCCTTATCTTAAACTCCAAACTGATTTATCTATACATGAAGGGGGGGTGAGAAAATTAGCCAATTCAACTTATGATACGAAAACTACAACTCCAAAAAATTATAGAGAGTTTAAAATTCTTAAGTTCTTTGTTATTCCCTTCTCTCAAAGAAATGAAAAGACTGATTTCCTATTGAAAGACTAGCAATGTCAAATATCTGATTTTGCTAAGACACTGATGTTGGAGCCAGCTTTTTAGATGAATAGTTGGATCAAGTTGTAACAATATAAAATAAACAACAAAAGATGTTTGACTATACATACTTGGATCATTTAAGAAATTCCTGTTCAGTACAGCATACCTTGGATGAGCTATGCCCTCTTTCTTCAGTATTCTGTACACTTCTCGCCTGGAAATCCAACAAATTACAGACTGAATTAACAAAATGTGTTAATCTTTGCATCAAAGTTCATTCTTAACAATGAAAAATGAGAGATCATTACAAAGAAAATAATATGTATAAATTAGAATGCCTCAGATTTTAGAGAACTGCCATAGCCATATAGTTAATCCAAGTGTATATATGCCATCATTCTATTAGGGCATCCATTTTCTATTAAGATTTTTTTAAAAAGCCAATCAGATTTGAAAAATACAGATTCCCACCTGCAACAAAAACTAAATAAACCCTTTCAAAACCATGAGCAGACAATAACTATCTCACTGGGAACTTTGAGCAACAAAAAGGGATGTCAACATTAATCTTTTTAAACAAACATTAAGTCTATCTTCTCATATACTGAAAATGTTACATTATCATAACCAGGGAAGTTTCTGTTCACAAATGTCAGTGGTACATTTTCAGACATGCCTATTAAGCGCACAACTTTGTTTAATGATGTATCCATGATGAAAATTTAAATAACATGTAAAGGGACCTTTAATTAGGTGTTTGATAGCCTGATGACTTAAATAAAACATATAAATATTCATGCCAGAGAGAGACAAACACTTGTGCAGTCTTTTTGACTAAAGAGTGTCTATTTAGCTGCTAAGATCTTTTTTCTTCCAGATACAAATGAGTTTTAAGTTGTTGCTTTTATCAATGATACTGAAAAAAAATTAAAATGTAATATTATACAAGAAAATGGATCAGGTTCAGCTTCTTCAAAATAAAAAATAAAATCAGAAAATCAGTGAAATCTGCCTCAAGTCTAACAAAGTTGAACATTGCTGGAGCCCATCCAGGAAGTGGGGGTGGGTATCATGGTCAGCATTCTACATCTGCAATCCCTCCCTACAATGCTCACCGATCTTGTAGAATGTACTGCATCTGAAGGTTGTTTATCATGAATGGTTTGCGAATTTTTTCATACTGCACTGCTTTTTCCAGTGGAAACCCATGGGAGAAAAATGCAATGAGAACATCAACCAGAGGCCATCGCTCCACATCCTCATTTAGGATGACACTCTCCTCAAAGATCACAACCTGTATGTACTGAAACCGTTCCAGTCTGTTCAGAATCTCCTGCATTGGCTTTGAGTTAGCCTTCTTTGCCATAGAGCAAATGCCAACATGGATAATTTTTCCATCTCTGACCAAAGGCCTTTCCTACAACAACAACAAAAAATATTTTGGCGAATAGAAAAAAATGGTCTTTAGAACCTACAATTTTTTAGAGGTAAAACATTCGTACATTTTAAAACAAGTTTCACTTATGCTATAGAGAAATGAAGATCTGTCTCCATACTACTGTACCAACAAGCTGAATGATGATATACTTACTGTAACTGCAATCCTTTCTCTTTGATAGAAATAAACAGCCCCCCCCTAATCTTTAAGCAAACGTTTTGCCATCCTTAGCTTCTCGTCACATATGGAAAGGAAAGGAAATTCTTGTGAACACAGTTAATATTTATAAATTAATTTGTTTGCTGGTATGATGATGAAAATAACATGTAAGCTTAAATGTATTGTTTTCAATAAGAATGAAACCAAAAGTGACTAAGGATGCCATTACTCAATAATTTCCATCCACCACAAAGCAAAATTTATGCAAAAAATGTTTTTGAATGATTAAGTCATGAAATAAAGGTTGGATTTTTTCTTTACCACTATGTAAAATGAGAAAAATCTAATAATTTTTTAAATTAAAATTAGTCGTCAACACTGAAGGTGAATTTTATCAAAATACAGGAATCTTAAATAAACACTATATGACTGCAAGTTGGATTCACCACTCCACAACACCTGGCTCCAGCCATTTTTTCATTCAACTTATATTTTGTAAATTCAATTGTCCCATTTTTATTGGTCAGTAAAGGCTTCATCGTGACTGCTCTTCGAAATTGACTGTCTTTGCAGCCACCATTCTGAAGCTAAGAGAGATGCATGAACCAGAATGGTTGAGCACCTGATAATTCTCAGCCACTCATCTTTCCACATATCTGCTTCCAGTTTCTACCTGAAATAAATTCCTTTTTCTGTGCACTTGTAACACCTGCCTGAAATACTCCAATGTGGCTACCAAACATCCTCTGACTCTGCCCTGCATCTGTTACAACTATCCTCATTTTCTTAAATGTGCATAAGTCTCTCTTAAGCATTTTGTAATAATTCTATAACACCAGTGAAAAAATGTAACATTTAAGTCAGCAGCAGAATCATTAATGAAAAACCCTGAAGACTTGATATATTTATACATCCCTCTACACACTTTGTGACAGTTACCTAAATATACATATAAAAGTAAATTATGCAAGATTTATTTCTTCAACTCTCCCTTTTATGGTACATATATACAGTTTATTTACATGTGAAACACAAATGGCTTGGAACACCCACCCCCACATAAAAAATTCTATATTTCTATGCAAGTAGAACAAGCTAGTATCTAAAGAGTCATTACTTTTGTGTGTTATTACAAATTTGTACATCAGATGCAGATTTCCCTTTATTTATAGAAAACTTATTTTTGGAATGCTGTTGAAAAATAATCTTCTACAAACTTTTCCAAAACTGTTGAAAATAAAATCATAAGACAACAACAATGAAATATGCCATTAACCTTTCATAAGTTAGAGAAAATTAATACAAAACAAAAAACCCTGAATTTCTGCCTGACCGCATGTGTCAACTTCTGACAGTAAAGTTGACTCTTCCCTCCTTCAAATCAGATAATCAATCCATCCAGGCTTCCTACCCAGAAAAGAAGTATTCTTCAGACATCTTCCACAATTCTACTAATTCAATTCTGAGCTCTCTACATTAATTTTACTTATGAAAACAGATTGTTTCATTCTTGTACTGTTTTATTTTTGGTTTTATCCACTTAGAAAAAAGAAAGAATTTTGTTCATTGTTTTCTGAGCAAACTTTCATAGGTCATTTGGTACAGTATGTATTGTATCCTTTAAGCCAAAAATACATCCTTTATTTCAGAGTAGAAGTTTAATCATGTGATGCATACCTGTTGCCATACAAAATTATAAGTTCACCTTTTCTGTAAATACACACATAAACCCAAATTTTTCTTTTAGGATGTATGTATATATGGTTTAAAAACACTCAGATTACAAGCTTTTATGCTATAAAAAAAGAAGACAAAAATTTTTAATGGCTTTGGGTTTTTTTAAACCAACTGCACCAGCAAAATTAATTTAGTTTTGCTACCAAACTAGACTAGACTAATACATACCCACTGCAGCTGGCCTGAAAGAAATATTTAAATTTAAATTTCTTATATTTAGTCAAGCAGGATCTGTAATTAATTGTGTGTGTGTGTGTGTGTTTCACAAAATAAACTATATATTTCTACAAATGCTATTTTCAAAAATTATGGCTGATAAATAAAAGTTTGTCTGTCTCCTCCCTTCATATAACTATAATTTGTATACAGATATCACACAAGTAAACAGGCACTGCCTGAGACTCAAATAGGCCATTTTAGTCGTGTGATAAGCACATGACTGCAAGCTATAAGACTAAGTATAGGCCAGAAACATTTCTGTCTGCAGTCAGTAATAACAAGAAAAAGGATAACCAGGACAGTTACCCTAGAGCCTAAGAGATATTAAAAGTGCATTCATATGGTAATTATGAAATTGAGCTGACCGAAGGTGATACATACTGCCAATTCTGGAGCACATTTTTTTACCTCACTGCATCTTCTGAGCAAAAATATGCACCTCAAATTGAAAAAAATTTCAGTGATGTCTATACAGCACTTCATTTTCTGTATGCCATCAGTTGCTGTTGCATCAGCTAAGCATTCAGCAAACTCATCAAAAACTTCATATGCACCACAATGACTCAAGACAAATTAAATGACTTTTCCTTCTTGAATATCAAAAGTGAAATGGCATGAATAATTCATTTTAGCTAAAATGCTACGTTATAAGATTAACTTTAAAAGGGGGGAACATGGGTTGGTAATGGGACATTGGTAGAAATAAGCAGAAAATCTCCAGAGCACTGGCTATTCTGCTGTTAACAGATTTATTATACAGTTCAAGAAAAGCATTAAGACAACCATTCATGTGCATCTTGGATGCCCAAAGGCAACAGAATAGAAACTATATACTGTAAAGAGAACTGCAGACCAAATTCGGATCAGCTTACAAGTGTCCAAAAGAACCATCAGAAGACTATCTGCATAGAATAGAGCGTAACAAAAAAGTAATGAGGTGCAAAACACTTCTCCCCCATGCATTTGACAACTGCAATGAACAATGCAAGTACTACTAAACCTCTTGCCTTCTGAAACACTGTCATCTTTTCCAGTGTCCAGGTTTTATGTCTTCACAGTTCTTTTAGAGTGGTAGGTAAGGGTGTGGTGCAATTTGGCACAAGAATTTTCATGAATCATCTGCAAGTTATGACAAAGTATAGCAATTTGCCTTTCATGGCGGGGTGCAGTTTCTGTGAAGGAACTGTATCTTATGCCCATCTCACCAACATTCTATCAGAAACCTCTGCCTGTCTGTAGAATGATCGTCTGTCCAAAGCAGCAATATTTTTAAGAAAGGTAGTGAGTGCCCCAGCTCACATTGTCTGTGCAGCACAAAGATGGAAAGAATCAGAGCATCAAAAATCTACCATAGCCTGGCCAAACACTGGATATAAACCCCAAGAAGCATGTGTTGAGGCATCCTCAACCAATCATTGTGAAAGTATCCACATAATCCACTTCCTGAAACTCCTAATATAATATTCTGTGCCAGAAATAGGCTCTATTCCCAAAGGTCAGGATTGCTAATCTTGTCCACACAATGTTGCTGCCTTACATAAAGCAAAGGTTACACCACAAAGTATTAACCCTGCTCATATTTTGCTAGTGCTCTGTATGCCTCTAGAATAAACAGATGTTCTCTCAAACTTTAGTGTCTATTTATTTATGCAAAGTCTCTCATCTTTGAAAACAACAACTCTTCAAACATATTATGTAAAAGTTAAAATAGTGTTTCAAATGGAACATGTACATTAACAATGCTTTATAAGAATTTTGAGTATTTAAGTGTTGATTGTGTAAATGAAATTTTGTGCACTAGATTAGGTACATAAGCAACTCATTATCCATCAGCTGCGTCAAGAGATGATAAAGCATGAATTGATGGCAAATTATTAGAAAACAAAGAGTAAGATTGTCCCACAACAAGGTTGATTCAATGGAATATTAATTACTCAGTAATTTTCTGGTTAACTTCCAGGGAAGATAAGTTACTTGGATGTAAAGTACATCAGGTGCCCTTTGCAAGGGGAAAAACATGACCACTATAACCATCACCAAGAGATTGAATGATCAAGGTTTCTGACTACACACCCTAATCATCATCCACAGTTGTTAACACAACAAAAACAGAAACATCTAACTTTAGGTACAACACCATAGCTCTGGCATCTGGGATCATGGAGACAGATTCAGCAATCTGATGATAGCAGTTCTCTTCTTTACTCAGTGGATGGCTTCATAGAGTAAGAAAAACAAACATTACTGAGCAGTCACGCAGAGTGGTGGTAGTGGTGTTTCCATGATGGTGTCAGGATATTTCTTATGACTGTAAGCTGGGTCTTATCATGATTTTAGATACATTGAATGCTATAAGTTAACAGAAATTTTCCAGTTTGCTGCTGCTGCACCTCATTCTGACAACCAACCACTTTCTAGTGACTTGTTTATGGACAACAATGCAAGGCTACATCAAGCAGCTGACATCATGTTCAAACATTTATAAGCAGTGAGCAATTTAATTCATTACTTCTGATAAATTACAAGGGATGCTTAACTTACGTCTAGCTGTGGCACCATAATAATTGGATTATCTGTATAAAATAATTGCGAAATATTATAAGCTTTCCTCTAAAACATTTATTCATTTATCAGTAATACTACATATGTTAAAAAAATAATTCTTCTTCAAAACTTATAAAGAAGAAATCAGCCTTATAAAAATTTACCATCAGGTCAGCATCATATTTATTAATGTACATAAATTTCAAGAATAATTTCTTCTACATTTATTCTTTGCAATGTTCCATATTTTAAAATGTCTCTCCACATTTTCAATAGAATTGGTACTGAAATTTGTTTGTGTAAACAGATCTGAGCTCTTAATTCACTGGTTGCTTCAGTACTTTTTCTCAAAGGTCTATACACTGCAAGCAAATATTGTAATCCAGATTTATCTTTAGTACATAGATTGGTAAATTATAAAAGCCCAAAAAATTTTGTTTAGGTATATGGACACTATGTGATACTGCAACTTAGTGACTGGTAAATCAGAAGAGCCAAAAAGTTTGTTTACATGTATGAAACCTGATGCTGCAATTTTGTGCCTGCATTGATTTCTTTCACAATACCTTAGCATCAGGAGATAACAATGAACTAACTAATTATCCATACTTGACCTGTTTATATTATTTAGTGATACAGTTTGCAATGATCCACAATCTACAGAGTTAAGGGATTTCATGGAGGAGGATTCAGACATGATCTGTAGCGTGTGCATGTGCAAGTGTTTCAAATACCATAAGACACTAAAAAGTAATGATTGACATGAAAAATTCAGCTCATTCAAGTTTTCATAAGCACAGAATATTTTTAAGTCTAAATTTTTGTTTAAACCAAAAAATAAAAGTTCTTCTATAAAGTTTAAAAAACCAAAAAAGATGAAAGGTTAATTTATATCAGCAGTATTTTCCACAAATCTTCAAAGAAATTTTAAACATGTGTAAATTCAGAAACTGTAGTCAGTTCTGATACATATACAGTAAGCTAATAGCCTGCCTTACTGTTCCTAAAATAGTCAATTACTATCGATATTCCAGTTTCCCTCCTAGTACAAAAACTAATTTTCTGAAAACATTTCTTTCATAAATGCTTTTAAAAAATAAAATAATATAACTTCTTTAAAAAGTATAAAAAGAAAATTTTTTAACTAAATTTACAAATGCCTCTTCTTAAGCAGATAATCAGATTTTTAAAAATTATTAACTTAGAAATTTCAGTTTTTGTCTCCAGATTATTTAATAGCCAACTGGGCTGATCTTATTTTAAAATAAATATAGATACACAAATAAATACCCTGGCTGAACTTTCAGACTTCATAATCAATTCATCTCCTACATAAAACATTGGACGATCATTGGTTGTATCAAGTCCGAGTTCAACTGAAGATTCATTTGCAGATGGCTTGACATGGTTGGTACTCACAGGTGGAGTCAGCGGACTCACCACCAACTGAACAGAAGCATGTTCCATGCCTTTTATAACCACTACATTGTCAAACTGTCAAAAAAAAGCAAGGAGAAATAAAAAGTTATGAAAAATATTTTTCAAGAAATAATACAAAGTAGTAAAAACTTCTTAACAAATATAATTAAGTGACAGCTGAGATTTTTATAACAGAAAGCACTACCAAAATGACACCATACCAAATTGCACTAACAATGAGTGATTCAACGGCCTGGTGGTAAGTTGTGGGAAGAAACCCACAGTTGACTGGTGAAGAAGACAGAGAAATCATGCCAGAGAGGTACGCCAAACCAAGCAAACCCACAACTAGACATTGAATTCGGGTCCACAGCCTTGACAATGCAGTAGTCTAACCACTGGACCACCAACTGCCTATCAGCCAATGTAAAAAGTATCACTGTACATGTTCTGAATTTATTTTACATAAATAAAGAGAAAAAAGTAAAATGACAAATGTGGGTAATAATACTAAGTTTAAAACAGGTCAGAACAAACAGAGAGAGACAAAAAGACAGTTAAAACATTGTTAATAAATTAATTCTTTAACTAAAAACAATTTTCTTCACCTTTATCATTAATTTCAAAGAAATTTCAGTGAATGTAAACTCAATACTTTAAACAAATGTGTATACATGACATGATTGATCTCTCATCAAAACCACAAACAGGTAGGTAGGTAGGTAGGTAGGTAGGTGTGTGTGTGTGTGTTTACAATGAACAGCCATTCATTAACAATACTGACCATGTGGGTTGGCCGATATCTGAAACAATTAGAAAAATTAAGAATTTCAGACATTGACTGAAAAATATTGGCCAAAGTTTAAAATCCAAATTGATTAAAGTCATTATTTTAGATATTGGCCAGCAAGTGTTGAGGTAACTTGATTAACTTACTGAATGTTGCTTGATTCATAAGACTTAACTCATTTTGAAATTAAAAAAAAAAACACATTCATTAATAAACCTAGATTTATTCACTCAAAATTGTTAAATTCATTGACAAAACTAGAACAAATTTTCTGAAAATTAGATGTTTTATGTTGAAAATGTAGACATCTGTATTCTAGAAATCATCATTATATCTTATATATTACTAAAACTCTGATCTTGTATGTATGTTCCCAAAACTCCATCTAAACGGTGCACGAAAGCGCTATAATTTTATAGTCACCTTACTCACCATTCGACTGCAGTGTGCAGTAGCAAGTTTCGTTTAAATCGGGCAACGAATAATGAAATTATTAAGACTTTTGTAATTATTACTAGCAAACTGTGTTTGAATTCAGTGGCTGCTTTGTCCTAATTTATCGAGAACGAGGAAAGGCCGATCCTAATTGGTCACAAGAGCAGTGATGTAGAACACGGCTAGCAGTTATTTTGAATACAAATGTTGTAATTAAACACGTGCTTCATTAAGCAACGACTCCTGATGTAAATGCTCAACTTTTCATAAAATTAAAGTTTGATCACTCAATAATGTTAAAATTGTCTTGTCTTTTTGTCATCAACCGCTGTCACAATGGGAACCCAACGGGTTCATGGGTTGTCTAGTTTTTTTTTAAAAATGAAAATGAAGAATTTAACTCATGGAAAAAAGGTGCAAAAATTATTGCCAATGTGGCAAGTTATTTGCATCCAGGTTATCATAATTTGGGTTCAGAGAACCTTTACTGTGGTAAGACTTTCTACAAACAATTTTCAGTTCTGGTCACATTTCAGAAAGTTCATTGACAAAATGATTTGAAAATTCTCTGCCATTGTCAAATTATAATAGTAAGAATGTGCAACAAATTGTGTGAAACTTCCTTAGCCCTTCCATATTTCAAGTTGCAAAAAAGTAAACTGAGGTTACTTTGGTACTTTATAAATCTTAATTCTGCATTGGTGTTAGAAAGCATGTCAGAGAGGTCAACTTAGCATCTTGAGTTAAGTCCCTTACGAATCACAGGTTTTAACACAAGACCTTTCATGGGCACTGAATTCTTTTATTAGTAAAAAAATCAATAACATATTTACCTCTTTTGCATAACTCTTATATTCAAGTTGTAGCTTTTTTCCATCTAAGTACATTAAGTATATTCACCTATCCAATGCTGATATCCATATTTTGGAGATTGTCAATAACTCTTCTTGGGTAAGTAGTATTACATTTTCATTCCTAAACCAATAAGTGGCACAATAAGTTTATTATTACCACCTACAATAATTGTATCAAACCAATTCAAGCAACAATAATCAAGTGGTTCCTTCTATGCCATTGCTTCAGCTTCTTTCACTTCCCTTATAAGTTGACAGTACTTATCTCTAAAAAAAAAGCCTTCATGTTATTGCCCTTTTCTAATTAGACTATTAGATTTTCACAAAACATTTCTTGCATTTTTTAACTGCACTTCCACTTTATTTCCATCAACACTATTAACATTATTATTACCCCCACTCTCAAACACTGTTGTTAAGCAAAATAAAAATTAAGAAAAACTGAGAAACTTCAAAATATTCAGAACATAAATGAATCTCAGTCACAGACTGATGCATATGGTCTCTGATTTGCAATGCGCACAAGAGAGAGAAGCAGATGGAAACCAAATTTTGGCCAACAGTGCATATACATTACTGATATTGATACCCAATATCCAAAATAATTTATTTCTAATAAACTATTTTGGACATAAACTGGTTGATTAACTAGTATTGACAATAGCTGGTTATTATGAATATTGGCCAAATTTAGGTTTTAATCGTAACATATACATCAATGCTGTGCATAGTGAGATGTGGCATTAAGGTTGCCATCAGAATTGTGTAAGGCCTACTTTTTCTACATTCAATTAAAGAGCTAAAAAAATGCAAGATGGTGGTCAACAGTTAGCAATTGAATGTCTTTACTCAACAATCATACATGCCTACAGTCAACATTTAAATGCTCTTAGTCATCAGTTGAATAAATCTTCATTGAATAGTTAAGTGTGTCTATAATTAACAGCTCAACATAAATGTTGCATGAACAGTTTTCTATGCATGCTTAAAGTAGTAGACTAATCATCCAGCAATGTTCACACATTTGCTTGATTTATCAGTCTTTAACAAGAAAAAACAAAGCAAGTGTACACTATTTCACAGGTAAAGTTAATGCTTTAAAATTGTTGACACTAACAGAATGGAAAGTTACGTGTAATAGTAAATGCTTCTATTAATATGAAACCCCTCTCTCTCTCTCTCTCTCGCACACAGGCAGAGAACTAGAGGATGTTCATGATGCATTAACTCAGCTCGAAGATAGGAGCATTTCTTTTGGTATTTCAAGTAAAAACTCAGGTTATTTAACCATATTACCATACATCACAAAACTACAACAACACAAAAAAAAAGGCTGCACGTTAGCAAAGATTTGTGGAGATTTTTTTTTTTTTAAATTTCTAATATTTATTCAAGATTTTGAGACTGAACAGATTAGGAAGGATGGTCAACAATACAATGCCACTATTACTAATATAAAAAAAAACACAAAATATCGATTAATTGACTTATTAAATAGGAAAAGAATACTGAAGTACGACTACGAGTATATAAATAGGCGTTGCACTTGTTTTGGGGACAGGTAAATTTACTTTCTTATTGTTCAAATAAAACAAACAGGGCCGAATAAAAGCAGCTACTCCCGTTTACCAACTAAGCAGAAATGAAATTCTTTGAAGATCTTCAGTATTCCATACACTGCGACCAGGTTCAGCATTTTTCTTACCCAGATTACGCACCCGACCCCTGGAAACAAACATCAAGTACTAACCTGGACGAACAAACATTAATAAATTTAACTAAACGGGACCAAGAAGCTTTTATATTATATTATATTATATTATATTTATTATTATTATTATTATTTTTTAACTGAAGCGGATTAGAAAGAGAAGTCGGGGTGGGAGACGCAATATGTTATCTAGCATGTTTTTATTTCATTATTCAGTAATGCACAGCACGGACTGACTCGTGGTTCTCCAGAATGGAATGACTAATTAAAACCGGAGTTATTCCTAGAACCAGGTATTATATAGCTTCGTTCTCGGCTGTGACCTTGGAATTATTAAAAAAAAAAAACCAGACGAGAGGCGGCAGTTTACATGTACGCCCTTCTTCGGTGTCGACCTCGACCACCTCCTCCCTCGAGGGAGGAGACAAAAATCAACAAATATGCCCTTGAAGAGACTTTAGGAACCAGAGAGAAATATTCCAGTTTTCAAAACGGGCCAGGTTCCGAACTTACCTTCTTTGCCGGCGAGCAAAATGTGAACAAAAAAAATGTCTAACAAACGTTTCGATTCTTTGTTGTTGTTGTTTTTTTTTTTTTTTTAACAGCGTCTACGCGGTCCGTCCGGTGTACTGCGACTGAGCGTCGCGCCGAGATCGATGGTCCGTTTCCTCCCTACCTACCCCAAGGGCACATTAATGCATTGTCGAATGTGCAACTCACGTAACCTATTCAAATAAATAAATAAATAAATAAAAGATAATGTTTAAAATAATTTGTAATTATTATTTAAGAATTTTTAAATTAAAAATGAATAATTAATATTAGCCAATAGTGAGATTGCTTTTATTTTCTGTCAACTTAGTGCCAGTATACTTTTACTTTAACGAAAGAAGGGGAGGTTCTTCTAGCCATTAGAAGTTATTGCCGTCTCTCTCTCTCTTATGGCCGTTTGAGGGGAGTTTTAAAATAAATTAAAAAGTTTTTAATTGATTCTTCAAGCTAGATTTGTTATCGGCAAAAATCGAAGAATAATCTTTCCCAGTGTAGAGATATATCTAGTTTTTCCCGTTATTTTATTGCTATTCTCACTTGGAAGAATCCTGGAAAATTACTTAGGGAAGTTGGGGATAAAACCAAAACAGATTGAATCACTTCTGTAAAGGAAGGAATGAAATTGATATAAACAAAAAGGATTGAGGGATTAAGGTTGCAAGTCCAAATAGTTATGGATAGACAGTTATTAGGGACACTGGTATCTTTTTGTTTAATGAGAAAATTTAATATATTACACATTCAACCATTATTAATTAGGTGAGTTCTATGAATGAGACACCAAGTTAGGATTAAGGGTTTACCACAACATTACAGATAATCTCGGAGGGGTTCTATCTTTACATGCGATAAAACGCTTACCAACCAAACAATGAAGCAATGACAGAGAGTAGAAAAAAAATCAGAACAGAACATCATGGCAATATGTAAGTCTATGCTTTATACTTTTAGCAAAAATAGGTAGTTGTTCTTTAAGATGCAAGTGTTTTATTTTCAATTTCTTTTTTGTTTTGAATTTATTTCCCACTACAATTTCTGAGCAACTATTTTATTCTGTTTGCATGCATCCCTGAATTTCCCAATGATGATATCAGCATGCTTTTTCCTTAGCGATAAGGGATTGGACCAATACTTATTTCAGAACCTTTTATTTTTTTAAAAAAAAACAACCTGTGATTGTGTGTCACTGATCTTTGTTCATAGATTGCACTCATTATTTAGTATCTCAATCAAATTAACTACGAGATATAAAGAGGGAACACATTTACATCGCCTTTAATCACTCGTGAGGAAAAAAAAAATGTAGCATTTATATGATGTTTACTCTATTTAGAACTTAATGTGCAAATTCCAAGTAAAAGTTATCTTTAAGTCAGCCATAAAAGATGATGTAAAGATGAATTCTTGTTCAGTTTTAATGGGAAAGAGGACGATATTCCCCAATATCACACACACACACACACACATGCACTGCCATCAAAGATTTTTTAAATAAAAATCCACTGAAAAGAATAAATGTAATATGGGAAGACAGAGTAGAGAATTTTAAAGTTGATACTTCTATCTCCATCTTTGAAATTCTCATGTAATTTACAAACCTTAGTCTTCAGCATGTCGTTTGCTTCTGCTGAGAGCAACTGAGAATTAGATTGTTTACCTTCAAAGAAATCTTTGGGCTTCAGATTATGCTTTTTTTATTTATTAGCATGTAAGAAGCAAATGCTCATTTCAGATCCTGTGTTCTCTTCCCTTATCTTAAATGATGGTAATGCAATTTCCCTTAATTTTTTCAAGCAATATACTGTTAAAAACCTGATTAAAAGAAAAAAAAATATTTTGCAGATAAAAATGAGATGTTATTCATTTCCAATGGAAACAAGCTGCAATTGAAATAATTTTTAAATAATAATAAAAAATCATTAAAATTGTTTTTTTTTTAAATTAAGTACTGTTGACAGTTTTTGTGATTATAAAAGTTTATTTTGTCTGGACAAAATAACAAAAGTATGGTAAAAATAATGAAACAAAACACTTAGGTATGCATGTTCCATAGTAGAGCATAAGACATTTTAACAGTAGTATTACCAATGGTACCACTCCCCTGGTCCTATTTACCACATAAACATACACCATCACTCAAATTCTGAACATCAGTTCTCATTTGTTTTCTTGGGTCAGGACACTTGCTGCTCTTCCAATCAATATAATAGTTGAAAGTTGGGTGTCACCCTGGTGCATGACCCATTGATTCTCATCAAATGGT
Source organism: Nautilus pompilius (assembly GCA_018389105.1). Taxonomy (NCBI): domain Eukaryota; kingdom Metazoa; phylum Mollusca; class Cephalopoda; order Nautilida; family Nautilidae; genus Nautilus; species Nautilus pompilius. The sequence goes on from JACATO010000368.1 coordinate 143,071, forward strand.
CTCTTAGTCCACACCAATTTACACAAGTCCATACACAGGGCACACAAAGAATGTCATTATCCTTCTGTAGGGATTGGAAGATATCCTTCAAGCAAACTGGTAAGGCTCTCTAAGGTCTGAAGGCCAGTCATAATGTTTACATTAGTGAGTATATGTCAATACAGCCCACATTTTGCCAACATATGGCAAGGTAATTTGTTTCTACAAGAGCCATACACCAGAAGTGACTGCGTATTCAAATTTCAGCAAGAACTACATGTTGGGCAGACATCCTTGTTTGCATGTGAAACGTTTCCTCACCTCCACACTCTCAGATACAGCATCACTGAATGGTTGCAAGAAACAGGTGAGAATGGAACACATTTGTCATGGATAAAGAACTTCTTAGAGAATAGACACAACAGGTACAGTAAAACCTTGATTTAACAGACCCCCCCCCCATTCAAAGGACTTCAGAAGCACCAGATACTGTCTGGTCATCTGACAAAAGCCTGCATTGAATTGTGCGAAAAAATTTTTCCTTGGGTGCCTTTTGCATATGCATATGTAAACATCTTGATTTAATGGATATCCCTTCCCCCTATTATTCCATTAAATCAAAGTTTTACTATAGTTTTAAATGGGTTCCTACTGTTTGAAAAGAAAATGTAAGGTGCTGCAAGTTTTAGTTCTAGGATTGTCATTTCATTTGCTATCATGCATATATATATAAGCTATGAAACTGGTCATTCTAACAGAAAGCAAGACATGCTGCTAAAAAAGAAAAAAATACCTGAAACAGTTATCCATAGACACTAGTAGTATCTTATAGAACCTGTTTAGAATTAATCAGTTAAAGTATCAATTAGAATAAGCAGCATTTTTAGTTTTAGCTACTAATCAGAATCCAGAAGAGATCAAGCCTACCATGCAACAAGACCATGAGGAACCTATTATTTTGAACCATTTTTTCCCAAATGTAAAATATGCTATGCAGGTGGGAAGACCCTATTTTTAAAAAAAGGGGGGGGGCTTACTGTTATTGTCAACATAAATTCTTTGTAACTTCTATGAGTTTTAAAGGACTACACTAGAGTCTGATAAAATAATATATAATTTACTCCTAACTAAAATATTTTTTGTGACATCTTACCAACATCATTAATCTTGAAGGGAGTTTTCACATGACTAGTTTCACATACTTAGGAATGCTTATATCATCTTATGAACTCTCCCTCAAAAACATTGCTATGTAATAAGCAATTTAATTAGAACATTCTCATATTATTATTTAAAATAATAAGGGGCAATAAGTAAATTAGGATTTTTTTATTTGCTTCTATGATTCTTCTTTGCTGGACATTTTCTACAATTGTAAAGATATCTGACACGGATGGACAGAAGTGCAGAACCATGTTTACATGTTTACTACTAACAAGTGCTGGCATTCCTCTAACCTTGTGGGGCTGGCCTTTAACGATAAATGCAAAATCCCTACTGCATTTAGTTGTGGTAAAAGCAAAGCCCAAGTTGATAGACTGGCAGAGAACTGAGAAGAAACCATGTTATACAGGTGCTCCAAAAAATTAAAATATCGTGGAAGAGATCAATATTTTTTGTCATTTATTTCAGAAAGTGAAAATTGTATATATTCTAGACTCATTACATGTAAACTAAAATGTTTCAAGCATTTTTCAATTTTAATTTTGATAGTTACGGCCTACAGCTCAAAAAAATAGAAAAAAAAAACATATCTCAAAATATTAGTATATTCCATTTCAAGTTTGAGTAAATCACTATTTATGCAGTATAAATACCATAGATCTCTCAGTTTGGTTCAGTACACACAACCACAATCATGGGGAATACTGCTGACTTGACAGTTGTCCAGAAGACACTCATTGACACCCTCCACACGGAGGGTAGGCCACAGAAGGTCATTGCTGAAAGGGCTGGTTGTTCGCAGAGTGCTGTATCAAAGCATATTCATGGAAAGTTGACTGGAAGGGAAAAGCGTGGTAGGGAAAGGTGCACAAGAAAGAAGGATGACCACAGCCTTGAGAGGATTGTCAAAAAAAGTCGATTCAAGAATTTGGAGAAGCTTCACAAGGAGTGGAATGAGGCTGGAGTCAGTGCATCAAGTTCCACAATGAAAAGATGTATCCAGGAAATGGGCTAGAAGTGTCTCATTCCTTGTGTAAAGCCACTCCTGAACCAGAGACAACGTCAGAAGCATCTTACCTGGGCTAAGGAGAAAAATAACTGGACCGTAGCTCAGTGGTCCAAAGTCCTCTTTTCAGATGAAAGTAAATTTTGCATGTCATTTGGAAATCAAGGTCCCACAGTCTGGAGAAAGAGTGGGGAGGCACAGAATCCGAGTTGCTTGAAGTCCAGTGTGAAGTTTCCACAGTTAGTGATGATTTGGGGTGCCATGTCATCTGCTGGTGTTGGTCCACTGTGTTTTATCAAGTCCAAAGTCAATGCAGCCGTCTACCAGGAGATTTTAGAGCACTTCATGCTTCTGTCTGCTGACAAGCTTTATGGAGATGCTGATTTCTTTTTCCAGCAGAACTTGGCACCTGCCCACAGTGCCAAAACTACTAGTAACTGGTTTGCTGACCATGGTATTACTGTGATTGATTGGCCAGCCAACTCACCTGACCTGAACCTGGGGTATTGTCAAGAGGAAGATGAGAGACACCAAACCCAACAATACAGATGAGCTGAAGGCCGCTATCAAAGCAACCAGGGCTTCCATAACACCTCAGCAGTGCCACAAAGCTGATCGCCTCCATGCCACTCCACATTGATGCAGTGATTCTTACAAAAGGAGCCCCAACCAAGTATTGAGTGCATAAATGAGCATATAAATCCTTTTTTTTTAAATTGATTTTATGAAATATTCTAATATTTGAGATAGTGGATTTTTTATTTTCATGAGCTGTAAGCCATAATCATCAAAATTAAAACAAAAAAAGGCTTCAAATATTTCACTTTGTGTGTAATGAACTCTTCCATGGTATTCTAATTTTTTGAGATGCACCTGTATAAGGTTTGCCATAAGCTGGTTTCCAGTGGAGGATAAAATTTGGACCTTTGGTTATAACTAATGTATGCTTTTATCCTTCAATTATATTTCTTTCCACTAAGATGTTCCTGGCCTCCTAGCTATTCTTATGCCTGATATGAAAAAAAATTTTTAATTAAGCATTGTAACTAATGAAAAATTAAAGTAGGTGGTATGTAAAATCTGAATAAGGTTCTGTCCTCTGATAATTATTTTTTAAATTCCCACAATGCAATGCTACAAAAAACTGATCCTCCCTAATGATAGTAAAAGCAATCCTCTCTGTCACCACAGTTGCTATGACAGAGATCTGTGTTGTCAGCTTTTAGTCCAGTTTCACTACAGCTGAGCAGTAGATCCTGCTCTCAGAGCATTGCATTATGGAAACATTTTAATTAATTAATTCTTGGTGGTTAGAAATTAGTTTTTGGAGTTCACGCCTCAAATTTCCACTAGTTTCTGTTTCCTTGATTCCCACCTAAAAATTTTTTTGGCATTATTATGCATAAAAGCAAGAAACTGAAAAGCTTTTGTTTGTTTTTTTTTTTAAAATGCATGTGTGCATGTGTGTGTTCTTCAGATATAAACGTGTGTTTGTGTACAAATAATTTAAAGATCACCTATATGAAGGGTTTCCAAAAAAAAGTCAATAAGACATCATATATTGTAAAAAATGTTTTTAGGCAACAAAACTGTTACTACATAGAATTACTTCATTAGTTAAATTGTGATAAATTTCTTTTTAAAAAATGGGAACAAAATATGAATAACCACTTTAACATTGTTCTGAAAACAAGTAGGACTGTGAATCTGTGTCAAATTTTATACATATTTGACCAAGTATACAACTGTTATTTTGAATCATGTATCCAAATATTCATCACTTCCCAAAATTTATGACCATCAATAACTTAACTAAAGTTAATTTATGGCACTTCATATGTTTACTCAAGATAAACGGACATTTTCTTTTTTATTTTCCATGAACCAACACAGAAGTTACTTTAAAGTGATTTTTACTGAATGCTGAAAGAGAATACACAATTGAGTGAATATTGTAATTCAACTAACTGTCAGATGTTTATCTAAAGCAAACACTTTGTTTACTATTTTACTGGCTGGAGTGTTATTTCATTTGAGAAACAGAGTATCTACAGGGCTCTGCCAGGTTGAAATTTAAGAAGACTCAAAAGAAACCTAAGGTGGCAGTCAATTGGTAAGTAAATTGATACCAGCCTCCCCACCCCAGCAGAAGTCAGACTGCAATCTGGATATTTACATCATTTGGTATAGCTGCTAACTTTTTTATCAGCTTCTTCAACTAATTTGCTATAGCACCACTGAATTTGTCAAACTGTAAGCAAATAACCATCAAATAGTAAAACCAGTAGCTTAGCTACCCATTTCTTCTTTCCTTTTCTTTTTCTCAGTTCAATCTTGTTTCATCTCAGTCCATTTCAAATAATTACACAATGATTTAATCTTCAAAGCAGTTTATATCTGCTCAACATTTTATCTAAAAGATGTGAATCCTTAAAAAAAAAAATCATTACATTTTTAAATTTACATATAATCAAACAGATATAAACAAAACCTAAAAATCTAATAGAAACTCTGAGTAAAGAATAAAAAGTAATAATTTAATGCTTTTTTCTTCTAGCCTCTTACTGTTCTGATGTTTGGTTTTGCTTTATTTTAGTTTGATATGAAATTTAAAATAATTTTAAAATGAAGAAATAAAGGAGATAAAGATAGAATAAAATATATTAGTAGATTACTAAAATATTAAAACGAGTTCAATATCTCAAAGAGATAGTGTTTCTCTTAACATCTGATGTTATTTTGAGGGTGGAATAAGATTTCAAAATGTGAAATGTTTCACTCTTTTGCTCATTCTTCTTTTTCTATTGTTACTTTTTCCTTTGACAATATCTTGCGAAATTACTCAGAACTGAGTTAGCATTGAAACAATTTTGAGAATAATAATAATAATAGTATTTTTATAAATTGTTGATTTTTAAAAAAAAAGTCTCTGGAGAGAGTTTGTGGATGAATGGACAGTGCTCAGAAATAGTCTCTCAGCAGCCATCTTTAGAAAAGAATTAACAAATTATAAAGAATTTGTTTTTAAAGCAGGGTGTGGGTAGTTCTTTTCTTCAGGCCAATCCTTAGTTAGCATCAGAGACTCATTTGTAATGTGGGTGCTGAATCAACCTCAGGCACCCTCACACAGAAATTAAACCAACTATACAAGACCTCCATGGCCATTTTACCTCTGTGGTGCATGAGCAAAGAAACTTATTTATAATTTTCAGTAAACAGAAGTAGCAGTTGTTAATTTTTTTATGCAAAAGCTTTAATATTACCATGTTTATTATATTTTACCAACCATGTGAGAAGCTAAGAAAAAATAAAACAAGAATGGTGGGAAGAATTATGCTGGTGCTATTTAGCATAACTTTATGTAACCTAAAATATTACAAAGAGTGACTATGACTGATTCCTAGTTTTTTCTGACACAAGAAAGATGATCTACAACTATTTATTCTGAAAAAAAAAATATAATGGAAATAACTCTTTAAAAATGAAAAATAATAATAATTTTTAAAAGGAAGCATTTATCAAGTGACTAAAATGTTGAGGTGTTTCTTAAAAATGTAATTTGCATTGCTTTTAATAAACTTATATTCTCTTTCTCTCTTAATGAGGATTTTTCCCATGCAGAAGTGTGAAATTAAAAAGAAACTAAGGTCAAGTCCTCTTTCACAGTGATCAAATCCACATTGGAAAGTGCATAGGTCTGTGTAAGGAAAGCCCTATTAGAGCTTATACATGAGAGAAAACCCATGCAACCAGCTAAGATATATCATCAAGAGCTATTCCTCCAAGATTGGGAATCAGGCCTTTCACCATAGTAGACCAGTAGTGTTTACAAAATGATATTATTTTGAATGAAGTCAATTGACTATCTATATGCATGCAAAAATATTTTTGTTTCCTGTAATAAACACATCCAAAATCACTACACTACATTCTCAAACAACAAAGTAGCCATCTTAATTAAAGATGCTGTTTTCTAGACATCAGCTCTAAGTGGACCAAATACTGTTTTTAAGCCTGAATATATTTCCAACCTGGCTGTCTTTTTAAGCAGCACCTCAAGTTAAAAGACGATTAAGGTCAGTGTCTAGAAAGGGGGCTTTTTCATTGCATCTTGTGTAACAAACCCTCATTAAAAAACAGGAAAGTGAATTGATATTCATTTCTCTGCTGTAGATCCCATAACTGACATCAGTTTCTTTGGGAACATATTTTGGTCTGACAAAAAAACATGCAAGAAGCTGAGAAAAACGTAACATCTCGACAAATACTTTTGCAAAGAACAGTGAATCTTTAAAATCTTTTTTGAATGGTTTATAGCTTGATGCTTCATTATTTATTAACTGACCAACAAAAAATATCCTCCAAGTGCACATATTTAGACTTAATATTCTGGGCATTAATCGACATATTCTCAATAGACTGGACCAACCCCATCTTCTTAAAGTGAGATATTTTTAACCCTTAATGAGCAGCAATGGGTAAAAAATCCCATCACCAAGTATGCCAAAAAAAAAAAAAATCAAAATTTTTTTCCTTTATGAAACAATAGATTTGCATGCAAAATTAAGAGAATATACAAAAACATCATATAACTACCTTTGTTTTGGCCTGGTGGAGTGCAGAGTAAGATAGAGTAAAAGATGGCACCTGGAGGTGTGGCTTGTTTGTTTACCGCTATCAAAAACAGGAAAAGTTGATTTGAAACCAGCATCACATGACCATACAAAGGCCAAACATGTGGGTGGAAAGAATGTAGCTGACAGCATCTCATGCTGGCCACCTCCTTCCACATGATCACTCTCTGAGTCAGTCAAATCACTTCCCACTTGATATTCTTCCTCACTTTCCTAACCATGTTGAGTATTCATTCTCATCACTTAAATGATCCAACATTCTCAAAATTTTCTGTGGGGTCAGTGTATATTTCATACAATGAGAGGTCAAGAAACATGCATCATCTGATGATGATTAACGGAGTGCTGAGGACTGAGAAATTTCCCCGTGCCTGGCAGGCGATGGTAGTGATCTCTACAGTCCTCTGTTGTTACCATAAATTAATTTGGAATTTAAACAGAGCTGTAAAAAGTTAAATCACAATGCCTGCCATTTAAGGGTTAATGAAAACAATTTTGTGCACCCAGGATTTGGAGTGTAACAGTCAAGGCACAGGTTTTTGAAGGAAACTTTCAACTTCCAAATGAAATGACAAGTTGCTAATAAGAGTACAAAAGCACCTTATGGCATAAAGAAGCTTTGGAAAGCTAGACTAAATGAATGTTTGTGTATTGTAAACTGCACTGCACTTCAAAATTGAGGATTTCATATCTCTGAAGCATGTACACTTTCCTATTATTTTATTAAAATGTGGTAAAAAATGTTTTTAGGCTGTGAACTGCCCTATTATTTTTTGAGACAACAGCTGTTGCAGGATGGTGTCATATTGGATCTTTCTGTGCCAATAGATAAATGCAAAATCATTGCTGTTAATTAATTAGCCACCACAGCAGTGGATACATCTTCTATGGCCTTTGGAAGGCTATCCATAATTTTAAGTGACTGCCTTCTTCAACCTTAAACTAAAAAAAAAAATCAAAATGCTACATCAAAAATAACATTCACTTTTCAGAATCACCTTTTTGGACACTGATTGCCAAGATAGGGAAAAAAAAAGGTGGAATCTTTTACCTTCAGCAGAGCAGCATCATATTTTCTCCATAGTTTGTATGCAAGAATGATGGCCAATGAAGAGACGTATGTACAGCTTTTTTCAATTTCTCCTCTGCACAGTCCAGGAGTCTCATCTGAATGGAAGTCAACTACTAGCATTGATACCACTTCATTCATTAACTGCCAAGGTAACCAAAGATTTTTATGTATGGTTGAGCTTTTTTCCTTTATATTTCACAAATAATGAGCAAATCTAAGCAAAACAGAATGATTTTCTTTTCAAAATTATAATACTTCTAAACCAATTCATATGATCTATTTTTTTAATCCATGAAACAAAAACGCAAATTGATAAAATATCTAACTCACAAGACAATGGGGATTTAGGTGCTGAGTTTGTAAGATACTTTAACACTTTTAGAACATGTAGAGCTCATTATCAACATGCCACCAGTTGTTTGTCATAGGTTCTTTCACCTTAAATTATCTTTCCAACATAAAATTTAGTGGTAAAACTTCTAATAGTTTGTCTTGCCCTGGGATTAACTAACTGAAAGCCCCAATTTCCTTTTTTTAAAGGTCATATAAAAAGGAATAATAGTTATTTCTAAACATGCAAAATAGAATTTTAAATGGCTCAACAAAACCCTTCTTTGGTATCTATAAACCCAAACTACAGATTTGTTTATATTATGAGAAACGCGCAGAATATTCAATAGTTCAACATTCATAAAATATCCCTTAAGACAGGTGAACTGGCATTTTAAAGAGATGAGATTTGTGTACAAAGATCAGAAATTATCACTTTTAAGATTTTTATTATTTACAATAGTCTTTTTAAACCAAAATAACCTGTGCATACAAAGGCACAATCCTTGTGAAGAGTTACAGATGACAACAATGTGCATATTCAGCTCTCTAGAAAGATTATTTTTAAGCAATGATCTATGTAATGGTAAGTGCATCATACTCTTTTTTAATTTCTGGCTTTATACAGAGCAAATTCAGGAGTCCACAAAAGCAGCATATCCTGGCTCCACAAAGACAGATGGTGCCACCCTCCAGCTGTTCCCTGAAACAGCAGCAAAGAAAGAACAAAAAGGCATCATGGAAAGCCATCAATGAAACAGGCTTCCCCGTCAATCAGCCCTTCAAAATTTTCATTCCTTTTGAGCCCTACGAAAATGCTGCAGCAGCAATATACAAAAAACATTCTTCCAATGTACAAGACTGATGAGGACAGTGAAGAAGATACAACAATGTGCATGGAAAACAATGCACATTACAACACATTATTTGAATATGACGACGTTGTGCCATCCGATTCTCAAGTCCAGTGTCTGAGTAGATTTGGGAAAAAAGGACGAGATGCAGGCCGTTTTAGTGATGCTACAAGCATACAACATCTAGACAGCAATATTTTGTTGATCACCGATATGCTAAACAGTCGTTTGCAGACATTTTACATGACAGGTGAGCTGATAGATGTGTGCGATTTTTACAATGTTATCCGACCATGGTGTGCCATACCACTGCCTAATGGTGAAATAGCTTTGTCAAGCCAAGGGAAGAAGTGTGTGCTGCTGTTAACAGCAACAGGAGGCATTAAGGAGCATTTTGGGCAGGAGTATTTTAAGTGCCCATCTGGGATAGCACGAGACCAGAGTGGACTACATGTAGTGACTGACACTGTTGCCAATAGTGTGAAGCTTTATGATTCTGAGTTTAGAAAAATTTCCAACTTAGATAATAACTACAACTTGCAATACAATTTCTCTCATCCACGATATGTCTGCTTTTCTCCTACAGGGCAGATCATTGTCTCTAATTCTGGCAACCACAGCATCCAGATCTTTGACCACAATGGCAGTCTCATTACAAAGTTTGGCACCTATGGCCGATGTAACGGTCAGTTTCGGTCACCTTATGGCATCTGCACTGACCAACAAGGGAACATACTTGTTGCTGACCATTACAACGATAGAATCTCCATGTTTACACATTCAGGAGAGTTCATCAGTCACATAATCTCAGAACGTCACAGCCTGAAGCATCCACAAGGCATTGTGTTAACTCCAGATAACAAACTTTGCATTACATATGGAGGACTAAAAGCCACCAAGGTAGTTGTGTTTCAGTTGAAAATGTTAAACAAGTGAGCACATTTAACAGCAAAGTGCAACACAAAAATCTGTATTTACCTTATGCACACATATATTTGTATAAAATAATTTGATCATTAGTCAGATGATAAACATTAAAATATAAGTAATTTTGCTTCTATAAACATTACAGAAATTTCTTACTTTATCTTATCAATCACACTTCATTTTCAGCATCAAGGAATGGGTTGTACTTTTTCAATTGTATAACTCATTTCTTTGCCTTTAACAACGTGTTTCTCATGACCTTCAAAACTACTTTGTTTTATTTTGTATTATTGTGTATTTGTTGAAATTAATTAGCAATTACAATTACAATGGAGGCAGCATAAAATCAGATCACATTTTTATGGTCAGTTGTTTAGCAAGACAAACTCATTGGTGAAAGATATAGATTTCTTTAAAAGTTTTTCTGAATATGGGTCTAATGAATCTATAATTCTTTGCTGGAAAGAGCAAAACCATACTAGATTTGTCATAATTGTTCAAATTTTTATAAATAGTTATCTATTTTATTTTTAACCATGACAGTCACATATTTGAGTGTGGTAGATACACAGTCAATTATCTGTAAGCTAAGAATTTCTTTAAGACTTGTACTGCATTGGAACAACATTTTTTAAAAAAATAAAAAAAATATTTCCAAAAAATATCTAATGCACAGTATTACTGCATTCACTTTTATAGTGTCATAAATTCAAACAACAAGATTAAAATGAGGTACATAGAAACTCTAGTAAGTACAAAAAATTAGTTTTAAATGTAAAATCAGTTCTACTTTCAGTTTCATAGTAGATATTTATTTGGTCTAAAGATGTCTAATAAAATATGTTAGCGTGTCCACCAAAGGTACTTGATGGTTACTGCATGCAGGAAAGGCACTTACCTGGAACGTGCAGAGCTTGAGAATTTGGCGAGAGATAAGTCAGTTTCTGAAAACTCCATAGAAATAGTTCTATAGCTATGGCCAAAAGTTTTGCATACAATTTTTTAAAATTTTGCTTGATAAAGAAGAATTAAACCTGCTGAATATGCATAATATTTTTAAGTTAATATATTGAAGTGCTTAGTGCTTTGTAGTTTTCCACATACTTAATGGCAAAATGACAAAATTTTTAAATGTGACTATTTGAAATAAAAAATGCAAAACGTTTTCTAAAATTACCTTATAAAGCATAACAAAAGGTGTGATTCAATTAGTAGTTATGGGTTTATGGGTAGTGTGTCAAGTATATGAGTATGATTTGAAGATAGATTTTGTTATTACCAGGATGATGCAAAACTTTTGGCTATGATTGTATTTCTTGCAATTAGCATTTTTGTTGACCTGTTATTAAACTAAATAAATTTGTTATTCACACAAATTACTGAATAATGGCACAAAGTACTGTGCAAACCAGAAGAAAAAGAATTTTAATTTATTATTTGGAATTTAAAAAAAATTAATCTTCTTAACTAATAAAACTTGTCAGATAGTATGCTAAACACAATAACCACATGACTGGCATTGCAAAAATTAAGTGGCTACAGTACCAGCTAATTGCCAGAAAACCCCTATCTTTCAGTGAGAAACTTTACTGCTGCTATGTACACCAAATCTTAAAAATTCAAGATTGATAAATCATCAATTGAGCAATGAAGCATATTTAAAGTGTTCTGAACAAGTGCAAAATGTGTGGCTTCATCTCTGCTTTAGAAATCTTTTCAGATTTATACTGTTCTGAAATCAAGCATTTCACAAGAATAAAAGTAAAATTTCAATCAAAAAAATTTTTTATCTGCTTATCTAATTGATAATAAAAATAATATCAAAACTTCTGTAGAGTTTAATGATTTTGTTGCCCACCCATAGGATCAGAGAAGCCTGAGTTCCATCAATTTTCCTCCAAATTATGATCTGCTTTTATAAAAAAGTCCTCCCCAGTTGAAAATGAAAATTTGAAACTATATTATTGGTCAAAATGTATTACTATTAATTAATCAGCACCCAGAATCAAAGACCTGAGATGTTTCCCTAATTCAAGTCTTCTAATAGCATATCTATGCATAATCTTGAGTTAAATCTCATTAGAGATGCACAGTTAAGGTATTCACAGTATAACAAAAAATTCTGAAACTCTAATTGAGTTGTCAGATAAAGCACTTGGTTATGTAAAAATGCAAAAATGAAAGGAAGGATAAAGTGTGTCTCTGTCTATTTTTAGAATTTTATTTTATGTTGATGCTACGTGAAGTGACTCAACAGGGAGGAGACATAGGTAGCCTTTTCAGAGGTGAGTGCCCAAAACATTTGTTAGTTTTGAATACTCTGATCTTACAGAAATCAGAGGACAGGTCTAGATATTTTCACTATCAACATTAGTAGTAAAACAACTATAATGCACTAATTCAAGTTCTTTCTATGTCCTGAAAGTTAAGTCCCTTTCCAAAACATTGGTTCATCAGTCAGTTGTATTAATACTAATAAAGAAATAGGAAAAGCCCAAATGTATTCAGTAAATGACACAGTACCAACATCTTTCCATTTCTACAGTATAATCTTCAGTTGCACAAGAACTGTGCAAAAACAAATAAAAGGTTTAATCAACAAGTTGCCCAAGTCCCAGAAGAGCAACAGTGACATCATCATTCATGATTTCCAACCGAAGGTCAATCTAGCATTCAAGATTCTAGTGGTTGATTCAAATCACATAGCTAGTGGTGGTTGATGTAAAAACAAACAAATAAATATGCTGCCATGTAATGCACCAGTCATGCATGTATTTGAAGAAAACAAAATTTTTTGTTGATGAGATAAATGCAAGATAAAGGATTTTACTGTTTCCAGTCTGCATGCAATATGCAAGAAACAAAATAATAAAATACACGTTTTTGAGGTGGCATAATCAGTAACATTTTTAAAGCTGTTGAATGTAAATCCCGTAGCCCAAAACACACACACCAAGATCATATCTAAAATAAAGATTTACCAACTGTATGGTGAGACATGTCTGCTAACCTTGAATAAGTTCTTCCATCTAGAGTAATAACAATAATTCTACTTTAATGATATAGCAATCTTCATTTAATCCACAGAAATTTTCTTATCACTACTGGCATAGGATTAGGGAGCTTAGGTGCAATTGTTCAGTAAAAGTTTTCATTTAAGTTATGCTCATTAGTCTGTCAAAAAATGTAGCTTCTAGAAAGTTGGGGTCTCTCCATATTTAGCATCAGCCTGGATCATAAAATTAAACTGGGCCTCAATAAGAGTAGATGCTGAAAGAATTTAAGAAGGCATAAGTTTTCAGACATTTATACATAAATTAACTGGACCAATTAATTTTTTTTAACTAAATTAAAACAACTGCAAGAAATTTACAGTATCTCTTGAGTACATCACTAAGGGGAAGTAACTGACATTGCTCTGAATTGCAGACTAGAAATATGACACTTTAACAAAAAAAAAACAAACAGTGGAAAACATTCTCATAAGGTGGCTGATAGATAGATGCCTTTATTCAGAGACTGCATTTTAGAGTAGAATCATTCGAGGGTATTGACAAAGTGATAAAATCTGAAACACAAAGGATGTAAATATTTCTGTTTTTATTTAAATTTTCTTAATGAGAAAAAAGAGAAAACTATTTTTGATAAGATGCCAGATATGCCAACTTAGACAGTTTTCACTATATACACATATAATAAACAAAAAACAAGTAATATCACATTCTCAGTAAAGAAAATAATTTAATACAATAAATCATACACTTACCATTTTGTCCAGCACAGACAGACTACAGTGAAAAAGATGGAATTTTTCACCCGTCCACAAGAACACTGAATTTTGTTTGCATTATCAGTTGCCATCAGTTTCAGTTGCAAGTAAACTGTTAACTAGTAAAACATATTCATATTAACCAATTAGTCAAACAGTTGCTAAATTTAGAAACTATAAAAAAACACAAAAATATTTAATAAGCATGCCTTGTAAAAGATTAACAAATAGTGTGCCATATAATTTTAAAACTCATAATAAAATGTTTGATTTTTCAGCCATTTCTAATGATCTTTGACTACAAAAACAAGATTAAATCTAGGTTGTGCTATTATAAAGTTAAACTATATGGGTACAGTTTAGATGAACTGAGTAAAAAAATGTATCTGCAGGACAAAAAACTTGTCTATGATCAGCTGGGTAAAAATAAAATCAAGGTAGGGAGAGTTTGATGCCATACTGTCAGTTTGAGTTCAAAGCCCTGAGTTGGCACAAGCTTCATGATTAGTCATTTGTATGCAATTTCTTGATGTCATTTGCAGCAAAGCTTGACCATCCACAGTTTTCTCTCATCAAAAGTGTTTCCAAAGATGGTCAAAGAATTTTGACTTCTCAGTCAACAAGCATGCAAGATTCCACCAGAACAGCAAACTATTTTACTGACAGGCCTGCATAACAAAAACAAAGACAAACTCTGCAAAAGAAACTTTTGCACAGACAAACTGGGATTGTCAATGTGAGATGACATAGCTCTGCATCAAACATCCAGACAAGTAATGTCATCTTTTGCCACAACTCATTATCCTAAAAGTTTTCATCACTTTCATATTCAGGTAATGGTAGATCATGATTTACATCTTCCATAATCTCCACCTATGCAGATTTTTTGCCATCACCAGCAGAAGACTGAAACATATTTGTGCTATAATCTGCATTACTGGCTGCTGATTCTGATGAGTCAGTATCTTGCTGTCCATCTACCTTCTTGGCAAACAAAAAACTAGGAAAGTCTATTGCATGTCCAGTGGAGTCTTTCACACCATTGTTGATTACATTTTTCATCTTAACAGGTTCCATTATGCTTTTTTCCTTGATCAGGTGTAAATCATTTTTTGCACCATCACAAACATTTCCACTAATTTCCTCAGGTTTAATCTTCTCAACAAGATTTTCTGAGCTTGAGTTTAGCTCCAATAACCCTTTCATTCTTGGCTTTGTCGCTTGTGAAAGCTGTTGTCTACTGCTTTTCCATGCAGGTGCTGGGTTTTTGCACAATGTTACTGGAATAACAAATGGTTCTTTTCTTTCATTCAAAATGCCATTATTGCTGTTATTCTGCTGCAGATTGTATCTCATTCCCTGAGAAATCCTTTTGTATAATTCATTGGCTTCCTTGTTCATTTTCTCATAGTTGCTGCTGAAATCCGATACCTCAGGACTTTCTGCTGCCCAAGCAATCCCAGGATAACTTCTTCCAGCAAAAACAGTGTCCTGGTCAAGTTTTGCATTGTTTTCCTGGTCCTCCACTTTCTCATACAAGCCATGGGATGAGATGTTATCAGGTAAAGTATCCCTGGAAAATGAAGAATAGCTGTGGCCCCCCATGTAACCCTGTGACTCAAACAGTGCCGACAAAGAACGCTGATAATCAGGTGTTGAAGTTGCCCCATGTGTCAAATGAAATTTGTCTGCTCCTCCCATGTTTGTACCTTCATCAAGCCCAGCCAGCGTAACCAGTTTGCCAAGTCTAAATGGAAAGAAGACAAAGCAAAGTTTTTTTATCATACTGCAATGCGGCTAAGGGATCATTTATTATTTCATCCTTTCTCAGTGTAGAAGAAACATGCATCACATTTTCAAAACAGAAAAAATATTTATTGTTTTTGTTAAAAAAAAGGTAATAACAAGAAATAAATAATATTTCATCTGTATGCTTGTTTTCAGAATGTGCACAAACATCTAGCTTCCAACCTTTCATAAAACAGTTAGGCAGGTTTCCATTTGTGAACACCGCCACCAACGACCACAGTGTACACCACTTTGTTATGCCTCTCTCTTCTTTGAAGATAAACTCCCGCATCAGTTGCTTTCATATGAATGAAGAGAAACAAAGAAACAAATAAGTTTTGTTCACACAAAGTGTGACTACACTTGAGCAACAAAATGAAGCAGAACTCAACTTTGAGGAAAAAAATGAAATCCTTTAACTTGTGTTAGAGTGAGTGAGTGCATGGGCGAGTGTAATCTGAAACAAGCTTCTCACTGCTGATAATTAAGAGAATGTTCTTAATGTCCAATTATACTAAAGCTAACCTTTCCCTGGAATTAAACGCAGACACAATTGTCACATTTTGCTTTTATAATTGTGAACACTGTCACAGTTGTAGAGTCCATAATTTGCATTATGAACTGCAATGTGACTTTTTTTTTAAAATCTGAGCTCCTCTAGCTTTAAATGTGCTGAAATTGAGTTTCTGCCAAGTTAATTTTCAAAATATACAGGTTTAAGAAGACATCTGTCACACCACCATCAACCCTTGTGTAGAGCAAGAGAAATGCAGACAATTCCAATAGTTTTATTTCTATTTACATTACTTACTGATGTGTTAATGCACTGTATCGTAATCTTGGTTTACAAAGGTTTCCATGTGCTCCACAGGCAGAGCATGGTTTATGGACCACAGCCATGCAACATTTGGTATATTTCAGCACAACCTGAACATTCTCAAGACTAAGAAAAGGTCCAGTGGCCTCACTTACCCAGCATCCCTCAGCACATCCAGAAAGGCATGAAACTGGCGGAATGATGCTTCAATTGCCTCAAGAACATTATCATCATCCAGTATTGCCTTGTGCTTCTTAAGCTGTTCAAAGTCAACTCGGAGTCTTTCATTTTCCAAGGTAAGCTGATTGGAAAAAAAAAAGTAGAATAAATAATTTAAAATTTGCAGATTTTCTTGGTACAGTTGAAAAATAACAGCTTAAATGATTTTATATTAAAAACATTTTTGAAATAATGTGTCTTACCTGAGTGTTAATGAGTTATAGTCATAACCAAAATTTCTTTTTTTAATTTTATAATCACTTAATAAGACTAGAGACTGAACACACAAGGTGGTAATTTCCCCATCAGAAATGACAGAGTCTGTAAAGTCTCATCAACAAAAATTCATGTTGTTTTCAATCTTGGGCTACACAACTGTGAAATCATGGTAACAAATATGCAGGAAAAGGAACCCATGAGATATGTGAACGGCAAAAGATGTCAGCGGTAACAATGGCACTGAAATTTCATCAAGTATATATATATCTACAATTGTAGACAAGGATTTTTGAAAACATGAAAAAAATAGTTCATACTTTTTTACTGAAGAAATGATGTTACTAAAACATTAATATGCTAATCATAAAATACATCCCAGTTCCTGAAAACATGTATACTTCTAGCTAACCAACCCCTAAAAACTGCAGTGAGAGTATTAATAGCTGGAATTCCCATATTTGTAATAGATTTTCTTCACAAATATGTATGAAATTTAAAATTACACATAATATCTTTCAATGAAACAGCACACAAAGCTGTTTAGTTGCTTGGTTAGTGTTAATCTTGTCTCTGCTTTGATTTCCACATGAAAGCATTGTACTTTTTATGAGGTCCCACAGGATGAAAACAAATTACTAAGGATATTCAAATGAAACTAAGCAGGATACCATAATGATGTTGCTATTTCAGCCACCTGCTGAGGCTGTTTAGTCACATGTTTTGACTAAAAAAGCATTAGGATTCTTGCACCTACTGGGGATCTGCCCTTCATTAAAATACAGAAAATCCCTATTAGATGCTTCTGTTTGGCCATGGGAGATGTCAACAGGAAACACATACTGGCAGACTGGTGCAGAAGAGCGAGTAGTAGCCATAAATTGGAAAGCTGGTCCCCAGCAAGGGTCAAGACCATTATGTTAAGTACTCAGCTATTCACTACCCAGAATCTAAAAGGGTTGGTTAGCTTTTGATGATGTATTTGCATGCATCAAGAGGCTTAGTGGTAAGGTTTCTTAACCAAACAGGATGTGTCTGTCAGATCACCATTTTCTGATAGTAGATCAACTTGAGAGAGAGAGAGAGAGTGTGTGTGTGTGTGTGTGTGTGTGAAATCTGAAACAAGTTTCTATTTAAGAATAATTCTAGAAAAATAAATGGAACAAACCTTCCAGTAATGCATCACTATGAAAGTCTCCATGCTGCACTGTTGAAAAAATGCTGTGAGATCATGAACACAACAATGAAAAACAGTTGCAATTGCAATAATAAATTTTTAAAAATTGGAACAAACAGGCTGTGCCTAAACGGATTATGACAGGTAGCAAGCACTACTCTTAGAAGGTTCTTAATGTAGTTTTGCTGACTTACGAAGGTGCTATACAGTTTCTACAGGATCAGAAAGCATCCATTAGTGCATCAACTGCAGTGTACTTAGCAGATTCTGCTCTCCACTCCAACTAAAACCTCCTTCACATGCATCTGTCTCATTGTTGGTAAATTCAGCAATCTGATTATACAACTTTGTGAACCCATCAGAACTACAACTCCAGTTTGGTCCAAGAAAACAAGAACAGAAGTGTTGTTCATATGGTCATGACACAGCAAGATAAAAAAAAAATTAATGACCAAACCTCCATAATAGTGCTGTCTGCCCTGGAACGAGCATTCCGCTCTTGCTTCAACTCCCGACGTAGCTGCTCCAATTCAACCTGAAATAAAGATAAAAAAAAAAAAATAGCTACAGAGATTAAATGAGCAAGATAAAGTGCACAAATACAAAGTTGGGTTGAGATAGAGTGGAGTAGGGTAGGATTGGGATGGTGAAGTCACATGTTACGAGATTTGTGCATCCAGGGGTTTACTGCAAGCAGTGTCATAATGAACATGAGTGTAAACAAAATTTCACAGTAGATCTAACTTACAAATCCATTCAGACACTGCATATGTAGCTGATGCTGTTGGATTGCAGTCCCACTAAGTTGAATGATCTCAAAAAATGTATAAGCAATCTAGAACCCAGTGTCATGAAACAGCAGATGACAATTAAACAGTAACAATCTGCTGTTTATTTCAACAAGCTGTACTTTTTAATCCCTGTTATAATCAGCATTCACATGGTTGGCCACCACTTAACTACACAATTCACCTGAGTAGTCAACTGACGTTTATCAAACAGAAGTATCTACAATGCAATGCAATAATAAAAGTATATGCTTTATATGCTACAATAGCTTTATACCATGGCAACTACTTTTGAAGATCCCCATACTGTACACAGTCTCACTTGAATTCTAGTGACCTTTTGGAACAAAAACAGCATGACTTTATAACATACCAAAGATAAAACAAAGATCTATTTTATTCTTCTGTTCCAATTCCTTGACACTTGAGTTGACAAATTCATAAGTTAATTATGAAAATCACCACAAATTTGTGTGCAAAACTCGCATTACCTACCCACCTTTCTATTGTGTGTGTGTGTATGCACACATGTGCTCTCGTGTGTGTTAAATATAAATAGTAGTAAAAAAAACATTAAAAATCAACAGAATTAAAAACTCTCTAAGTATACAAAACTTAAGTGTGCATATTACCTTTAGTATTAAGTATAGTGCATGAAAAATAAGTTAAGATACAGCTGAGAAATGGTTTCTTCCCTCAAGTGTTAGAAGCAAATTTTATATTGATAGCATCCAAAATGCAACAACATTTTATTCATTGTAATAAACAAAAAACCTTTTGTAAAATTTAGTGTGAATAGTTCTGAAATACACCACCACTTTTCATAATTTTCTTTTGGTGCTAAAATTACTATGATGCAGTCATTCTCATAATGAGTCCCTGCATGCTGTGAGCTTGTATGTCTGAGCTTTCTTGAAGTAAAAGTGAAAAAGGTACTGACATGAAACCGCACTTAAACAATACTGAAAGTTTAAAATTACAGAAATATTTTAGTCTGATGTGAATTCAGTTGTGTGCTAACTAACATAAGTATTTTAAAAAGGATTAGGGTAGGACACGTTCATTCCATCTACACTTATAAGATCTTTTGAATGACTGCTTTTATCATCAGTTTCTCATTCCACATGAAAAATTCTAGATTTAATATTTATAAACTGAAGTTAGTGTTATCTCAATCAATGATCTGGAACAAGAGTGTACCTTCAAAATGCAGAAACCACAACATAACATAATGTGCATGTTATCATATGATATTAAAATTTGTTGCATAATAGCAGTAATTTAAAAAAAACATTTACAAGTCTTAAAAATGTACAGACCATTTTGTCATCCATACTCCCTTGTAACATTGTTATGGCCGCAATATCGTGGATAGCACTTTCAGGAAACTGCATTCATTACACTTTTCTTTTACCAGAGTAAAACAAGAATTACACCACAGTACAGCTGTTGTTTCCTCTTAGAAAGTACAGTATCATCTCTTTGCCACCAACTGTGCAGCCATCTCCACAGAAGACAATAGTGAACTTACTTTGATGTCCCTCATGCAAGAGACTTCTGTGTTCAGCTGGCTATCATCTAAATGAATTTTCTGACCGGATATTGAGTCATTTGATGCAGTAGTGATGGGTTTGCTCTCAGCATCATCACATGAAGAACCAACTAAAGGGGCATTTGTGTTGTGACCAATGTCTTCCAGTCTTTCATTCTCCCCACTATGCACATGTTGAAATGGCCCATAGAGTAATTCTGGATCTGGTGGAAATCCTCTAAAAGCAAATAAAAAGTGAACAAATTTTGCAGACCTTTTATGATTGCTGGCAAACTGAACGACAAAGAGTTCATTAATGTAATGTGATGTTGCAACCATAGCATTCATAGCTTCCAGATGTAGCATGTATGCTTCAAAATACATTATGAAATGATCTAGCAATTTTTAATTTTGTAAAAATTTTTAATGCTACTGACATCATACCATTAAAAAAAAATCAACTGCTATGCAACAATGTTTTATCTATTGTGCAATTTATGAGCTGTGTTATGTATCAAAACCAAGGGACCACACCATCTAAAAAATTACAGCATTAGGGCCCCAATTTTCAAAGTTTGTTAAAATTATACAAAAGTTCACTTTATCTTAAAATTGGTATATAGTAGATTCTTAAAACTATTGACACATTGCTTCTGCCCTACTGCTTGGTGAAGCATATTTACCACCAAATACCACACTGATACATCAAAGAATCTGTTTTACTGCTTGGGCAACTTGGCCAAGAAAGTCTGTGGACTAAGCTGGGCTGAGCTGTAATGAGTCATCTGATCACTTCCACATCATACTATAGCTACCACTAATAAACGGATGCTGGACCACATTATCACTTTGACTTATCACTCTGTTGTAGTGATCATATCTGTGACCAAGAAAAAAGACAGCAAGGAGTAGAGTTTAGATTATCTGCAAGAGTTCAATGTGCTGATTTTCCCAGTCAAGATTAATGTCATTGACAACAGAAAGCCAATTAACTTCTTTTACCAACTCAGCCCAGAGTATTTCCCGGAGATCAACTGGTATGCTACGCAATTACAGAAAGAGGCAGTCACATCAGACAACACCTGGAAAGGCCACCACCACCAAGAAGATTAAAGCTTTCATAACAGTACACATCACCATGGACCCTGATTCCATTCCATCCAGCAATGGTTTTTGAAGTAGGAATGACAGACTAAATGCAGTAGAAGTGTCAAAGATGATAAAAAGATTCAAGAAATTAAATCAGTACTGCTGCCACTGTGACAATAGTCAGGCACCTCCTCTGATAATCCTAACAGATGTGGGCAGTTCAAAATTAGACCTCTCCTATGATACACCTTGACCCACAAAGACATTAGGTTAGATGTTAACTAGGTAGGATCTGTGAGATGGCTTCTTCTTCAGAAAACTGAAACCTACCACGAGAAATAAATGACAGTCAAACACAACTAAACAACCATGGCCATTCCATCTTGGCAAGGAAGGAGAAGGAAAAGATGACCTGCATGTTGAACACCAAGAATGGCACAAAACTCTTACCAGTCACAGAGTGCAGATTTGTTTTTACTGCCAACTCTGTACCTTTCCTGTGCAGGGTGGGAAGTTTACTGGCCATGTGAATGAGCAATGACTAATCACTTCCTGGGAGAGATTTAACTTTATATTTTTGATTTTCTGCACTATAAATTGAATTTTTCTTTTTATTTTATAGATATATTTCTTTTTTTATCAGGATTACTCAATTGTGTGCTAGGTCATTTACGCTATTTGAGTCACCCCATGACTTCTTAGTATGTTTTTTTAATAATTTCAATCAGGTGAATGCACTTTGTGCATTTCCTTACCTGGAAAGATATGGAATACACAATCGAGTCTCCCCTAAAATCACAGTAATATGAAGCGATCCTAGGCCAACTAATATAAATTTCTGTGTAATATAAACCATAGATGCTCAAATAAGACCTAACAGGATACAGTTACAGCAATTATATTTTGGCTTTCAACGTCTCATATATTTAAAATATTTCTATATGACAGAAATAAGTAATAAACAAAGATATAGTTTAATATTTTCAGAATTTTGTCAAAATAAATTCACAAAATATAAGTTAGAAGAGATCATAGAATTCAGAGAGAGAGAATAATGTGAATCTTTCAGATTGGATGTCTACTGAAATAAAATCACCAAAAGATTCAAAATCTGAACAAAACCCAGTTAAATTCTGACCTCACCTACAAAGAACATAAGTCCATTCTCAGCCATATGATTAAGTAAAAGTGAATTTTCAAGTTCAGACACATGGGATATTTTGTAGATGGACCAAATGTTTTTTTTCAATGTAACAAGAATGACAGTTTTTACACATAAGAAAATAAAGCCATCCAGGATGTAGTTACAAATGTTCCCTTGATTTCTGCTAACAAAACCAATATCATGGTTCATCTGTGCCACATGGTATACCTGAAAATAGCTATTGTATGACATCTAGTATTATTGGTAAACCAAGCAAGCATTAAAAAAATTCTTCTTTACTACAGGGCACTGAATGTTTGTTGTGTCTGTCCTGCCTGCCTGTCTGTCTGTCTGTCTGTTAGCACACTACAGAGCTTTTAAAGTTTTTACAACAAAATGTCAAACATTTTCTTTTTTCAGTTTAGTTGGCGTGGAGTCTACACAATCTGGCTTTGCACATTTAATACAATGTCTAAAGCAAAACTTCTAGTACCAGATTTAAGTGTGTCAGTGAGATCTGCTATGAAAGTTGACCTAGTGTAGTTGTAGCTACAGAGGTACCTATTCTGAAACTGCAGTAGTTAGTCTAAGAGTCCATGGTACTGGGGATGAAACCCAGCTGGAATAGCAGCATCACAATAATGGTATCCTCCCCTAGAGATTTCCCTTTGGACAACATCCTTAGTACCTATACTGATAGAGGTGGATATCTACAAATTCCAGTGATTTTACAAAAAAAATGAAAGACTTAACTGCACATTTAAAGAAAACAGTCAAACACCAGCAATGGTTGCAAAGTTAAAAAGGGAAACTTATCTCTGACCATTCTTGATGAGTGAGAAAGTAATGGAGAGAAAATAACAAAAACAAAAAAACAAACAAACAATAAAGGGGAAAGAAATAGCTTTTTCTCAGCCCAAAAAATACTCATTACAGCATGGTTTGTCTTGAAACATCAGAATTCGTAAGCAATAGCAGTGGTCAACCAAGTTACAAGCGAGTAGAAATTTTGTAACACGTCTGTGGAACAGGACAGACAAAAGAAACATGAAAACCACCAAAAAAAGAAAGAAAAAATCAACTATTTCGAAATTGGTTTCCATATAGGCGATGTGTTTTGTCTAGAGCAAACCATGACCAGACCAATCACTAGGAACTAAATTTATAAAATGGTAATCTTACAACAGTTCAAACAACGTATACACAAAAATAAAAATCAGAGAAGAATTAGCAAACAAGGCCACAGCATACAGACAGAAAATGTTCTTTAAACCAAAAATTAAGAGTTCTTAAAAAACATCATGAATGAAAAAAATCAATCTTTTGCTTGCTGTTCTCAAGTGAGAAATGATTTGTTGTTGTCAACCATATGCCCTCTTGCATGCTCTTTACCTAGTATTTCCATTTCTGTTTTTTAAAAAAAGTTTTGTCTTCTTTGTTAATTCATGGTTCAACACAAAGCTGCACACAAAGGGATCAAGCTAGGTACTATTTTTTAACATACTTGATAAAAGCAACAGGGAGGTTAACTTGTACCTGTGTCGATTTGCGCGTGCTGCTGTGCGCCAAGGCATCCCGCGACTTGGCTTCATTGAGGCTAGATTTCGTGAGGAGCTAATGGATCTTGACTGTTTTAATCGATATGGGTTTCCATTTACCTACAAAAGATGTAAAGAAACTTTATACACAAAAAATTTACACCATTCAGAATGGATTGTGGGCAATCACTGAGTTGTGAGATACCATATTATTAAAAAAATTTTAAAAATCAATCACTTAAGCCCATACAGTTTTAAAAGCTATTTACCCAATGGACAGATTTCTCAATAGGACAACTAATTACCTACTCCTAAAAAACTGCAAGTTTCAATGGAAAGGAAATATAGTGGTTAACCCAGATGAAGTAACTCTCAGCTAGAACATTGGATTGTTTTGCTTCAAGTCCAAAGTCACTAAAGAAGGCCAGTAAGTAGACAGGTATCAGTCAGATATCTGCTTCCTGCATCTTTAATACTCAGAAAGGTTTACTTAAAATTGCCATTGAGCTGTAACGTAAACACAGACACCACAACACCTGATACTGGTATAACAAGAATCAGACCAGGTACACAAAATGAATGTCCAACAAGATATCCACAAGATGATGTGGGCTGCCATATGGAGTGAATGTTTAATCCTTTACCATCCATTTTGGGTTTTTTTGTGTTTTCTTTACTGTAATGGAACTTTTAAAGATGACTGTTTGAAGAAGAATAAGAATATTACTGTGACATGGCATCGACAAGACATCTCATCATTACTTTTGGCCAGAACAAAACTTGGTGAGAAGCCCAAGTCCTTCTAAAACAGTCAATCATTTAAGTGTTGTCAGCATGGTGAATGAACCAATCAAACATCCCCATTATAACCTCTCATTTTCACATATAGAAAGAAATTGGAGTTCCCAGAGAAAACCTGAGGCTTGGCTGGTAAAGCAAGGTGAGATCATGCCATGGGACTACACAGCAAACTAAGTCAATCCCAACCATTTGAGATTCAAACTCCAGGCCTCAACCTTAACAGTCCAGTAATCTATCATCACATCACCAAAAAATCACTGTTAGCTGATGACAAGTATCAAACACAGAGAAAGAAATATAATCTAAAATTAATTAGTGATAACTGTTTGGTTCCCTTGCTTAGTTCCTCTTTGGTGCAGTTTTGCTTGTGCAAACATTGGATCTCATCAATGCTGAACTGTGTACTGGGAAACTTTCAACAGTTGCTTGCTAACTCAAGTTGGAAATCCCATGACTCACAATTGAACATGTGTTGTGAAGCAAGTATCATCCTAATAATAATAATAATAATAATAATAATTAATAATAAATAATAATAATAATAATAATAATAATAAAAAAACACTGGCTACTTTCCAAGATATAAGTCTCAATAAATTAAGCTGGTTACACTAGAGAACAAGAATCATATGTGACATACCAAAGTGTTTACTTACCCGGATTGTAGTTTTCTTACTTGGACCACTAAACACCCGAACCAACTTCTTTCTTTTACTACGCATCTTGGAAGCAGTCGGATCTATGAGCTCATCAGCTTTCATCCACTCATACTAGTTGCAAGTTTAGAAAAGACAGAGGGGTAGGGGTAGTGGAGAAGTGATATATATTATGTATATAACGTTCTGAAAAATGTTTAAAGATGTTTGGATTTTTTACAATGAGTGTTATGCAAAGTTTGACTGTTAAGTAACTAACCTGAATGAACTTTCATACATACATACACAATTTATATGTGAACCTTTCAAGTGTCAGGGAATAAGAAGGATTAGAGTTACAAACAATTTCAATGTGGCCAGTTGTGGATAGAAGAAACTATCTTGGAGAAATTTTTTGCTTAAATTTCACACCAGATAATAGCAAAATATTTTTTTTTAGAAAAATGAAGATGAAAACTGTCCCAGATTCAATCTAGAAAGCAAATTTTAAAAAAAATTTAAATTATTTAAATTATTTACACTTTAAAAAATTTTGCATTTATCTTAATATATTGTATTATAATATAAAAATAAAACCAGAGCCATTATGGAATTCCAATAAGTCGAAATATTCAAAATGAAATGATCCCAAAACATACTTTTTAAAATATTTGGCATTTTCTATTTACTTTTAGCAGAGACTACCTAACTCAAAGTATTCTGCATGTTCATCCAGTACAGCCATAGATTCTTGACAAATAATAGAGAAACCTTTACTCAGCAAATTTTTTCTAACTTCATTTAACATCTGGTCTTGAACATCCAAATGTTGCAACTTGCCTTGCTTTTCCAGAACTTGACATGCATTATAAACAACAAAGATTGGTTGCAGGTCAGTGGTCAATGGTGGCAGATGCTACAGTTAAGAGTTGAAATCACAAAGAATTTGTGCGATTAAATAAGAGTTTATAGACAAATAAATTAATTTCCATCTGTTTACTTGAGTGAACAAATTAATTCAAAAACAATTTTTGTTTTAAAAAAAATAATAAAAATGTATAATTAACCCTCTATCAACTAGAAATGCTAAGGAAAGATAACTAATCTTCTTTTGCTAAGAAAAATTTGTTTAAAAAACCCTTTTATTAACAAGCATTGGCCATAGTTCTATTAATGATTTAATAACAACATTATTCAAGTAAAATCTTAAATACATATATTTTTAGGGTTAAAAAATATAAGTTCTTTCTGAAATTTTGGAAATTTAGACTAATAACATCCGATGACCCTTAAAAAAAAAATATAAGAATATTTTGTACAACTATTTACAGTTTCTCTGACCATTTTAGTTGTTGCACAATCTTTCAACTCTGTCAACCTTAAGTTTGAGTCACATGACAATTCTACTGCTTCAACTGTTGCATGTGCCTCTTTGTCTCGAGGTGGGGTCTACCCCAAAAAAAAGTTACAGAAGTGTTGCCTATCACAAAGGTTCACATAATGAAGTTACTGAACATGATGTAACAATGTGTTATCAACTGACTTTGGTGGAGGTATAGAGCAGTGGTTTAGTTTAAAAAAGAACTAAAAGGGGGCAGCTCAGGCAGTACTGACCATCATGACATACCTATTTGGCTCCACACACCTGCACAATTTTGATATCTCCCATCCAGAACAAATTGCAACAGATACATAGGACCCATATCTCCAATTAGAGTGTACAAACTTGGCTACACTTTATTTATCCAGTGTTTCACAGGCCCCTAACAGCAGCACACAGTAGAGAGATCAGAGTGGGCTAAGATTCATTTAAAATATCTCTGTCAGACTGAAGCCAGGTTCTCTTCTCTGATTAGAGTAAATTCAGACATCACTTTGCTGATGTTCATTACAGGCTTGGTAGAAATCAAACCAATATTTTGTTGATTGTAATGTGTAACAAAGAGGTCATTTTAGGTATTCTAGTCTGATGTGCTGTGACCAAAGTAAACCGATTAGACCAGTTACATTTATACAAACTCATGTTAATCAGTTCTCCTTCATAGACTATAATGTAATGACCCATCCTACAAGAAGAAAATGTCCAATGTCTTCCATGGCAAGCTCCCTCAACTGAAACCTCATTGAATATGTCTGGGATGAGCTGTAGACAGAGGCGTAGCAAGGGTTCTCAGCGCCTGGGGGCAAAGATCCTTTTGACATCCCCCACCTCTGAAATGTTTTGATTATTTGTTTGTGACTCATTACCCACTTAATGACAATCACAAAGAATTAATCACCGTCTTATAAAGAGCTAATTTAAAGTCACAATATAACATCTCACAATATCACAACTGTAAACCTGGAACTAATGGAGTATCGCCTACTAGATTTACTTACATAATTTGTTAAATTGTAAACCATTTTGATATTTATTTCATCCAGTATCGTTCAAAGTCACGTAGCTAGAGTAATCTTTCAAGCATGCAGAATGCAGTCACTTGTGGTGTATGTCAGTGCTACTCAAAGTGTGGTACGTGTACCGGTGCCGGTATGCAGCGTGTTTCCAGAAAAGGAGGAAACAATAGTATAAACAATATTGAGTATTGTCCAGGTGGCAAAAAGTTAACCCAGAGGGACTGTGACACAACCAGGAGTGTTCCACTGCGGGAGACAAAAGAGAGGGCCCCCCCCTGATGGCATGTAAAATATCAAGCCTCTTTGTGTTGTGGGACGATTACCTCGCCGCGAGGAGCGCGGACCGAGTTGGCTCAGTGGACATCAACTACCTGGTGCAGGAGATAAGTGAGCAGCGGTGGCATGCACATGCATGCGCATAGCGAATTCTATAAATGTACATTCTTCACCGATCGGCACTCAAAGAGTGATTCAGTAAAGTTCGATAAACCACGAGAGCGATTCAGTAAAACCTGATCAGCCACTTATGTGGGCGCAAGCGATCGCTCCCACTCGCGCCAAACGAAAAGGCCTGTAAAATAAGAAAAATGTTTTAACTTTTATTATATTCATTATGTTTTTCCAGTATAAATTAATATTAATATGAATTTTCAAATAATATTTTCTCGGCATGTAAACAAATGATAGTATGACAGAAATATGGTACCGGTCCGTGGCACATTGGGAAAAAACACCTGCCGGTACGCCACATCATATGGTTTGAGAAGCACTGGTCTAGTGTATTACAAAACAGATTGAGGAAATACTACTTATGTTTACAAATAAATTTTATTAGTTTACAAAAGTGTGCATATACTTAACTAGATCTTGTACAGGTATCATTCTGGTATTCATTGTTACATTATATATGAACTTTTCGTGCTTTTGCTGCTGCAAATGAATCAATAAAACTATCAAAATGTAAAGTATTGAGTATGTCTTTTTCAATGCTTAATATTACCAAGTTACTCAGTCGTTCTTGAGTCATTGAAGTTCTCAAGTATGTCATAGTTAATTTTGGCTTGCTGAAAGACCTCTCACAACTACTGTGGAAATTTCATGGGTGGAGGTGGCCGGTTATTAATTTACATTATAATTTATAGGCCAGAGGAAATTTTGCGCCCCTTCAGACCTGTGCCTGGGGGCGACTGCCCCTCATCACCCCCCACTGCTACGCCTCTGGCTGTAGGTGTACTGTACAGCCATTTTATGCTCCTGGTATCATTGCAGAGCAATATTAAGCCTCGATAAAGAGTGAAATGCAGTGCCACAAGACTGCATCTGATGTCTGCTTAACAGTATGAGAAACAGGTGCAATGCTGTAGAACAAGCCAGAGGCAGCCATAAATGACACTGTCGGTCATATGATTTTAGAGTTTGTAGGTAGTAACCATTCATTGTCATTATGATATTGCTAATGTATCAAACAATGTCTAGATATTGCATAATACAAAGTCCATATGGCAAACTTTAGTCAGTTTTGAATTGTAAACAAATTTTATCTTCAATAATTTCATACACAATAACCCTATACTGTTTTGATCAATATATATCAAAAAGAGCACATTTTACACGTTCTTGAAATAAAATTACTATATCAATTAAAAGTAGGTAACTTGTTTTGCTTTTTGGAAAAGGAGTATTTAAAAAATTTTATACCTGAGACTCTATTCCCATAGAGTTGGCATTCAAGTTCATCATCAGCTGTTCCATGATGCTTCGGAGGAGATACCTTTCTGTAACAACACAAACAAAAAAACCTCCACTATCATTGTTAGGAAAGTAGATAAAACCAGATTGTGAATTTGCTTCTGCCTCTTATAAATCTTGGCTTCATAACTCAATATTATTTTAAGCATCCCAAACCATACACATTTTTTTTTTCTGTAACTCACAAACATAAACCACAGTGTACTTCATCCAAAAATGGACCATACCAACACTGTTGAGAATTTCCTTTGTGTAATTGCTCCTGCTACCATTTATTTAGGCAGCACCTTTCCACAACAGAACATTACCTGCCGTCAACATGTATCCAAAGAGTTTCCCACTGTGCCCTCATTCAGAAACTGAAAAAAAGAGATTGCGATGCCAGCTTAATGACAATTCTATCAGCTTTTTAGCACCGTTTACTTTCAGGAAAGGTAGATGCCTTCTGTTGTCAATAATTCTGGCATGGTAATAGTGGGAAAGAGAATGGAGAAAGGTTATTAGCATTTCTCCACCTTTCAGAAGATGTCTTTTAACATTCAAATCATCTAACAATCACTGTTAGACTGCCTACTGTGTAATAGTACCTGTACACCCAATGCAATGCAATGAACAGCACTTCAGCTGCAACAGAGAGATTAGCTGACTTTGCAATCATCTCAGAGAAAGTTTCGGTGTTTGGGAACACGAGTAATTAATTGATGGCCCATAAGAGGATAGCAAAAAAAAAAAAAAAAAAAAATCAAAGAAAGACACATCTCACTGAGAGGAGGCAAAGAACATCTACTGAAACAGCATTGTGTAAGTAAAACTGATGTAGACAAGTTCTGCACCCAAGTTCAGAGGGACTTTCAGTTTACAGATTTTCTGGTTTCATTTAAGTGCTGAGATTAATGGATGAAGGTAGAAACTTGTTTTGGAAATAAATTTCAGGCTGAAAATGTTATGAAGTCGGTTTTGTAAAACATAACTTATGAGTGAACTCAACATAACTCTGTCTCCAAAATTTATTTACCAAATAAATTCATTTTGATTTCTTCAACCTAAGAATATAAAAAAAGAAAAAGAGCATTAAGCATCATCTTCAAAGCAGGTAAAAATTAAAGGCAGATTTATACTGACCAATCATTGGGTTGTTACGAAGGTCAAGTACCACAATTGTGTTGTTGTACTGAAGTGTATCACTGAGAGCTTTTGCTCCCAAAGTAGAGATTCCAGATGCTTGCAGATCCAAGGCTGAAAGTAAAAACAAAAAGATATTAAAGATATGTTGCATAAACAAATTCATTAATTAAAATACCCATCTTATTTTATAGTATGTTTGGAATGAGTCGCTTATACTATTTTACTTTCCAGTAAAAAAACTGAACTGGTTCTTGGTTCTAGGCCTTGTAATTTTTGTATGAATTTTCTGTCAAGCAACTGGGTCTTTCCAGGTCACTTTTTGAGTACATAAAACATTACCTTTCAGCCAGAGGTCATCCCTTAGAGCTTCAGCCAGAACCAGGGCACCTTGGTCACCAATCAACAGGTTATTGTTCAATGTTATCCTTCGAATCCCAGACATTCGTTCTAAGTCTGGTCTGCGATATCGCAAGCTGTCTTTCCAAGCCTCACTATGCCGCTTCATAGCTTGGTGCTATAAAAAAAATATTAAAGATGTAAAAAAAAACAAGAATCTCAATAAAGGACCTAGGTCCCAAAACTGAAGTTGTTTTTTTTTTCTTTTTCTTTTTCTTGGTAGTTTTGCAGTGGGCACTTCTGTAACTGATAACTGATGATATGGGGTGCTAGCCCTCACAACAAGGTAAATTAACTTGTCTGACTCGAGATCGGTTGTATAAGTCCTCATGATTCTAACACCTGGAACCTTCACAAAAAGCATACATCTGATAAGTGGGCAGAAGCTGGTCAGAGGAAATCCCTCTGAAAATGAGCTGATTCAAAAAAGCAAGAGAAATCATGTCATTAGTTAAACACCAGTGATAGCCTAGATCCAACAGAGGTGAGAAGACCAAGAAAGTCGACATAGTAAGCATAACGTACTACCTTTATACTAATTAACTAGTGCTCCAATATTCAAAATTAAAGATTGCCTCAAGTCTCACAACTCTAGATACTTGCATGTAATTCATCATTTAAAACAACAAAGGCACAAACCTTCATATTCATAGATTTCTTTCTTTTAATCCACAAGAGAGGAATAAACTAAAAACTCTGCAAATTTACCAAGAGGAGTTAAAACTTACAGCTAACTTGGGAACCAAAATTCAAGAGCACTTCATGTTAATTAAGACAATTCTATTGTCTTTTCACAATTTTTGTTTAAGAATTTTTCCATTTTGTTTCAAGGGAGTTGGAAGGACCTTGCCATTTTCAATGCTGCAGAGTGCTTTTGCATATTTCTAGAATGTTACTTTTTGTTGTATTGGGCATAAGAATGAAAAATGTTTTTAGTGTTCTCTATCAGTTTTCTTGGAAATGCAATGAATGGCTGACTAGCTATCACACTACACAGAGCTTACACAAGTATATTTTCATTACTGAAAAATAATTTTCGAATTATTTATATGCTGTAGATATATCATACTACTTTAAATGTCATATCATCACCTTAGTTATGTTAATTATCCAATATGCATATGGAAAAATCATATTCCATTCACTATATCATCTTTGCATACTGTATAATCTTAAAATACATATTCACTGTGGAAAAACATTTGGAAAAATGAGCCTTTTAGCCATTAGTTATTTAATATGGATAACCATGAAGTATTTAATTACAAAAAAAGGCAATTCTCAAATAAAACTTTTTTAAAAAAGAGACTATCCTAGTCTAATTACTAGATGACAGAAATAGGAAATCAGCAGCAGCAGGTTTTAACTTATACAAAGCTACCTTATAACAAAAATTTCATTTAATCTACTTTTAAAATCATGCTATCTGCCTCTACCACCTGGCCAGTCAAGCACAATACTTCATTAATTTGTGAGAAAATTATGTTAATCCTATATACTAGGAATGCTGAAATGAAACAAACCCCAAGAGGTAGGATACCAATAGAGCAATGCTAATTTAGCTCGGTTCCATTTGAAGCATATTTTATTCTTTTTTAAATTTTGGCCTTACTTCGAAAAGTGGGCAAAGTAATTAAGCATTTAGAGATTTTCACAGTTTGTGTGTGTTTTATACTCGTGTAGACTTTTGATAGTAGGAGACCAACATTTTACAGCTTCTGATTAGACAAGCACCACACACACACATACATACATACAAATAAGAGAGATAAGGGACTGTACACTTTTGTTTCTGCTAGGGTTCTCTGAAACTGTAGATCGTCTGATGTGGTGAAGAATTTAAAAGACCATCAAATAAATGCATCAATTTATCTGCTTCAGTCCAAATTCAATTTTTAAAAAAAACAAACCTGACAGTAATTAAGTCATTAGCTTCAAGTTGAAAGAAGTGAAAAAAAAAGCACAGGTGAAATCAAACTAGTTTGAATATGATATTAGGTGTTTAATTTCAAAATGGTTAAACCTAATCTATATTGAGTGCTCATCGCCACTAACAGAGACAGGTAAAGGTGAAAGAGGCCTAAACTTTCTGATTAAAAAAAACGGTTAATGGAAACAAAGATACTATTAGAGTGGTACTAGAGCTATTTTTACTGCATTAAAAAAAAAATATTCCAAACCTAGCCAAAGTGTACATAACTGCCAATGTCAGACCTCCAGTTATTCACTTTTCCAGATCACCATGGCTTCTTGTGATGGTGGTCTTTCACCAAAAGTTCAGTGTAATGCTTTGTATAACACCAACAGTCTTCCAAAAAATGTACAGAACAAAGTCAATAACCAGGGCCCAGTAAATAAAAATAAACAAAAATATATATATGCATCTTAAAAGGATGTATTAACCATGTTTATTTAATGAGTTATTTATACATTATTTAATACCACTTACAAATTTCAATAATTACTATTACATGATCATGGATAATTATTTTTTTTTTGTCATTTCCACAAACAGTTATCTAAAGCTGACTCAAGAATATTCATGAACATCTCTGTAATTAAGGACAGTAAGTTCACAAATAGTCTATATTCTATAATTAGTTTATAAAGGGTCTTGTACCCCC
The DNA here is from genome assembly GCA_018389105.1 of Nautilus pompilius. NCBI lineage: Eukaryota > Metazoa > Mollusca > Cephalopoda > Nautilida > Nautilidae > Nautilus > Nautilus pompilius. The sequence continues at coordinate 176,840 of JACATO010000368.1, forward strand.
TTCATTGAAGATGCATGAACTCGCTGTCAGTTTGGGTTAGATCAGTGCAGATGGATGAGTTTTAATGGACAATTTAAAGACAGGGTTTTATGAGAGAAGAAAAGCCATTTTCAGAAGGACCAATATTGCTAATGTCTCTTTCTCAACATGAATGACGGCCAGCTGTGAGCATTAATGGACATAGAAATTGATGTGCATTATAAAAGCCTGCCACCAGCAACCAGCTCTGTTGTCTTATAGATGTGTCAGGGCTTAAAGCTGACTGGATTTGCATTCATAATGAAGAGAATGAGAAATGAGATTTCACAGAGCTTCATGACTAGAATTTTTATGACAAATCCATTAGCTAAAAACAAAAAGGAATATTAGCTATATGACCTGCTGTACTTATGCATCTTATAATGTTCCAAATGTCTGCCACCATTTAAAAGATATGATGAGTAGCCGTCTTAAGCATAAAATTCCAGGGATACCAAGCTCCTTTGAAGAGATAGAGTAAAAGGATAAGGATAACTTCAAGTAAGTCAAAGCCTTTGTGCATGCTTCAGGGAGAAGCTCTGATGTTTTGTTTTCCACCTTCTGAATCAAATGAAGATCATGTCAACCATTTTTCTTTCAGTGTGAATTTCAGAGACACAAAATAATGCGATCACTTGTTGCCCTACAAAACCCTTGAACAGTAATTCTGCTTAAGTAAATTTTAAATACATCTGGTTGCCTCTTCCTCCAACTTTGACCATAAAATATAGTCATAATGTTGACTAAATCTAATAGAAACTTCAGAAATAGTTACTGAGAGATTTGCTTGCAATTGCACAAAAAACATTTTAGAAAAATAGCAGTAGTAAAAAATTCCCATTAGCAACCAAAAATGTGCACTTGTTCTCTCACAGTTTTTTTCATACAGATTTCAAAGACGGCTGTTTAAGGATTAATTCTCACAGTTAACAGGAAGATGTCTATAGGCCAAACTAAGCAAGTGAAGCCTTAGTCTATTTTCATAACCAAGATTATGTACACTGCCATGCCTGTACTGCATGTTCCTAAAGGTGTCTAACTAAAGATTTATACTAAGGAGTGAAAGCTGCTAAAGCTTTACTGTTGATAGTGCAATTTAGCATACTTGAATTTAAACACGCTCCAAGAATAATTTGTTTTCATGTTATCAAACTCCTAAATTTTAAACTACTTCCATCATCATGACTGTGGTACACTGACTCTACTTGTTTATTTCAATCTCCCCAAGACAAAGTCCTTTTCATTTGGGAACATGATTTTCTCCCACATCCAAAAATGAAAATCTATAGTAGAGATTTTCACTGCAGAAGCAAATGCATATTTTTTAGTTAGGATTGTCCCTTTCTAATTCCACACTGGAAAGGTGGTTTACTTAGGCGGGAGGAAAGCTTATTCAGAAATAATCAACAGCACTCCCCACCCTAACATCATTACTATGTACCACATATTTAGTGTCACCCTGTAAATTTCATATTATTGTTAGAGATACCTGTATTCACTCATCAATAAAGTCTAGATGAACCAAACTTTCTTAACATAACTAGGGTTCAGAGAAGCAAAATACTCCAGACTAGCATTTCACTCATGGCTTTCTCAGTGTTAAAGACAGCAAGTAAATCTCTTGAACATTGTTCAGCATGCATGATTCTCATGACACCAAGCAGTCAACCAGTGCAAGAAAAATAGAAAACATTGTGTAGCCCATACAAATTGACCTGATAACTCAGTGGTGTGAAATTACAATTCAGATTGATCACATAGTTTAACTGAATAATGACAATAAAAAGCTTACCATCTCTTTCTCAAAAACCCTTTAAAAAATCTTGCAAAATAGGAGTTTTTTTTTCAGAAAAGTTTTAGTGAAATCAATAAAACAGGTTGAATCCTTCTGAAATGTAATAGCTAACAAATTCCAAGAGTTAACAGAGAAATCTAAACAAACATGCCAGCCCAACTTATCAAATACTGATGTAGTTCAAAAATACAAACAAGAGGAAAAAATGGTTTTCAGTGTAATGAAGAAAGCAGCATCTTTAAAACATTCTTTAACACCCCTCTTCTGCAGATGGCATTCTAAATCTTTGCCATGGTGTTATTAGATGTCAGTGTGCTATCAAGGTTTGACAACAAAATTCCTGGTTTGTATTAAACATGTGGCTAGTATTAGCAGCTATTTCAATAAAGAAGCCAGCAAAATGATCAACTGCTTAGATAAATAATTTCTGCTGTAGCAGATAATCAATAGCATGAACAGCCATCTGCCAATGCTGAATAAAAGTCAAACATAGAAGACTAGAGCAAGAGTCAGGTTCTGAATTTTATTTCCAAAGTGCTGAAAGAGAAGGTCAAGAATTCAGAGGGACACAATGGAAAATAAATTTTTCCATTTATGCTAATCCATGCTTGCCATATGATTTAACATATGAGAAACAATCAATGACTTAATAGTCTGATGGTGCACTAAACTGAACTATTATAGAAATTTTGATCATATATTATTTTGCAATAAAGAACTCTAGAAATATTATAAACTCGCACTGTTATAATTTAATGCTGGTTTCTAGAGAATCCAGAGTCACCAAAATATTCAGACATGAATGGGAACAGAACATTTCTACACACAAATATAGTACCATTGGCAAATTTTATACTGCTGCCAGAGAATTCCATACTCAATCATCAATAAGTTTGGATGAGCCAACTTTTGGGCTTTAAATTAAAAATAAATTGCCATCAATAACATGTACCAAAGTGTCAGTTAATTTTAAAAAAACACAAGCAAGCCCCCACACATAGCAAACTATTATTTCACTCTAAGCTTTCTCAGTTTCACTTTCAAGGTGAAAAAAAATCTATTGTACATTCTCATGCATAATGTTTATAACAACAATAGGTTGCTCTATAAATGAATCTGGCAGGAGAATACTGAAAATATCAAGCAGCCTGGACAAGCAAACATGTTAACAAATTAGAAGTTGATGCTAATGATCACAGAATTTATCAACAAATGGAAAAAGGGCAGTTCTTGTGATTGCTGCCTATCAATAATACAGGACAGCTGTATTGACTGACAAGTCTAAAGCAGGAAAATCTGTGCATTCTACATTTCTCAACCTGCATTCCTGGATTGTCCAAGTGGAGGAATGACTTAATGTCTCAGGTATTTATCACAACCCCAAATGCCATTATTCAAAAAACTGCAGACTCAGAATGTATGGGAATAGTGCAACTGTCAACCGAATCACCACAACAAAAACAGATGTTGCTGCTAGTTCCTGCCATAATTTCCTATTTTCTATCTCCAAAAAAAAAAAAAACCTCAAAATTTCTTTTTCATATTTTTGTATTTTTGTTTTCTCTGCAAACTCTTACAATTTAACAACAATCTTGCATTTTTCCAAAATTCAATGAACTTAAACACTCAAGCTTCTCAATACTCATGCTCAGTTTTTAGGTTTCTCAAAAGATTTTACAGTACATTTCCACATTGATGATGATGATACTCTGTCAGTGTTTTAATATGTACAATTTCCTTACAAATATCACTCATAGTAATGTTTATTTGTAGATGTGTAGATTTACTTAAATAAAGGGCTCATATAAATGTAGAATTTTGCTTACTGTCTCCAATAGCAGCCACATCGAGCTTAGCATGAAAATCTGTAACATAACTACACTTAATTTCATGAATTATAGATTTTTCCATGAAAATTCACACAATTTTAACTCCTCAAAATTGTTTTTTTTTTTAAAAGTATGAATTATTTGCAGAGTATAAATACAAATACTGCACAGCCTTTAACTAAACAAATTAAAAATAGCTGGGTTTTTTTTTCAAAAGACTATTTTTCTCATTAACAGGCTTTCTCCACAAAATGAGTCAGCGCACGTCAATAATACATCATCGACCATTTCCCTATTCAGCTCTGGACAGTGAAGACAAAAATTTTGGGGGGGGGGGGGGCAACAGCAGCAAAAATTTTGATGATTCTCTATGTAGCTGTTGAAAAGGCCAATGAACGATTCTCTCTTTTTTAACAATGGCAGGATCTTCCAACAGTGAGGGTTGTAAACACCAGGTCTATAGTCAAGACGCAAACAGTGAGAGGAAGACTTTATTCATCATGCCTGTGTGTGGAAACAGAGCTAATTAAGTTAGCAGGGGGGTCAACATATCATACTTCTATTACTGCAGTGGCATCCACATTTTGGTCTTTACGCTATCTGCACCACGCTTTGGTCTCTCCGACCCTTCTGCCAGCAGAGTTGTGTGAGTTTCCTCTGAGCACTTATCCCCCACCTCTAATCAAGAGAGTGCCAGCCAGCTCCCACACTTCTATCACAAGTCACCAGAACAAGCTACACCAGTGACTCACACCACAGTTTACTGTTCCTTTTCCTCCACCAAAGAACTTCTAGTATTTTTGTAATCTAAGTCAGAGCAACTTTGCACAAGTTTCACTGTTCTGTTTATTTTTTTAAAATTAATTTTTTAAATCTTCTTAGATCAAACAACCCCCCCCCCCAACATCTCATGATTTTTAAAACTCCTTAGAAGTAGCAGTTGGCAGTAGTATAATCTTTACAAGGAATAAAAAAACATTACATTACATATTATAGCAACAACTGAGCTTTCAATAATTTTGTATTCACCTTTCCAAAGCAACACAACAAAAATAAAAGAAGATAATTCAAAACTTGTTTTTTTTTTTTGTTCTGAATCTTTTCTCCATTATTTAATTTTGTTTTTATTCTTGTCAAGCTGGGCATAAAGTCTGCAAAAGTTCACTTTCCATAACTTACAATGCTTAATTCCCATGTAAAGATTATGCAAAACTAAGAAAGTCTTCATTTACTACAGATGTTGTTTCAAAGTTGTGCCAAAAACTTTGTTTTGCAGTTACCCACAAAAAAAGACAGCAAGTGTTATAAATTAAACTGCATTTTACAAATGATTGTTGTTTAGAATCTGGCATCAAAATTAAAATATTATTTTTTTTCTTTTTGCTACATTTTTCAATTCAAATGAAAGTACTTGCCTAATTGTATATTTATTTAGCTAATGACTGGAGATTAAAAAAAAAAATTACTCTATTATTTCTTAATTACTTAAACGTATCACCTACATATCATTATTGTTCTTTTTCTTTTCTGTAGCAGCCACTGACATTTAATCTGCAATATCATAGTTTATTTTTTAAAACTCTATGAACAATTTACTGTGCAGTGAAAAGATATTCAGATTGGATAGACTTGAGTTAAAAATTGGTGATGATAATTTGTGTAATATCATCAGAAAAACTATTTTAAAAAATGTAACGTTAATCCCCAATAACAATGAATAATCATCACCATTTACCTCGGTAAATATGTATTTACATATAATTAAATCAACAGCCTAAATTGTTATAACCAACACTGATGGCATAACAAGTGCTTTCCATGCATGGTAAAAACTTCTTATTTTTTACAATTTAAATTTAACCACAGACAAAGGTGTTAATGGAAATTGCTCTATGTGTATTCTAAAGTCTCTAACCCCTCTTCTATTGTGTGTTGTTTGGAAAAGCTCTGTAGATGTTATGGTAAGTATTTTTATATCCAACAAATGAATGATGAACTTACAAAAGTGCAGACAATAAAAAGGAATTTTTTTCTAAACAAGCATTTCACACACATGCAGATTATACATAGATTTTCATGTCAAATTATTGTGAAAGTCCATTACAACTGCAGAAAAGGATACCTTCCTCTATTATTCATTTAAACAGACCCACCTTTTATTATTTCATTAGTATAAATTACTAGTATTACAAATGCACATATAACCACCATGAAAAAAAAAAAGAAAGAAAGAGGCATGGGTGAATATGTAAGAATCACCGAAATACTGAATGTGTGCTAGCAATGACTCAAAATATGGTGCAATCAACCAAGAGAGAAACGAACACACAAACAGAAAAAAAATAATGAAAAACTGCTTTAGTTAAAAAATCTGACAAGCAAAGATTCTAACAGGGTTAACCAGCCAGGAGTTGGAAACATCAGATTCATAACACTAAAGAGGAAAAAATTTTAAAAATCAGCTTACAACTGGCTGTCAAAAGCTGTTACTCAGAATAAAATTAAATGAAGCCACAGAATTAAAATGTATGAAAAAGAATAATGAATGGTAATAATGGAAGGAAAAAGGGGAGTGGAAACTAAAGTTGGTAGTATGACTGGGCTGAGAAATTAACTTTATTACTAATTTGTCCTCTATCTCCTGCCAGGAGTCATTAGATTTTTTTCTCTATTTAAAATATTAAAACAAACAAAAACATCCCTGTTAGAAATATATTCTTTTTTTTTACATTTTTGCAATAAGTTAGTGATAATCCATTTATTAAAGTGGTCATGTATGAAAATTGGCAAATATTACATAGAAACTGCTGAGTAGTATTAACATCAATTCATTCTCCTTCCAAATAAACCATTCTTATTTACACATTCTCTCTCAAAACTTTTACCCTCTTTTCTTTTTTTTACTGATGTCACTCTCAAAGTATCATGCTTAAACTGAACTGTCAAACTTATTCCCTCCCAGTAAGGACTGAAATTCAAGCAGGGATGCAGACGTACTCACCAAGTGGCATACAAGTTGCTACGTTAATGTATTTTCAATACACAGAGGTTTCAACTATGAAAACAAGCAACAGTAAGCCTTAAGACATCTAAGAACAAAAAGATCCTTCAAATCTGTCAAATAATTTTTATGAAAGACAGACTGAATACTTTTCAACTTTTACAGGTGTATCATCACTTGAGAGGCTGGAAGCTGACCCAGGTAAAACAGCAGCAGCAGCATCTCTGGATCCTTAAAAAAATTATGAAATGAGAAACCAAACAACCCAATTCTTGTTTGATATTGATGAAGAATATATATTGTTTTGTTTTTTTTTTAAATGTACAGTGCTTCGACTGCAGAACAACAACTTAGCTAAAATTCAGTGAAATTTCATATTGTTCCAGTCTTGTCATGAAATACTCACTAAAGTGAACTCCATACCATTCAGCCAATCTCCAATAAAAATGAGTATTACACTTGGTTGTTAGTAGTAATGCCATAGATCAATTTAAAAAAAGAAAAAATCATACTGAAAGGCACTTATCTTCACTGGGGTCCCATGCATAAGCCATGACAACTCCCTAGCTCTTTGGAAAAACTAAGTTAAGCACTAAATCAAGCAATTCAATCGTAGAAAGAAAGTATTTCCATGTAACGTCATTTAAATAGATTCTAAATTGTGTTGTTTTTATTTGATTCTTCTGCCTACTATCTTCTTCAGATAAAATTTATTATGGAAGCGACCATTTCATAAACATAAATTAAAAAAATATACTTGCTCAAACAAGAACCACCACCATCAAGTAACTTTGACTTGATTTGAACAGAAATTCAGCAGGATATTCCAACCTTTTCATATTAGGCTTTTCTGTAGTAAATCAACAAAGATTCCATAATTCTCAACCTAAAGTCTATAGGGAACTAATCTCCTATGCAGGTAATATAATTAGTCAGCTCAAATCTTCATTTCCCAACAGACAGGAATTAAATCACTCACAGATAAAATGCCCTGCCTTTCTATCACATGCAATGTTTAACTTTAATAACTATGAGAACAGCAAAAAGCAGTTAATTCAAATGACTTTGCAATTATTCTAAAATCTTGTTTCAAGACAAGACAAAGTACTAATTTCCCTTTTTAAGGACTGAATTGCCACTCTTACAACGAAATTCTAACTGTATGTTATTGTTTTAGCTTCAAAAGATGAATGGCCATGTAAATAATGGATTTTGTGAAAAACATCTTGTTAAGTACTTTGGGTAAATACTAGGCAAAAACTTGAGGACATCCATTCAATACAATTAATAATATTTTTAAAACAAGTCTTGTGTTTGAGTATTAACCATACTTAATTCAAACTTTTCTATACTCTTCAGTTTGTTTGTAACATTAGTGTATCTGATCTAACATCAGGGGAGACACCTTTTACATGATTATTTGTTGGTTTTTTTAAGATTTGAACATCCATAATTAACAAAAAATATTATTAAATAAAAAGCAGCTTAGTTATTTTAAATGTTAAAAAAAAAGAAAAGAAATTAAGTGTTTAAAAATGGGTTTTATACCTTTAATGTTTTCTTTCTTATGGCATTCTGACTGTACCCACCCACTTCCTGAATTAAATCAACCATAAACCACAAAATCACATGTGATCATTATGTTTCAAGCTGTGCATCTTCTCGTCAATTCAAAACAATGGAAATCATTGCGGTAGTTGCTATCAAACATAACTTTTTTTTCATATCTTATTTTTTAGTTGCAGACAAAAAAAAATTTTTTTAATAAAATAACTTAACTTCTAAGTCTTTAAAAATGTTTAAAAGATCGACAGTTCAACTCAATGATGAAACTGATTTCTCAATATCTTGTTTATTTACAGAAGTATGCTTCAAGAAATAATAGTAATAAAAAAGCACCTAAAATATACAAAAATGGGATGGTTTAATCAATATTATGATTAATGCATCTTCTTTCATCACTTAAATGTTCTTTCTAAATTATTGCTGAAAGTTTTATGTGCAGCCAGTTGTGATCTTTTGTGACCTGCTGCTGAGTTGATTTAATCAGCCAGTGGTTGTGTACTCATATGCAAACGAAGCAAAGATTTAGCTGGCTGGCTTGTGGTCCAATGCAATAATGGCACTGTATTTAGAGTCACAGATTGCTAAAGCTAAGGATAACTGCCCAGTCAGGCTTGTCCATTCTCATCTTAGTCACAGCCCATAATCACACTCATGCATAATGTATAAATCCCATTAACTCATGCTCAGGACAAAGTCTGCGTGCTTCATTCAGCTTCCAGCAGTTGGTAGTAGGCCAGCGGTGTGCTGCTGTAGTACTCGAATGGGCAATGATTTCCTTTATGTCTTTTTCACAGGAGAATGAAAATCAGCAAACAGTAATTATCAGCAAAGAGACAAAAATGGAAACTACGCGCTGACAGGATGCATAAACCCGGCAACTTAAAAATTACTGTAAAGCATTATAATCTGGATCTGGATGGAATATAGTGAAGTTTCACAGAAATGGAAAAAATAATCTTCAAAAAAAAAGAAAGATCTCATGAGACTCACCAGATCTTGATGGTGCTGGATATAAACCAAGGTAAGATCTATAAAATTCCCCCTCCCTTTTTATTGTCTTTATTATGGTTGGTTATAAGTATAACTTTCAGTTTACCATAGAGTCTATTTTAAAATAAGTACTTTATAAGAAAATTATTTGTAATTTTTAAATTGCATTTGGTTAACAGTGCTGAAAATAAAGCTGCAAAAGTTTCTTATGCTGTTATGCATGCTACCACAAGGCAGCTGAACTGTGTATAAACTATGCAACTCACCTGTACAGGTGAAAGAACTTCAGCCCAATAAGTTCACAAAGCTTTGAAATGAACAGTCTTCAGGTACACTGTCCTGTAGTAAAAAGATCTGACATTATTTAGGCAAATGACATCTCTATAATATTATACACAATATAAACCAACACTTTGATAGAACAAAAAGAGTTCAAAGTTCATTTTAAAAATAATGTTGCAGTTTGTGAGTTTCTGGTTATGGACTCTCCCATAAATCTTAGTTTATATTTCAATAGTCAGCATCAATCTTGCTCCCAGCAGTAAATCATTATTTTAAAAATAATTAAATAAAAACTTATTTTCTTCTTTAAATGATTAAATGATAGCTGAGTAAACAGATACAGAATTATCTCAGAGAGAGAGAGAGAAAGGACTCCTTCACCTAAATACCCTGTCTGTTATAAATTAGCAAAATTATAACAAGTACTCTTAAATTAGGTATATGCATGCAAGTGCTATGGTTTACTCCTTATCTCCACATTAATGATTTTGCAGGGTAAAAGCTAAAAAGTAAGAATTCTATGACCCTGATTAAATTTACAAAAGAGGCTTTACTTCTTTCACAGAATTTAATCAATAACTCAATATTTGTTCATGGACTATACTTATTTGCCCTTCCAAAATGCTGCATACAACAATACCTAAAGCTAACAACATAAATTCTTTCACAAGTCCATTTTTACATAAATAACTTAATAATCATTGACAAGTTTAAACAAAACCTTTTGATGCATTATATTGGCAGTACAATTTTAATTAACTAATATACCCCACTATGTAAATTCTCACAGTGCCATGCCTAAAGCTTCTAAATTTCCTTTCACCATTTAACCACATCTTTGATATACACTCTAACAGCAATGAAATTGAGTGTTCTTCCTGTAGACAAAGAAATACTGTTGTACACACTAGACCAGTAATTAAGGCTCACTCATAAGGACAACTTTCAATTATTGCATGCCTGAGGCTAGACAAGCTGGAAAGGAGGCAGCTTGCTTGAATAATTTAACTCTTTAAAAAAATTAATAAGTTTAGAGTTTTGTCATATAAGAGACTTTATGTTGAAACTTTTTTCATAGCATACCAAAAAAAAGGCTAATCTCTTTGCCTTTTTTCCCCTTCTCCAGGCACCTGCATTTCACATTTCAATATATCTGTTTTTCTCTTAACTCTGGATGACCACAAGGACCAGTAACTCTAAAACTCCCAGAAACCCAAGTAAATTACCATTTTATTTTTTTAATGGATAAAGCACCAATAAACATTTAAATATGGAGAATATGATATCAGGGTTCCCTTCCTGCTTTAACTCCAAAACAATAGAATGAAGCAGAGGATGTGTGAGTGTGTGAGTGAGGGGGTGGGGATATAAGAATTTTCTTCCTAAGACTATAAATATAGACACGTGTTACCCTCAGGTTATTTGTCCTATGCTTAGGTATGCAACATCTTTTTAAAACACATTCCATGAATCTTGAAACTTTGTGTGCACAACAACGAAAGATAGTGGTTTCTCCCTTTTGTTTGTTCTTTTCGCAAGATGTTAAGGCTATGGTGAAAAATAGTTTAGAGCTCTGTCAGATGCTCTCTTACTCCCCCCCTTTTTTGCAGGGGTGTGGAGAAAAAAGGCCTATATAAGTTCTACAATAAACATTCAACCTCTTAAAAATATATATTTAATTTCATTAAGCAAATAGAGAACAAATTTCCCATTTAGAAAATACTTAAGTTTTCAGCATTGTTTACTGTTGATAATAGTTCTTAATAATAAGTGTGGACCAGTTTCGTGGTGCAGCCTGTCTTTTGTAACTTCATATGTTAATCTTAAATGCAATTACAGTAAAAAATTTGGAATTTAAAAAATGTGATAAATAATAGAATACAGTACAATACAATAAGCATAATGAAACTGTATTTTAGTACATGAAAAAAAAAAAAAACATTACCTTGTAATTCTTTAAATTACTTAGCAAAAATTTTAAAAATAAAATTATAAATTTTTAAATAAATGTTCACTTGACAATAATACGCATTCTTTATTGTACATCTTCAATTTCAAAATTTAATTTAATGAAAAAAGAAATTCCAGAATGTTACAAATATATATGATTTTTAAACCACCCACCTTTTTTGTTTTGAACCTTTAACAAACACTTGTAAAGCAAATTATGCAAACCTAAAAAAAAATAATTTAAAAGCAACAACAAAGACAGAATTTTTTCTTTCTTATCTGGATGATTAAAGAAACTATATTTTGTCCATCATCACTAATTAAGATCCATTCTGCTTGAATGATTGTGGTGTTTGGTGAATTCACTTATGATTTATGAAATCTTCTTATGCTACTGAGCTCACATGGATTGCTTTTCAATAAGAATATTTTTGTTAATTTAAGATTAACAGTTTGTACAGGTAAGATGTAATATCCATCAGTTAACTCAACCATGCTAAATCAGTTTTTGACAAGGTGAATGCTGATGGGTGAAACTGCCTGCACATAAACCACTGATTTTACAAACCCTAATTCTAATTTAGACAACAATAAAATTGGGACAAATTAAAATTAGTTACACTTTAAATATTACAGAAAAAGAAGAAAAAAAAGTTTAAAAAAAGAAAACTATAATAAATATGTAAAACACATGCAATGGAAATTAAAATCAATAATGTTTATATAATATTTGAGAAGGGGGAAAGACAAAAAGAAGACAAAAATAATGTTACAAAAACCTTTATTCTTTTAGTTGGTGTTTGGTTTTTTCCAGCTTTCTGAGTAATGAGGTTAATTATTTCTGAGCAGCTTAATTTCCTCCCATTAATTTTGCTTGTTTCAGTGAATCTGCATAAATCTTGAATGCATTTTATTCAGATACCATAACAGGGCATTTGGCAACAATAAAATAGTAGTTTCCACACAAATACACAAGATTTGAATGTTTTGTCAATAAGTTGCAAGCAATAAATTCATTTGCTGTTGTTTTCATACTTATATATACATATATATTATATTCCCATACAATGAGACTGAATCTGCTATCTCATATTGTTCTGAAATGTTTCACATTTTTATTTTACTTTTTTACAAGCAGTGCTAAACATTTATGAAGATTTTTCTAAAAAAAATGAATGTTAAATTACCAAAATAAGATTGAACTAGAAATAAAATTATATAAAATCATCATTTGGTGGTGCAGCCATTTCGAAGCTGCTACTTACAAGAGTGTGACTCGTAATACAAAAATAGTTTTTTAAAGGATAACACATCAACCTCCTCTTACCAATACATTAATCCCTAATTTTATTATTACTCTTTTCTTTTTCATGCTCCTCAGTTCAATGGCCCTTCCCATGATGTACCTATAATAGTTTGGCACATTACATCCCTTTTTCTATGGTTTAATCATTAAATATTTCTCATTAGACATGTGAATATATCGGAGAACTTATTAGCAAGCACCCTTTATAAGTCCATAACTTTGCAATGAAGAACCTACTGGTTCCCATATATATATATATATATATCAAGCAACAACACTAAGACAGAAAAACAAAGGATAATGATGATACCTCCTGTTCTTCACATAGTCATATTCACTCATTAGGGTATTTAGCCAAGAGGAAGTTCTGCTGTTACTTAGCAACATAACAACTGAAGGCTTCGTTGATGTGGTCTCAATATATTTTCCTTCAGGTGCTTGTTACAAACATATTAATTACACCACAGTAGCAACCTAGGATCTCTACCCTAACCCTGCTTGCTTTTTTTATTTTCACTCAGTTTGATCTTTCAGTAGATGCCCACTTTCTGCATACATGAGCATTAATGCATATTCAATGATTCTATATTAGTCTATGCACATGCTTAGAGAACTCTGTTACTATTATCTAATCACTATCAGCAGCAACATCTGAGGAGATTACATGAAAGATTTTGTGGGAGAGCATTAATAAAGATTTAAGTGAAAAAGATGCAATTTATCTTTACTGCCAGAAAAGTATCAGAATGATTGAAGAGAGAAAAAATTACTGAATGGAAGCCATTGTTAGTACTTTGCACAGTTCTCATCTAAAGCTTGCTGCAGAGAGGGAATTTGCAATGAAGAACACAAGGAATAAGTTGAGTGATATGGTGGTCCATGATTAGTCTAATGGGCTGTCATTGTTGAGAGACCAGAGTTCGAATCTTGGTCAGAAGTAGGTCAATTTGGTATATCTTCATGGCATTAAAGCATCTCCAGGTAACCACCACTTGAGAGCCCCAAACCATACTTGGATAACTTCACTAGGGTTGATAACCCACACCACCTCTTTCTAGCTCATTGCTATGAGATATTCTTAGACCTTGACAGTCAGGAGAGGGGTTTGCCAAGAGGAGGAAACAGGCATCTAAAAATAGTTTTGTACAGAACCTATCAACTTGATTAACCCTTCTGGGAAATATATACCAACCTTACTGAAAATACCTGAATAAAGAATTATTACAAATTGCAGCAACAAAATTCTAATATTATAACACAAAGAAACACATTCACACAAAATATCTAGCAATATAAACTAGTAAACAGCAGACTGCAGAGTTTTCAGCAATTTTAAAGATAATAATTCATGTCAAACCTTCAGCAATTTGAGAGCAGATATAGGATCACATAAATTTTCCATGGTTTGAACTTGAGGGTGATTATAGCAGCCAACACCTAGCAACCAATGAAGTAGAAAGTCAACTTTACTTACTGATCACATGTTAAAAAGCTATTTCAATGAATTACTGTGACATATCAAGTAATACATATTTCCTCACACACACGCACACTCTCATTCATGACTGGACAGAAAATGTCAGACTTAGCCACCTGTTTTTATGACTATTAAACTCACATATCAGTAACCAATACAGTCAATGATACTTGCCCTGATTAATACTAACTAACTGCAGTGAAGCTAAGATACTGATGGAAAATAAAAAAACAAAACAAAAACCAAAAGATAGCGGCTATTCTTTCCGTTTTAAACAGAATCATACAGTGCAAAGTTAAGATAATTTAAATAAGTTATAAAGTCATAACAAGAACAAATTGATATTTCCACACAAAATTACTAATACTGTTATTGAACTTGGGAGATGGTTTTCTGTGCGTGCATAAAAGGTCAAAGATGCATTAATAATACATTCTCAATTAGATTATCATTAAGATCTCTGAGGAATATAAAGAAAGGAGAGAGAGTTAAAAGTTTTGTTTCAGAGTAATGTGGTCTTAGCATTTGGAAAATTCAAGCATAAGTAATGTCTGCTTTAAATATTGATTACATATAATCTGGTCCACAAAACACAAATGCTGAGTTAGAGAAATGTCTTAAAAATGCATGTAGATATAGGAAAAGTAAAAGAATTTTTCTCTTTTATTATGATAAAAAGACATGGAATAATGTATTGATTAAAGTTATTATTAGATAATTATTGTTATTTATAATCATCTTTTATCCTTTTCCTAAATACACAACATATTTAAAGTGTCTATATGTGTAATCTGACTGCCTGTCTCTAATGTAGAAAAATCATTGGACAATGCAACAATGTGAACATAAGACTGTAAAATGTTTGCCAGTCTTCAAAAAGCAGATCCAAAGCCAATTCTTTCATTGTCATATTTTCTTTTTTTTTAAAGAGTAATTTCCTAAAGTTGATAATCTCTCTTCATTGGAGCATTTTAATTCATCTACCATAACTCAACATTCAGAAGCAATCATCAAAGTCTGTTAAGTCTTTGTAGTGTTGCATTTTGGGAAGATTTTCTAAAGTACCAGTAAATAAATACCAGATTTGGATTGCATATATATCTGTTTTAACAGCTAATGTTTTGATTACTGAACAGATAGATACACCTTCACTGAGAAACCAAAATAACTAGAATTTTTCCTTTCATTAAAATACACAAAAAAAATCAAAATAATAATTTTTTCTCTTTTTTTTACATAGCATCATTACAGCAAATGAAATTAAGAGATTAGCAGAAATGTTTCCTAGATACTAGGGATTAAATTGAACCTAGCTGAATAGCGTTGCAATAATTGTGTCTCCCCACAAGTTTTACTTGAATGTTCCTAGCATATATATAAATTAACAATAAAAATCTATCTGCTTCAGAAAAGATCTGATTGATGGCGTTCACTAATTAAATTTTTGCTATCTTTTATGTCAACCAAGCAACACAGTAATTGTAAAAGCACAGGCATTCAGAAACTGCAAACAAATCCAAAGAATTAGCAGAATTTAGTTACATATATTCATTTCCCATTTTATTTAACAGTAACAGAAAAAAATTCATTAACTTTTCCAAACAATATAAACAGAATAGCAAAAAAATTTAAAAAGCAAATCATTTTATGTCTGCCAATACAAATCAAATGCTACATACAAATTGTATTGCAGAATAGAAGTGCTAAAACACAAAGATTTTCTGATTTCCTACAGAAGTATTAAAGAATAAAAACTTACACAATGCATTTATAAACTAATGACAGCTGATCTTCCTAGTAAGTTATAACAAAGTTTCCTGCTAAAGAGATTAAAAATACTATCAATAAGCATAGAAATGTTATTAGTTGGTGGGAAAGTTGTCCTTTGTGGGGGTTTTGTTTATGTTGATTGATGTTTTACAAAAATCAGCTCTGAATGTATGTTGAAGAAAGAGTATGTGCAGTATCAAAACTGCGGATTGTTTATATCATAGATGCGGAGTACTACTACACTTCCAATAAAACAATGCTCATCAGCAATTTGTGAACAAGAGCACAATCCATGATCCACATTAGCCAAGACAATCTCAAGCAATAATAAACCAAACATTTGGCCTTTCTTGAGGCATTAAATTTATTTGGGGGATATTCAACAATACTATTATAAAAAGAATGAAAGGAATAACTCAATAGATTAGGAGTTCTTTGCAGAGGTTTCATTGTACAATAACATTCATTAAATAATCCACATGCTATTGACACCATGCCACATAGCAACAACTTCAAAACACTGGAATTAATTAACATTTTTTGAACTGCTGTGCATTAGCTTCAAGAAAGGATACAGCAATACAGCTCTTTTGCTTTGCAATACTGAAAAAAATGTACAGTAAATTTAATGCATTGGCAGTGCAAAACCTACCTACTGCATTGGCCTAGTAGAAAATGAATTTTGTCACATGAAGGTCTTGTGCAATCCCAACAATTCTCCAGTTTGAAAAAATAATACAACCTACCATCTAGCAAATAGAAAGCAACAAAAGCTTTTCCAACTCCTGAAAGCCTTAAAAATATACAAATATCTCTTAGAATTTGGTAAAATAAAATGGAATCCATAATTGTGGGCTCCACAATAAAGTATCCCATAATTCATGTATAACCAATTTATTATGTATTCGTGATCAAAGTTCATATATACTCTTTGTAACATGTTTTGTCATTTATATATTTTCTAACAGTTATAAACTACTTCGTACATACAGCTGTGTGCACTAATTGATTATAGACAAAATATGAACATTTTATTGAGTCCAAAATTATGGCTGCCAGGAATTTTTACAAAACAGGTAAAACTATCTTTACAACCAGAATGTGCTCAATGTTGTATTTTAAAGGAGTGCAAAATTTAAGAATCAGGAATTTTTTATGGGCAGAAGTTAAAATCCTATCAGAATTATGTGTTGCACATTGTCAGAATTAGATGCCAGCTAACCATTTGCAGCAAACAGACTGTAAACTGGTTACTGAAACAGTACAAATATTAACTTTATACATTATCATGTTACCATCCTATCTGTACACTCTGCATCAGTTTTTTTTTTTTTTTAATGGTCGAAGACATTCTCTTCTTTTATCCAAGCAAATCTTATGTACCTGTTATCAGTTAGTGCATCAATTTAAAAAGACTCACTGGGTGTTTTATTCTGTTAGATTAGAACTTTTGTATTATTTTTGTCTTTCTGTACTAATCAAAATGTTCTGAAGGCTTAATTAACAGAATCCATAGTGAACTGAAGTTGGCAAATAACATTTTGACTGGTAAATGGTTGTCAATCAATTGGATAGAATGGTAAGGGGACCACTGGTGACAACACCTTAGAGATCAATCTGTTATCTCTTTTACTTGGCACATCAAATGTCTGTGGGGAGGGAAATGGGAACGTTAGCTTTTGCCGGCAGGTATATTAAATGCTTTGATGGTAATCCTGCCAAGTTAGAAAGATATTCAAAAAATGAAACTGGAAAGCTGAGAAAGAGAGAGAAATATTTCCTGATTAAATCTAAAATCTATCCATCAAATAATTAAAGATTTACTGTCTTTAAAAAAAAAAAAGAATTGTGGATATGCACTGAATGGTAACCAAAACCTGACAACACATCAATAAAATAATTCATTGAGTATGTGAGATGAAAGTCTTGAGTGACAAAAGATTAAATGCACACATGCACAAACAAATAAGTATATATTCTTTTTCTCACATCAGTGAATTTTCTAACCATCATGTATATATACACACTCAGCTGTATGCACTAATAAATTGATTTATGTATAAAATAAAGGATGTTTTATTGGTGAGCCAGCATTGTGTAAACCTGCTTTCTTCTGATGTGAAGAAAATAACTTGTATTACTTGCTGTTGTGAATAATTATGAGTTGGAGAAAATAGCCCCTTCCATCTGTCAATGTGCACACTCAAAAGCATAGGTAACTCTTGAGTGGTTCATAAAAAGAAAGAAGGGCAGATAAATCCAACACTTAAGGAAAATATTTTTTGTTTAAAAAAAATCGGCATGGATCATCTCTGACTACAAATACTAGTTTCAGGTTGGTTTATTTTGTATGGATTCACTAATTTTCTGTGCTTGTGTCATTCTCCATCTCTAGTAGTAATCTATTCAATTAGAAACAAGAGCACTACATGCTCATCCAAAAATAGCAAAGATATCAAAATTGTTTATAGTTAAAATATTTAATTAATTTTGTTGTCCTTTTCTATTTTTTTTTTCCCTTTTTTTCGTCACTTAAATGCTTTTCATTTCAACATCTTTACTTAGACTGCTATAAATTGGGAGAAAGAGAAGAGAAGGAAAAAATGCCAAAACAAACCAACTTATAATTGCTGGGAGAACAAACATGGAAATAAAGCAAAGAAGTAACTCCATCAACATCAATAACTGACTACATTTACGGCAACATATATCAAGAAGATTGGTAATAGCATTCGGGAAGGGTATGGGAGTTGTTGTTTTCTCTTGCTACAGCATAAAATTATTTCTAATTATGGTAGGTTGGCATACACATGTGCATCTCAAAAAATTAGAATATCGTGAAGAGTTCATTTTTTCCTGTAATTTAATTCAAACAGTAAAACTTTCATATATTCTAGATTCATTACACACGAAGTGAAATATTTCAAGCCTTTTTTTTTGTTTTAATTTTGATGATTATGGCTTACAGCTCATGAAAATCAAAAAATCCACTATCTCAAAATATTAGAATATTTCATCAAATCAATTAAAAAAAAAAGGATTTATAATATATAAATGTCGAACTTCTGAAAAGTATGTTCATTTATGCACTCAATACTTGGTTGGGGCTCCTTTTGCAAGAATCACTGCATCAATGCAGCGTGGCATGGAGGCGATCACCTGTGGCACTGCTGAGGTGTTATGGAAGCCCAGGTTGCTTTGATAGCGGCCTTCAGCTCATCTGTATTGTTGGGTCTGGTGTCTCTCATCTTCCTCTTGACAATACCCCAGGTTCAGGTCAGGCGAGTTGGCTGGCCAATCAAGCACAGTAATATCATGGTCAACAAACCAGTTACTAGTAGTTTTGGCACTGTGGGCAGGTGCCAAGTTCTGCTGGAAAAGGAAATCAGCATCTCCATAAAGCTTGTCAGCAGACGGAAGCATGAAGTGCTCTAAAATCTCCTGGTAGACGGCTGCGTTGACTTTGGACTTGATAAAAAAACAGTGGACGAACACCAGCAGATGACATGGCACCCCAAATCATCACTGACTGTGGAAACTTCACACTGGACTTCAAGCAACTCGGATTCTGTGCCTCCCCATTCTTCCTCCAGACTGTGGGACCTTGATTTCCAAATGACATGCAAAATTTACTTTCATTTGAAAAGAGAACTTTGGACCACTGACCTATGGTCCAGTTATTTTTCTCCTAGCCCAGGTAAGACACTTCTGATGTTGTGTCTGGTTCAGGAGTGGCTTGACACTAGGAATGTGACACTTCTAGCCCATTTCCTGGACACGTCTGTGCGTGGTGGCTCTTGATGCACTAACTCCAGCTTCAGTCCACTCCTTGTGAAGCCCCCCAAAGTTCTTGAATCGACTTTGCTTGACAATCCTCTCAAGGCTGCAGTCATCCCTCTTGCTTGTGCACCTTTTCCTACCACACTTTTCCCTTCCAGTCAACTTTCCATGAATATGCTCTGATACAGCACTCTGCAAACAGCCAGCTCTTTCAGCAATGACCTTCTGTGGCTTACCCTCCTTGTGGAGGGTGTCAATGATGCCTTCTGGCCAACTGTCAAGTCAGCAGTATTCCCCATGATTGTGGTTGTGTGTAATGAACCAGACTGAGAGATTCATGGTATTTACACTGCATAAATAGTGATTTACTAAAACTCAAAATGGAATATTCTAATATTTTGAACGTTTTTTCCTAGTTTTTTGAGCTGTAGGCCACAATTATCAAAATTAAAATTAAAAAATGATTGAAACATTTTAGTTTACATGTAATGAGTCTAGAATATATACAATTTTCACTTTCTAAAATAAATGACAAAAAATATTGAACTCTTCCACGATATTCTAATTTTTTTTAGATGCACCTGTAAATAAAGGCTATACCAACCCCTTCGTGAGTTTCTAAGCCAAAAATTAGTATTTTAAAAAAAATAAAAAAAAGCTTCAAATCCAACAGCTGACAATAATGTGTCAAAAGTCGTGCTGGCATCATTACATTTAAAGATAAGTTATCAGACATCAAAATCTGTAGACTATCAAAACAGCCTCTTGCCCTCTTTGGGCAATGCTCCCACACTAATGACCTTGGTAAACCAGTAAATGACAAAAGATATTGAAGTCTTACATAAAAATGCCAATTTTCTTACATTCAAATAAGGCTTACATACATATATATTAATTTTCTACAATGCAACCATTTGACGTTTGGCATTGCCAATGCTACTTCAATTTAGCTGACAGATAAGTTGACTTATAATAAAGATGGGACAAAGTATGGCAGTTAATTATTACAATCTGACCATTTGCCACTAACAGTCCCACCTCCTATGGGGAAGTTACAATGTGGATTGTTTAGTCCATGTCAGAATTTAAAGGCGAAGAAAAAAAAACAATCTTTTCGGTTGCTCCACTTCATATTCCAATGGAAGTGTGCTTAATGTGCTAAATGAAGATTTATCCTTAAATCATCCTTAATAACTGATGTAAAGAACATCCTTAAAAGGCATTTACTGACTTTCACATTTAATATTGTGTAAACACCTTGTAAAGATGTGCTTTTGGTTCTCTATGTTGGTGGTCATTAAAGATGATGTAAGGCTAAATATATTTTTACTAGTGCCAGGTCATGGTGACACCAAGCTGTTCCATTTCTGTTGGATCTGACTTATATGATATGGTGCCTAATTAAGAGCATCGTTTGTCTCACTATCTTGTATCAGTCAGCCCTGTTCTGTTTAGGTTTTCTAGTACTAAATCGGCAACTCTACATGATCCTTTTGTCAGACTGACTGCAGTCATGACACCCAGATATCACAAAATCCCCAATAATACCTGACTGTGAAGCTTCCATTTGTTTTGGTACTTAGTGAATGTGACAAACAACCCAATAGTTTCTAACATTCCTGAGACTTGGTTTCATATTTTTTTTTTTTTTTTACAAAATTACTGGTAAAGATCAAAATAAAGAACATATCAGGGAGCTCTGACTGCTTGTATGAGATTGCTATTTTATTACACTAAAGACTCAGTTAGCAAGCTATATGAATGTAGTCTATGATGGACATTAAGTCTGAGAATCTGTAAAAAATGTTTCTAATATCCAATTCCCTTATACCTCACATATAGCCAGTGTTATCATAAAAATGACTGGTTCATATTTTGTCCATAGCATTCTTACATCATACAGATATGGTATTATGCACAATTTCCAGTATGTTATTATTGTAGTCACCCTCCTCAAAGAAATTTTCATCAAAAGAACAGACTTATATTGTTCCTAGATCTTTCATATACATAAATACAATGGCATAGATTCTGCAGATCCTAAGCAAATGTTCTAGGCAGTTGTGGTTTATAATAACAGGAGTCCTAAGAGATTTACATATGTGGAGGAGATGAAAAGCATTTTCTAACTCAATGCTTGTAACCATACTCAAGGCTGTAAATCCAATATCAACAATATTCTCAAAGGAATTACCAGTGAGTATGCAGAGCCAACTCTACTGCATGTTTCCTTGAAAACTGCTATGTTCAAAAAGGATCAATAATCAGAAAAATAATGAAATGTGTCAAGAAAACCTCACTATGAAATGCCCACCAATGTTTAATTTAAAATTAACAGCAAAAGAAAGATTTTATGCTGTACTTTACTGGAAAAGATCACCTTATTTTTCAGAATTAAGTGGGAAGTGCTTTGTAGATTCCTGTTTTCAAATCCATTTCTTCAAGGGAAATTAATTTCCTATTGTATTAGAACAACGTTTTCAAGATACAACTGGGATGATGAGAAAAAAATATTTGCCAAAGATCATTAAAGTCCATGATTAGTGAACAAAAAGTCTTTTTCTCCTTTTCTTTTTTTAGGTTAATTTTTTTGTCAATGTTTTCAAACATTATATCATAAACTATCATCAGCTTCCTGGGTATATTTGCATTATTTATCTGATTGAGGCTAGAAGTTAAATAAATTCTATCCACTTATTTGATAATTTTTTTTCCTGCTATAGGCAATTTTGAAAAATTACAAGAAAAAGTGACTTTGAACACAAAACTTTATTTAGTGCAGGTAAATAATTTCTTATCTGTTTCTTTCATTTCTTTCTTTTGTGTGTACACTGAGTATTATTGCCATTTAACCTTATTTTGTTTAGATGACTGGAAAATTACACACAGAATTATAAGAGGTCAGAAATAGTTTTGGAAGAGGATCATCACTGTATGATAGCTATCAAGCCATGTTCAATGATATGCAGATGCATTTTATTTATAGCTTAATCAATACATCATCTACAGTTGCACAGATTGGGGATGGCTAATTAAAATGCTATTTCTCCCATCTGGAAAACAGTAGTGATAAAATGCTGTCAATTTGAGGAGACTGAAGAAATCTAAACTCTAGTAGATTGAAACAGATTGGACTGTGGAGGTTACTTCAGTC
Organism: Nautilus pompilius; assembly: GCA_018389105.1. Classification (NCBI taxonomy): domain Eukaryota; kingdom Metazoa; phylum Mollusca; class Cephalopoda; order Nautilida; family Nautilidae; genus Nautilus; species Nautilus pompilius. The sequence continues at coordinate 199,758 of JACATO010000368.1, forward strand.
AGTGGCTTAATTCTTTCCCAACCTGGTTATGAAGATTAAATGAAACACAATAAAGTTCTTTGATTTCTTTCTCTTTGTAACATATGCCAAGATAATTACATTAGCATACTGCTGCTGGCATTTATGGTAGATATCAGTGTGGAGATTTTCCCCATTGCTTTGTGAATTTTTACTAGTATACAGATGGAATGCTGCCTTAGATTCTAAAGTCAGATATTGTCTAAATAATTGTACTCATGGAAGTGTGTTTATAGTTTATTGTCTATCCTATAACTTTCTCAATGAGAACATAATTTCTTTTTTTAATAGCAGAATTAGATGCAAATCATTATTCATTAGAAAAGATCTTTCTCAGTATGATTTGGGGACTTACATATTTTACCTGTTATGGCATCAGTGTGGCAGAAGATGTGCATCTTTCTCTCCAAAAGATTTTGACTTGCACATCTAACAATGTGTCTGCTGATTAGTCTTGATGATAGTGACAGGAATGAATTGTTGGAGTGAACATTTAAAATTTTGTTTTTAATGATATGGCAGTAGTCTTAACCATTGTTTTCACAAAACAGAATCACGATGATCATATTTTATTTACGGGTTCTTAGAAAATGTCCAGAGTCAAATAGTGTTTTTAAAAAGTGTGGGTGGAGTGTAAGGTCTGCTGAGCCTAGAATGTTATTTAGAAACCTAAGAAACTAGACTCTGCTGCTATGACTACTGTGTGATCCAGAAGTAAGCTATGTCACATTCTTGGTTCCCCAGTTGAGAAAACATAGCATAAGAAAACAGCTTCAGAAACCTATAATCCTTCCCACACAAAATGCACACATGCACATGCAACTAACTGCACAAATACTATTACATTGTCTTTCAGATATCTTTAGAAACTTTTTCCTGCTTGTTGTGCATTGTTATTAAGAATGCTAACAGGTTAAGAAAACAAAACAAAACAAAAAATGTAAAGAAAAGAAATAAAATTTGATGATGGCGTTTTTGAAGATCGTTGCTGGCATGAGTCAAAAAGTTGATGGGACTCCTTTGTGAAACATAATGTCCAATTTAAGAATGAAAAAATAACAATGATTTGTTATTTGCATGATTAGTTCAGACTTTTCCAATCACTTTACAAGTAATACAACCAATTAATGGTTTCATGTTCTTGGCAAACTTTCCCTGTTGCCATTATCAAAGTTTAGTCTTGAGGAAGATTATTTTTGTATAAAATGCTGCCAAAAATAACAACAGTTAATCTAAATTTGTAAGTTGCTTTCGATGAAGTTTCTTAAATCCTAAAAGTAATATTAGTTAGTCTCACTAAATAGCTTTACTTGCTCAGTGAATTGTTCTCAGAATTTTAAATTATAAAGTAACAAATTACACCTGTCAAAGGTCAATAAAGTTAAAGCAATAATAATAATAACTGAAGAAAATCCAATTCAGTAATTTTGTTAGCTACATGATGCACAAGCAAGCAAACCTATTCAATGAAAATGTATGTCAGCATTACATATACCCTTATAACCAAAGCTTCATACAGTACAATCCAAGTTCAGTCCAGTGAAATTCTGTGGAACATTTATTCAGTTACAACATTTGCTGTAGGGAGAGAGCAGAAAATTATTGATGACACATTGACTAGAGAACCTACATTTTGAGAATTTTTCCACATTGCCATAATCTTGGCATAGTAATAAGGATGACTGTTCTGGTGTGCAGTCATTTTTATTTTGGGGGGAGAACAGTACAAGTGGCTGAGTTAGTCTTAAAGCCTTGATTTTCTGTTGTTTGTTTTTCTGATGGTTTTTTCTCTTTTCTTTTTTTAACCAACATTCTAGATAAAGAGGGGGCCTATGATCTTTGAATTGTTATTTTAGGAAAAGCAGATTCTTGTAGGGAAGTGAGGACTGTTTGGTGGTTCTAACATCTTTCACCAAAACTCCGACAATTAGGCAGACAGAAATTAAGCATGTATGAGATATGTGTTCCACTGTCATTAACATGGGCAAACATTTTAAATTAAATTAAAATCTCTGCGTGTGGAATTTTCTTAACACCTGTATTATCAATACTGAAGTACTAGCTGAGAATAATTAAACTCAAAGAGAAGTTCCAGCTTATGCTAGTAAGTTTGTGACAGGTTTCGATACTGTGGAGAACTAGGTCTCTGAGAACAGAAACTAGAGAGAAATACTGCCAATGTTTGTTCTATAAAAATAACGATATGCTAGTAAGTATGTAACAAGTTTTGATACTGTGGAGAACTAGGTCTCTGAGAACAGAAACTAGAGGGCACCAATGTTTGTTCTACAAAAATAATGATATGCTAGTATGTGACAGGTTTTGATACTGGTCTCTGAGAACAGAAACTGGAGGACAATACTACCGATATTTGTTCTACCAGAAAAACTGATGCTCTGACCCTTCCAGCTTTTCCATACTATTTTCACATTGTTCTTTATATTATTCTTTCTGCAAGACAAATATGCTTGTTTATTCCCTTAAAATTTTTATATAAGGTTAGCTTCTTTTTTTGTATTATAAATAAAATTACGGTATATTGAATGATCGATTTTCAAACTGTATGTTTATTTAGATGACATGATTAGCACAATAACACAGAAATAAATTATTCACAGAAAACAAACTGATGCAACCAAAAAATATCTAAACCTGACATGTATATAAGAAGAAAAATATATACATAGAGAAGCAAAAAAAAATTAAAAAATGATACTACTTAAAGGTTATTTAAGATTCTGCACACCAGTTCCTTAAACCCTGCAGAAAATGATCTTCAATTAAGCAAAACCAGCCTTCACATAGCTATTATCCAGAATTTCTTCAGCTAATTAATCACCTAACAGTCTGGCAACATTGATGAAAAGTACAGTGTCCAGATCAGTATTAGGCAAATCTGATTGCTAACATCTGGAAAACAACCTTCCATTTATTAGAATGGATGTTAGCTGACTCACCATTACTATTTGTGGTTAAGACTAACTGTTGATCCCAGCACAGGCATCTTGAAGAACAGCTGTTAATTAAGAAATTTCTTTCAAAATAATTTTTGTAAAAACCCAGCAGACTGATCATAAACAGGAAATAGATGTAAAAACACAACCTATTTGAAAGATAGAAGCATTAGTTTAATTCTTTAAATTGTATCACATACCTATTAACTAAGTGAAGAAAGAATTAACAAAAATTGATGCCACAAACAAAAACATCTTTTTTTTAAAAAAATGCAAAAAATGTTTTCTATGCTTTTAAAGTGCAGATCTCTTTACTTTTAAGATAAGATAAGATTCTGAAATAGTGTCAGTATGGATAAATGGCATCAATGATGTTATGATGATAAATGATACTAATGACCACCAAAGATAAATGGTATGATGTCAGTGTGAATAAATGGAAGTAAGATGTTTCCATAAATAAATGATAGTAATAAGACTTTGGATAGATAGTAAGGATGACATGTCATTAAGGAAATTTCAGCAAATGAAAATTTGTATGGATGATGGGACAGCTGTCTTTTCAAGACAAACACAAAACTGTGTGCTTAATCACTGCAGATAGTGCCAAATAGTATCTGGATACATGGAGTCATGAGTTCATGCAACACTATTCTCTCTTTAAGAGAGCTCAAAAATGCTAGACTGTGTACTCTGAAGTATTAACTTTAAAATATTTAATTCTTTCTTACATTTAATAATTTGTGAATAGCCACTCACTTGAAACCAAATCATAAATAGTAGTGATGTAAGTTAAAGCTATGCATACTTCTGTCTTCCTTAACCAAAAGCATACTCATACATGATGCTAGGCAACCACATACCATCAAAGGATCAATGTTAAAGATGCCTGATGATTCAGCAAGTATGCATGCTATCATGCCAAACTTTTTAACATGAGATCCAGTGAAAAATAGCCTAGATCTCTCCTATTTGTAATATTAGTGCACCTGACTTAAATGTAAACAAACAGGAGAATAGTTTGCAACAAAACCTGAACACCAATATTTCAAAACATGTTTAATTTGGAGCTTGTGAAAATGGCAGCATATGAGAAATTAGCTAACATGAGATTTTACATTCAGCTCAAAAAGTTCTCAAAAGTAGGTTTGCATGAAAATGGATGATGATGATTAGCAGACACAATGTACAAAAAAGTAAAAATATGCAATTGGCAAGAATGCTATAAACTAATCTCCAGTTACTGCTTAAGAATTGGCCATACGAAAGGAATCTCTCCTTGTAGTTGCTATGGCATATAATCTCTGATTTCTTTGTAAAACATTTCTAGTTTCTTCCCAGATTCAAAAAAAAAAGCATTCCTCAGCATCTAACTGCTTAGCCTGCCTCTGCCAAGAGTATCTTGACCCACACTCATTGTAAACAGTTTCCTATGGCACTTTAAACAGAAATATCAGGAGTCCTTAAAGCCAAAAGTAACACCAATACCTGCTTTAAACTTTTAAAAAAGTATGCTATTAAATACAGTAAGAATGAAAGAAATTAAACATATGTAAATAAAAGACAGGAAGTTGTTATATATTTTATTTCCACCAAACCATGGTTTAAAGAGAATCAACATTCTGGTTATAACAATAATAAAATTAAGTAATATACTCTGAGACTAAGTTACATCTCTATTGACATACTAAAAAAGATCAGAACTTCCTCATATTAGATGAAGAGAGCATTAATGCTATGATATTCCATTTGTAATCATTTCTACATCAAGATCAAATACTGAGTATTTCAGAAGTGCAAAAGAGCACAGTAAATGATTTTTTTGAAAACCTTATAGCATATTCATTAAATTATCTTCTTTTGCAGTAGATCACATCCATTACTTACAGTACCTCTTTAAATTTTACTTTCAAGTCTGTTGCTTTTTGTTGATTTAGAGGGAGATAACCGTGTACTATGAATAACAGCTTTGCTAAAATTTCAAAATGAAAAATGAATAAAACAGCATAATCACTTGCTTGACATTGCTGAGGTCATCACAAGAAAATCCCATAAAGTCTTCTTCAACTGACTCTTTAGCAAATGCTTCTGCTATAAATGTTCTAAAGTAACTTCATCAATAATGGCAGAGTAAATTTATACAATAACACTACTGCCTCACATTTCTACATCAACTCATATTCTTGCTTAAACTATGTCCAACAGCACTGAAGTCCTCAAGATCAAGTAACATGTGACAAAATTTCAAGGAGAATAAAAGTGCTATTAAATATAGATTTAGGTTGGGGGGAGGGGAGATCAAAATATATTAACATTTCTTTTTTTAAAAAAGAGAGCAAACTACTATTGTTAAAGTAATGGTGGTAGTGTGTAACTGTTTAATGAACAATAACACCTGAATTTGAAGTATGAAATCCAAACAAAATGCGGATGGTATTTGGACATCATCTAAAACAAATTCACTCTTTTATTCAAATGAGCATTATGCCTTTTAAGCAAGCATCTAATGATCTTAACATTACAAAGGTTCAAGATATAGATGTATTGGCTCTTTGGGTTTGCATGATTTGAAAGAATTTATGTCTAAGAGACTAGTTTAGCTGCCTCCAGCAAATAGTTTCTTAAAGCAAGTTTAAATGCATTTATTTATATAAGCTAAAAACAATCATTAGTGTTTGCTACAAGGATATGATTTCTACTTGTTCTCTCTGATTTTTATATCATTTTAATACAATTTTAAGCCACAAATGAGCAGCTATAATGCATATAACAGGAATGGTTGATAAACTCCTTGACATGATATCACAATAGTGGCTGTATGGTTGGTGGGTCATTCAAAAAGACCTAAAAACAATTCACAGAAATAACCAGAGTGCTGCTTGCACAAGAGTTAGTAACATAAGTTTATTAAAGTGTAAAAGGGTATTAGCCCAAAGTTGATATAACAGTATATGAAAAAAAAAAAAAAAACAGGGATGAAAGAAATATTAACCCAAATATGACTAAACAGAGAATAGGGAAAAATTCACAAAGAGAAAAGATTAGTGAAGTGAAGGTCCCAAGATGACAGAATAGGGTAAATGCTACAGAAACAAGGGATTAGAGGAAAATAATCCCCAAGATAACATTGAGCAGAAGAAACTATGCAAAGAGAAGGCCCAAGATAGCACATGGTATCAACTTTAATGAGAAAAGTGTAGACTAGAATTCTTCTAACTAGAAAAAAACCAATAAAGGACGGGTTGGTACAAAAAAAGCAAGAAAAACCACACTACTGACTAGATACCAAGCATATCTAGGACCTACTCTAGATCAAACTAAGTAGCCAACACAACAAGCGTACTACTCTTTACATGCCAGTTGCTGGACTTATTCTATTAAACACTTTCTTCTAATAATCCTCCTTCCCCTCTCTAGAACATTTAAGTGATGTTTTTTTTTTTTTTTTTAAATTTCATCTTCTAATAATAGTCCAATCCCCAGTTCACCTGTGCTAACATGAAAATCAAGATTTCATGCTAACAAATTTAGTTTTACCATAAATTGGTGATGTCATTCAGAGACTTTCCATGATTTGTTTCACATGCTTGTTAAAAATTTCATCCAGTCAAAAGTTTGTATCTGGTAGGTAGAAATTTTTAAAACTGTATATAATATAAAATAAGTGATTAATAGAATAAATACAGCATTTTGTAAAACAGTTTTTTTAAAATTTAAATTATTAGTTTGTACATGTAATGTTTTTCTCCTCATATCATCAACTCTATTTTCCCTTCTGTTATTGTAATTAATCATCCATTTTCAAATTAAGCAATAGTTATTGCTTCCTTGAAATTATCTTGTTCAGAGCCAAGAATGGTAGAGCTAGGTTTAAATAAAATTATTGCTCCCTTATTGCTGGAGCACTGAATAAATCAAGTACTGCATTCTAAGGATTTTAATAAAATTACTGCTTTCTTATCTCTGATCAGAAACATTAAACTATAATGTTAATGAACTTTTAATAAAATCACTTTATCATCAGATAAAACTTGGGAACTAAAGGAATCAATTGCACCTACTATTAATTCTTATCTTTGGATGGCACCTTGGCAGTATGAGTCAACAATGGTACCATTAAGTTTTTAACAAAATTTTGATAATTTAAACTCAAATTTTTTTTAAAACTATCTCATGAAAAACACGCAATACAAGATTTTTTTTAAAATATCTGAAATTTAAGACCTAATCTGCTTTTCTTTTTTTTCCTTACATGCCCTGAAGCAATAACTGTGGAAATGGAAAATAAAATAGTTCTCTCCACCTCAGGAAATTAATTTGTCCAACATAAAACTGCAACTGCTTCAGAAGTGGTTAATGTCAGCCTGAAGGGGTTTTAATATAGACTGCAATATGTGCTAAAGAAATTTCATAGCGCATTTTATAAATTGATGCAATAAGCTTCTTTTTTTTTCTTCCCTTCAAGTAATTAGTAATGTTCTCCAACTTACCATGGTTGATAGGTTTTTTATTCCACACCTTTGAATTCAGTAACATCAGTTAGTGCAAATGGATACCACTGCCTTTTAAAACAATTGTCTTGTTGAGTGAAATTGTAAGAAGGCAAAATAGCACTATCCATGCTATTGTGTGTTAATTTTCACATTACACATATGCTAGTGTGTACAGATAGGCATATTAACACAAAGACTGTTTATAGCTCTAGCATATATAATACATAAGACAAAAATTGTTTATGGCCTATATTAAAAGCTTATCCCAACACAGGTTATTCTAGACTTAAGCTAACATGATCTGTGGGCTGTTGTCAATCATGTTAAAAGAAACCAACAAAAGAACTGGTTACTGAAATTCTTAATCAAATGAGAATGGGTTCACATAATAATGGATTTCTAAAGATTTCCTTTTCTCTTCAATTGTTCCTAACACAAGGAAAAAAAAACAAAACAAAAAGCATGTGTCCCATTGTTGATAAAAGTAGACTTTGTAGACCAGGATATGTGTGTGTATACACACCTACACACAGATGACAGGGCAAAATGTTATAGACATGTATATCCTTGCTCACTCTTTAAGATCTACACACCATTGATAAGACTTGATGTTCTAGACATGAGTACATCCTTTCTCTACACTTTAGACAGACACTACATTCTGGATGTAAAACTAGAAGTTCTGTACAAGAGTATAATTCTTTCTTTAAAATGTGATCGACCAACAGCTGTCATGGTACATATAAAAGACAAGCAGAAAAACAAGAGGAAAAACATGATTTGCCAAGTGATTGGGATTGGTTACTTTGATCAAATGGTTTCTGAAATTGGTATGGCAGAGAGATAAAAGAAACTGCTACCTGTTTACCATGATATAGTTTAGACAGTGTCATACTTTTCTCAGGAAGTCAAATCTAAAGTTTTGTTAGGTTTCCATTGACAGGCAAACAATTATATGATCTACTATCCAACTAAAAATTTGTTGCATGACACATGGTTGTCTTTTTCCGTTCATATTACCTCTCAACAGGCATGATCTCTGTTGGGACTTGCACAGCTTCTGAATGAGGTCAAAGAGGTGCATCACATTTTATGGATTTGTCCTTATCCACTGAAGAATGACAGATACTAACATCAGTTATTTATGTACTGACTAAATGGAAGCCATCAAACATTTTCATTTTGATTTTTATTTTTGATAGTCCTGTTGTGGTCCTTGTCTAGCAATCTGTCAATAGATTGGCCAGTCAGTATACCAGTCAGCTAATTAACTCTGCATCAGTCCATGTTTTTGATACTATACCTACTATCAGAATTGCAAGTGAATTCACACTTTTGGCTTCTGATGGCAACCTCTTTTTTTCCCCCCCAGTATGAGTAATTAAACATTGCAAGGCAATATGAATGAACCAAGTTTACCAATACAAAAGAAAGCGATACTTCTAGGGACTTTTGGGTTATCTTGTCGACTTTTGAAATCTGTTTTTGAGTTTTGCTCCCTATTTTTGTAATGAAAATGATTTATCTGAAAGTTTAGGCATAGACCTTTTCCAAAGTTTTTGTCAGTACATTGTATTTTTAATCCTGCTTTTTCAGAGTAGATGTAATTCTCGCCCTCAAATTCTTTATTTTTTATGTAAACTGAATGAAAGTTTAAAATACATAATCCTCTTTTCTAAAACAAAATGAGCCGGCATGAAACAATAACTAGCTGGCACCAACTTTGATGTTGTTTAATTTGTGATATTTTCACCCTCTCCAATGTTTTCCTTCTCATATTTACCAACATTTCCTTGTTTTCTTTTATTTTTAGTTGTTTATAGCAATTAGCTGCTGACAATATATTCCTGTCTTTTTGTTTTTTTTTATTTTTATCAGTAGCCAAATTGCTCCAATAAAACGAGACATCACAGGCATGTCTGACATTTCAAGTTTAGTAATTACTCACTGAACATTTCATGGTGTGTAACCATACACAATGCACTCGGACTGATCTCTGGGCACTTGTATGGAACCAATGCTAGCATAAGTCATAAAACACCATGCTATGCACATTAAAGCAATCGAATTTGCTGACATTGATTACCTCACTGGCATTCATTCATGTGTGTGCTGGCGATATACTGAAGAGTGATCAGCCAGTAGTAGTCTGACAGTGGATTGAGGACAACCCCCACACCACCTCCTTGGATGGAGGATAAGTGGGCAATGAAAACCAACACAAAATGCAATTGAAACTTTACTCATCTTTGCCACACTTGTCTATTTTCTGGATAATCAAACAAATGTAGATTAAATATATTTCCAAAATCACAACTTCCCCAGCAAAAATAAACAAACTTAAAATAACAAAATAACATATAAAATGTTTTGGTTTTTTTTTTTTTTTTTTTTTCCTTGTGTTTGTGATTCTGATTTGTTGAGATTGGGAAGGTAACTTCAACAAGGAAGAACACACATGTCCCTGGCTTTCTTTATGAAATTTTATGCTTAACTTTCTTTTCTTTTTCTTTCCTAGAACAGACAAATAATATGACATAATCAAATTTAGGTAAAATTAAATGCACAAAAAGAACAGATATCTTAAAACATCCATAAAAGTCCCCCTCTCTATCTTTTCAGAATAATTATCTATACCATTTTTATAAATGCATCTGTTTCACAAGCCTAGCACAACATACTTTCCCTCTGCCCCATCAATTCTGATGCTGCTTAAGTGAATGCTCTTTGAAACTCTTAAAATTCATAGTCAATAAGATGAATAAATAACCCTGTGGTTGTTGAAGTAATTTTCATGCAGCTAATCTATCAAGACATTTTTTTTTTTTATAGATATGAAATTGCTTTCCCTTACACTGTATTAGATACACTCATTTGCTCTGGTGGCAGCCTCCAGACTCCACCTCATTTGGCCCAAGCTATCAAAGATCAGACAGCAGTACGTTTTCCCTCTGTTCTGAGTCCTTTCTCAGTGGGTTTTTTTCTTAGGTAAACTGGCTTTCCTAAAAAACCAGTGTCTTCCATTAAGGAAGCTTAAGTCTTTTGCAAGTAAAATTCCTTAAAAAAAAGAATTTTACTTATTTTGTCCCATGATTTTTTTTTTTTTTTTGCCCCCCCCCTTTTTTTCTCTCCCATTTTCCTCCATCATTTGTTATACCCCTTCCCTTGCTTTCTTTCTTACTCTCTCCCTGCATCTTATCATTCTTTCTCAACATTTCCTCTTTCTTTCCCATTCTCTGAACAGTTCCATTCCCCCAAATATTATATATTAATGCCACATTAAATCCAAATTGATTTTTTTATTTCCTTGATACACTGTGTCAGCTGATCATCAATAAAAGAAACTTCATTTTTCAAACACACATTCAGAGCAGCTATTTATTCAGAAAAAAAAAAAACAAACAAAATATCTGCTTTAAGTCAGGCTGGATATGGATACAAAATAATACATCAGAAAACTTACAACAATCAATTTCTAAAGATGGAGCAATTTGCCTCTTTTCTAAAACATCTGTTCACCAGCGCTTGCCAATAATACAATACACTCAGTTGCAGCATCCAAACTGAAGTTAATGTGTAATGATAGCAGACAGCAAATAGAAGTTAACAGTACACTGGCATAAATGTGCGTTTACATAGCATGGTGATTGATCAATTCAATAAATTGACCCTACAGAAGGTTGGAGATAAAGCATTTGACCTAAACCAAGAAAATGTTTTCACCATTATCTATTTAAAAGCAAAATTTGATGCTGACTTATAAATCTGATATAATTTATAAATGTAATTGGGACAGCTGCTTCTTGAAACCCAATCTTCAGTATTGCTCTCAATACATTTTCCCCTGATAAAGTCATCACCCAAGTAGCTTAGTTTACTACAAATTCTGTAAACTACACTAAAGTGTGTAGCTGTAGATGTTTTCACTGCAGTCTTTCTTAATTATTTATTATACTTCTGATTTGCTAACACTGAATATGAGGACAGTGTATGCGCGGGCACACATGCTCAGATGATAGCTAAATAGCATAGATCTTCTCCTTTACTTTCACATGCAAATAAATGAATAAAGGGGGGATGCAAAAACAGTGTCATATTTTAAATGGTTAAATATTCAAAATAAGCAGAAATTTCTTTATGTAGTTGACCTTTCATTGATGAAATTTAATTTAAAAATAGTTCATAAGGATGTGTCACAGCATGGGATACTGAGACAAAAAAACAGGAGTTTTCTATTTATTTGCCTGTGAAGGCTGAGGGTGTGATGTGGTGGCTTCTCTAAACATTTCACCAGAGACAAGCATAAGCAGGAATTAAGAACAAAACCTTCAAACAGGTACTTTCTTTTAGAACCACAAGATAAACAGCAAAACCACCACCATCTGACACTTATTATTTTTTTGTAGAGAGATTGCATAAAACAGCATATTAGAAATAATCCCTTCCTTTTGCATTGATGAAACATCAGAATTAGCAACAGAACATCACTACACATCATTTCCCACTTACTCCTTTTAAGAGCATGAAAATCATTATTTAAAGAAGAGAGGGATGTCTGAATTATAAACATAAATGTAATAGCAAAGGTAAAACAAAAAAATGGAGCTGGTTAGAAATGAGAAACAGTAAGGAAACATTTTGTTTATGATAGCTCTATTGCTAATTGTGCATTACATTTGATGAACAGCCATTTCATAGTTAAACCAGCAGCTGGCCAGGATTAGGATTAAAATAAGAACAGTTAACAGAGATTTAAAACTGCAGTGACAAACAATGACCAAGTTGCTACTATAAAAGACACGTTATTACTGCCTGTCTGTTTTGCTTGCACAAGTGAAATTTGTGCTTAATAATTCTAGAAAAGGAGAATTGAATTATTACACTGCCTGTAAAAAGGTACCACCCTCAATAATTTAAGTGTCCAATTTATAAAATATATAAAATGAAATTATTGTACTGTTTGTTTTCTTTATATCAAACTTACTGGTGATCATTGTTAAATAAAATTATCTTAGTTTTTTTTTTAATATTATTTTTCAAAGAAATTACTTAATTTATTTTTATAGATGCTAGTTTGCCCAAAGGTTGATATATTAAATGTCCCAATACATTTGTTTTTTATGTTTTTTTATTAACCCTTTAGCTAACAGCACTTAAATACACAAGATACTTGTTTACTCTACAGACAGATTTTTAAATAATAATTTAGTCCACTCAGGATTATTCATTAACCACCGATTTGGACTCTGATTAAATATAATCAAAGGTCTGCCTTGGCAGGATGACTTGAACACACACACGCACGCGCAGTGTCCCAGAGAGATGTATGCTCTCTTTTGTGCCCTCCATACAAAGCCATTTTGTCTCTCAACACTAAGACATTTTATTCAGAAGCTCAATGATGATGGTACCATGCAATGCAGCAGCATACTTCCGACATCATGTGGGAAACAGTGTGGCAAAAATATATGGATATTTTTGGATGAATACTTTACTGGGAGATGGATTTTATGACACTCTTCAGATCTCACACACCAAAATTTGTTCCTCTGAGGTGTGTTTAAGGATAAGGTGTATGCCACAAAGCAAGCTACCTATCACCCACAAACTCCAACAGAAAATTGTTGATGCATCTTCAACAGCTTTTCCTGTGAAAACATACACCACTGTATATCTGTTTGTTGTCAGACTGCAATGCCTGCATGGATGTCAATGGTTAACATTTTGAATACTTATTGTGGTGGTGTCTTGCTAAAGGTTTCTCATGCATAAAGAAAAAATTCTATCTAGCAATGTCTTTGTTTACTAGGCTATAGAATAAAGTGTATGCACCATTTTGGAACATCCTGTAAATAATAGCAACATTCAAATGAAACCCAGTTGAAATAGCATCATTGTAATGGCATTCAAGTAAGCTTAATTTAAATATCCCGTGTGTTCACACGTTTGCTGGAAATATTTAATGCAATGAACAGTTTTCAGAAACCATCTTATACTCAAAACTTAAATAATTTAATTGTAACCTTACTGTTTAGCTAGCTAAAAAGAGGAAGGCCATCACAGTTTATATAAGACTTCCATGCCCAAAAAAGAAATACTTATCAATTTGATTAACTGGTTTCCACAAACACTTTCAACAACCACTGTAGTAATTTTTTTTCCATTCCTTCATTTATTGCTAAAAATGATTGATTGTGACACTTTATCCAATTTGTAATTATGACTCCTAGTATTTCTAACTGGAAAGAATTTATCATCATCTAACATACCTCCAAACCCTTTTTTTTCTCAATTAGATTTATCAAATGTCTGATACCAAAACTTGGTGAACTCAGTATTTTTTAAAATCATTCTGCTATTGCTTAAAACCCATAAATACTCCAGTGAATCTATGCTAAATTTTTTCCAATATGCCAAACTCCATTCTTAATGGAGTATACACATAAAATAGAATTATTCTGTAACTTTAAAGTAAGCCATCCAATTTTCAACTTCACATGACCAAAATAAGCAGAAGGGTTTGTGCTAAAGTTGTGTTAACTCCCCATTTTCTACAAATTTCCATGAAGATTGCCAATAGCCAAAAAATTTCTGGGATTTTTCCAAGACTTTTCTAGACTATTTTTACCTTTTTAGTAATGTTCATGGCCAGATAAATACTGAAAATGTTTAAAATACTTCATGATTTCCCTGCAAACCTGTACCCCCATGGGCACTTCACTGATTTAATGCTGAACTGTTATCAGAAAAGCGATGCTGCATCCTTAAGACATTACCATGCCTCAAGTACCTCCAATGGCTGAATCCCAGCTGGAACAGATATTTTTGTATTGATTTATCTAAATGCGGATTGGAAAGCTTTTTCTGCTCTGCTGGAAAAAACTGACAAATGTTTCAAATTCAGATTTCATAAAAAGAATGTATGCATTTTAAGTCTTTCCTCATCATCATCAAAAGGAAATTACTCTGCCAGCCTGACTGGTTCATTTATCAGGCTTCCAGTCAAGTGAAAACCATTAGAAAGTGAAGATGTTCATAGCTTCTAGTAACACTACCAAGAAGAATTCAGCTGGAACTCGTTCAATCAATCAATAACTTCAATAAGTATCAGTTACCAGATAACCTATAACAGGTTTAATTTAAAGCTTAAAGTAGTAACTTCTGTAATAACCCTTTAAAGAGTGTATTAATTATATTACAAATTTTAATTAAAAATATAAACTTTAAAAAATTTTTTTATCAAACTAATTTTTGGTAACATTCATTCTAAACAGTTGAAAAAATACTAAACTGGCAAAGGCAAAAGGTAGACGAATAGGCACCTTCATTTGTTTCGTTTTCTTTTCTTTCACATGGGCAACCAACAAAACTCTGGCCACTGCATTATGTAACCAAGTGAGATTTCATTCATCAGTGTGAAGTTATGCAAAGCTAATCCAAGGATAAGGCAAAATGTTACTCCCTCACCCATGAAAACAATCACAAACTTTTGTTTCTCCAGCTTTGGAATCACTGTTCTTTACTGTTTAACAGAAAGGAAAACATGGCCAATCTCTTAGATGCCGAAAAGTTTCATGGCAATCAAAAATTGTTTTTCATGAAATCAATACCACATTTGACGTTTGTGTGTTGTTGTTGTTTTTTTAATTTTCAAATTAAATTCAATTTATCAATTAAAAAATTGAGAGAGAAAAATACAGAGCCTTATTTGTTGGGTTGTATGCCAAAGTCTATAAGAGAGACAACCCTGGTGAGAAAGCAGTGCCAGTTTTCTGCACAAGGACCAGCAAATCTGACTTCAGCAGCAAAAGAACTGAGAACTCTTCCTTTTTAGATGAGGGAGGAAAACAGAGTTCTTGAAGGAAACCTTTAGCTGGCTGGTGAAGAAAAGTGAGAAGAAACCATGCCATGGAGGTTTGCCAAATCAATGAGCCTTATTTTAAATGTAGTATAACTAAAATATCAAACAAAGGTAATCAAGTTTAATAAATCTGTACTGGTTGTTTCCAGTCAAATTTTTTTAATTTGTTTATAAACAGTCCAAGAATACCACATTACTACTTTGTTAGTTCCCCCAAACAAAGGATTTACTGATGCCAACATTCCTGTATTTTCCAGTTGCTTAACCTATAACATGAAATGAAAGAGAGATAGCTGATGGAATCTGGCTTCAGCCAACATAGCAGAGGCTTTTATCAGAAATGAAAGGAGTAATCAGAAGAATCCCATTCAAATGAGATAGCATAGGACTACATAAAAAGCCATTATCAATAGTGCGATAAGCAAAGTTACTACTAGCATTAAAGACAGAAAAAAACAATTAACTCTTTAATTTTCAAAATACTACAAAAGTTTTTTTTTTTGTGTTGTGCAGCTCATAAAACTTGAAATAAAGTGTTAAATTAAAATTTTTCAGAGAAAAGTTAATTTTCATAATAAAGATTGTCTTTTGCATAAATATTTTTAATGTGAAATAAGGTTCAAGTTCATTTCATGCTTTTATTTTTCCAGAAAAGCAACTTTACTAGGGTATCTCTCTCGAGTGTCTTGTGTAGGCAATTAGTTAATGGTGAACTTAGAAACCAACAATAAAATATTGATGATGATATTTTTTCAAAAGTCAGAAACATACAAAGGAAAAAAAAAAATAGAACTGCTTATTCATAATATATACATTTTAGTAATAGAATGGAAATCATATTTATTAATAAACATGGTATACCAAATCTTGCACATTATTGTTGATATTTATTAACTGAGCTATGAAAACAATCCATAATTTACAGACAGCTGATTTCACTGAGCCATAACCATGGTGTGAGGTCAACTTTTTATTGTAAAATTATCCTTTTTTAATCAGTAGAAAAAGAAACAAGTGTGGTAGTAGTACAAGGTATGGAACAAACAATTAATTACATATTTGCTCTATTGCCCCACATGATGACTAAACCACCTACAACAAAGGCAAGGCCTACATTATAATTAAATTATCTCTACCAGCAAGAAAATTTCAGTAAAGCTAAAAAACTTTTCAAATATTATGGGCATTGCAAAAGCTCTCCTGCCAAGATGTGTGTGTGCTTGTGTGCCAAAGCTCTGCAACATGGTGGCTTGTATAACTTTTGCATGGGTTCCAATATTAGTACCTTTTCCTACTCTGACTTAAAAAGAACTCCAAAGCCACCTTGTGTTTTTGGAAGCAATATAAGAATATTTAGAGAAGTATTTCTAAGATGCATCCCTTTATAATTTATGATTAGAAATTTTCAACAGTGAAATAAAATTGCACATTATTGTCAAATATGTTGAAACAATTTCAAAACTGTAAATACACCCTATGATTCTATCTAAACACGTGACCTCTTCATCTTGGGAATCCCTGTCTCCAGAACTTCCACTATTAACTTACTTAGCCCTGTGATATCTTCTTGTAACCCTTAGAATTCTGCACAAAAAAATTGAAGTTTTGACCAAAATACAGATATTAGGAAACCATACTTGTGTGTGAAAACTTAATGAAAACTGGTTCAATATCAGACTAATTGTCAGTTAATTTGTTTTTATTGGAGGGTCATTTTTGTTTATGTAGCACTGATAAGAATATAATTATGCTGCACTGACAAGATCTGAAAGAATAATAACTAATATTTCAGTAAATCTGATTTTCAAAAAAAATTTTAATTTGTTTTGTCTATAATTTGTGCATGAAATGTTTCTAGCAGAGTAAAATTTCCTGATATGTAGACAGGCAATAGCTAAAACCCTAAATTGGAAAGAGATATATTCAATTTACTGAACCTTAAGCACTTGAACTATACATGGGCTGGATTATTTTTATAAACATATTGCATTAGTGATCTTTTCTTGATATTCACAGAATATAAGCACACAAAAAAGGTCACCAACAACCAAAAGTTGGGATTTACTTCCTTATTACTGTTATTCAATAAAATAAATATTACTATTAGGTTGTTACAAAAGTTTTGTTAGTCTTTTTTTTACCACAACAATGAGACTTCATATCGTTGCTGAACATGAAGTTTATTAATCAAAGTAAGTTCCCTTACAATCAATACACTTCTGCCAAGTTTCAAGAGCATTTATACCATTTTGAAAAACATCTGGATATCTAAGAGTCAATAAACTAATGGAAAGCAGTTTCAGTTGCTGCTTGGTTAGAAAAGGATTTCATACGGAGGAAGGTGTCGAGATGTTTGAAAAGCTGGTAGTCTGTGGGAGAAAGGTCTGGTGAATAGGCTGAATGAGGGAGAACTTCATACTCCAATGTGTTCAGTCTGAAGAGTCACCTTTGCAACATGAGGACAAGCATTTTTGTGGAGCAGGATTGGACCTCTTCGATTCCCCAAATGCCAGCCTACTGTTGTCAGGATAGATTCTGATGAACGTTGTTTAATTCATGACAGTACCTTTCAGCTGTAATGGTTTTGCCAATTTGCAAGAAGTTATAGTGGATGACACCAATTGCAGTCCACCATACAGTGACCATGACCTTCTTTGGGTGCAGGCTTGGTTTAGGAATGTGGTTAGGTGCCTTGTTTCTGAAGAGCCACTGTGCTGATTGTTTGTGATTGTCATCAAGGATCCATTTTTCATCACATGTAATGATTCGGTCAAGAAATGGGTTGTTTTTGTTTCATATGAAAAGTGAAAAGCAGATCTCCAATTCACGATTTTATTGTTCATTGAACTCATGAGGCACTCACTTGTCAAGCATGGCATCAAGATACTGGGAAACAGTTGCAGTGGTTATGTCAAGCTCTCCAGAAATTTCTCGCACTGTTTTTCTTGGATCAGCTTCAACTGAGGCTTTCAAACAGTCGTCATCACAGCTGGAAGGACGTCCATCATGTTCCTTATCTTTGAGGATCACCTGATCGAAACTTTGCAAATCATCATTGTACTGTGCACTCATTTGCTGTTTCCTCGCCCCATGCTTGCTTAATGTTACAAGTTGCCTTGCTCACTTTGTGGCCTAGTTTGAACTGGGGAAGCAACCACGAAAAACTTTTCTACCCATGCTTCCCTCAGAACCCTGAAATATCCATTTTATGAATTTTAAAAAGGTAAGTTTTGCATAATGTATGGAAAAGAACATGCTACAAAAATATATATAACTTATCTATATACACCTTCACAAGCATGCAAAAAAATGAACCCCAAATTAACATAATATAAAAACGACAAAACTTTTGTAACAACTTTATATAATCAGCAGTTTTGCCATTACTAGTATTATAATATTTGTCTCTGTCTCTCTCTCTCTACAGTGAAATCAATGCTACTATAAACAAAAAGTGGTCATTTATGAGGATTTGCACAAATTTTTGTTATTCAAATTATTCCATATATCAAATAAGTTTTTATCTGACTTATACCACCCAGGGTACATTTTCATCCCAACCTAGAAGCACTAGTATTTGCATTGAACTGGTTGTATATTTAATGGATTTATCATCATTACAAAGGATTTCTATTAATGAGAAAGGTACTGTGTCAGCCTCTATGATTCCACCTGTGCCAAGAGAGATTTGAAAGGTATATAGAGGGTTGAAGATATTTTTTTAATTCACAAGTTCTAATTAGAATTTTTACAATAAGGATTTCTTTCCTTCTTCCAAGTAATATGAAGCCAATAGCTTGTCAGAAGCATAATGTTAAGGAATTTGAAACTAATAGAGAAGTGGGGGAAACTAGCCTGGGTGCAACATTTCTAAAATTCTAAGCATCAAAATACATTTTGAGAGAAAAAGAATGTACATTTTCATCTGTACTTGCACATATGTAAAAGGCATTTCCTTTTAAACTGTTAATGATGTAATGCAAATTTCTAATTTCAGAGACGAAAGAGCTTAAGGATAAAAAGAGCGAAAAGAGAATAACACTTCAAAATTTACAAAAAAGAAAAAAAATCAATTTATTTTAAAGAACTATTCTGCAATGTTGAAATTAAAACAAGAAAATTAACAGAGATCTATAGCCTGGTTTATTTTGAAATCTAGAAAGAGGGTGAAATATAACAGTCTTTGTATATTTGTTGCAAGCACAACAAGGGCACCCTGTTGGTCTCGCTTGTCTTGAAAACAAATGATCACAATTGAAGAAATAAAAAACAGCCCAAACTAACAGGAGAATCATTTAAAGGAAAAAAAAAAAAAAACGTTTGCAGTTTCATCTGCAAAGCAGACTTCAAATAAAAATTATTTAGCAGTGACAACTGAAAATAGTGCAAGCTCTGAATTAGCATGCTAAAACTATCTTCAGCTGCAGTTTGTGTGCTTGAATGTACTTGCAAAGAATTAGAGAGACAAAGTGTCAAGAGAGAACTAAGATGTCCAACTCCACAGAGACAGTGCTTGTGGTGGCTAATGATTACCAGTCTGTACGTGGTTCGTTTACATTGCAGCGCCACCACACCCATTCATTTATGGTTGTCATGATTCTCATGGCAATATTTGCTTTGCTAACACTGGGAATCACAGGTGCCATAATAATTTTCTGCAAGAAGAAGAACACAGTTTTTGCACTGCAAAAATGTGAGCAAGAAACAGATTTGGAATACGAAATGGATGAGATGAACACAGAGATTGAAATAAGCGATGATGGGGAAGCACAAGCTGTAGCAAGGCGCTCAGCAACATGTCCAGACCTGAAAATGGCAAGTACAAAAGACATAAAAAATCATCGTGATAAACTGGAAAAACAGCGAAGAAGAAGTGCAGATACTCTGCTCAAACCTAGCCATAATTGTGACTACATCAGGATGTCACTGAGTATATCAGGATTGGAAATTATAAGAAACAGCAAGGACAGAGCTTTAAAAACTCAATATACCAGGTCAGTGGACCAAAATGAAAAATCTGACATAGAATCTCTCCTGCCAAAAACAGATGCTGCTGATGTCACTGATACAAAAAACAATGCATCTATGCCAGAAAGCACAAGCAATTGTTTGGATACTTTTGTCAACACAGATCCACTAAATTTAGTAGAATACCAGCAGTAAAAGAATTTGCTTAAAAAAATTTATACAAATACATTATTTTACTGATTTAAACAATTTGAGGCCAGTTGCTGTGCAGGTCTTCAAAGCCATTTAAACAGTTACAAATGTTGAGTATAATCTCATAAAATACTGATGATCTTATTGTGCAATTCTCACAAAAGACTAGCAGAAACCTGGCAATAATAATGATGAACAGCCAACTGAACAAGTACAAGATTTTAAAAAGTTTTCCAGATGTTCTTTTTTTTCCCCTTCTCTTCAGTATTTCCTTCCAAATGTTGGATGCTCCAGTTATAAATTAATGCTATGTTCTCTTGATAATGGACTTTAGATGATGATAAAATATTATATATAGCACAGTTCCAGTTTTGTTTTATCATGCCTAGATAAGAGACAGCAAAAGTACATGCCATGCATCCAAAATTCATCACAATCTGAGGTGTGTGCCTATGACACAATGGTACAGACACAGACGTGGAACCATACCAGTTTGCTCTGCAATAAACTACTTGCCAAAGTGTGAATTTAAAAGACTATGATAAACACTCTTTAACTAAAAACAATTCACTGCATATAACTTACCTTAATCACTGATTTAGAGAAATTTATGTAAATTTAAACTTTAGACACACTTTTCTCAATCATCTATGAGTAACACCAAAGCTCTTGTGCCAAAAACACCACACGTGTCATAGCTACGCATCATTTGTGCAAAATGGTGCAGTATGACATTCACATCAGTTATGACATCACTACTTTTCTTCTCTCACATCAAGAGAGCTAAAATAACAAGAGGTAGCTGCATCCAAAACAGCAATGTATGAAACACTAGGGAAGTTCAGGTGAAATTTAGCCAGATACGATTTCAACAATTCTCTTTTCAGCAGGGCTTCATTAGAATTTAATTGATGGTTTTTTTTTAAACATGGTAACGTTTAAGATTAATTTAAGCAATGAAAATGAATCATAAGCAGTGGCAATACACTGATAATTATGTGATCTTCAATTCCTTGAAGTTAAATTTATAAACCTTTATGGCATCCAGAAGATACATCTAAAATTTTTGCAGGAAAGTTGCCTATATTTTCCCTTGCATGCCTTCCAAACATCATTTTCATTTTTGCTATACATTGTTTGTTAATACTGTACAATTGAGAAGTTAGAAACAGGTTGAGCTTGACTACAGCAGTGTGGAAACATTTTGTTGACAGTACACTTGTGTCCTCCACCACCCGCATCCCCGATACACATGTGCATGTCTTTCATAACAAAGATTCACTCCTGTGCATCTTCAGAAAACTTCTAATAATCTTAGCACAAAATTATAATACTATGTTTTTTCTGTATACAATAACTTTCACCCTCAGAATCTGCAGCCAAATAAACTGGCCACTGATGTACCTCAAGGTAACCTGACCAGGAAAATGATGGTTGCTACAAAGTTTTAGTGCAAGAAAAATTCTCTTGTTAGAATTCAAAACCATTAATCCAAGAGTTCAGGAGAGATAAGCACACAGAGTACCAGGTGGAAGAGATTCATGAAAAATGGAATAGTACAGAGGGGGGGGGGGGATAACATTAGCTAAACACCAAATAAGCACATTTGCTTCTATGATAAACAAGGATCCTACATGTTATTAATCCACCATCCAGGATTTCCAGTACTTGAAACTATAAATTTACTATAGGAAGACAAGAAGCCATTCAATGCTTACAAAAAGCCTGCCAGAAAACATAAATGAGCAATTGGAGTATAAACTGAATTTGCTACTTCTATATTAATCATATCACTTCCAAATCATTCCACTGAACCATTTCAAATAATACAGTATTGTTTTTAAGAGGAGAAATCATATGTATATGGCATAATCTGGATCATTCTCCATCAAATTATCAAACTTTGATAAAGTTTCCCATCTCACCCTATCATATTTTGGTAAAACTTCTATTGAATGTGCATTGGGCTCTCAAAGAGAGGTTTGTAAATTTGTAGCTACCAACTCAATAAGTTCCTAAGATACAGGGTCTCAACCATAGGGTGCTCAGGTTAAGTGATGATACTCCATCTGATGCATGTGACAGAATCCACATAACAAAGTTCATTCTCCAATCAACTGGCTGCATTTAATACAATTTGAATTCATCTAAATCTTATCTCCATTGTTTTCAATATTAATATGTAAATTTAGCACTATCTCCAAATCTCTCTCTCTCTCTATGTTCACTATAGCATCAATACCATTCATAGTAACTAAAGAATATCAAAATTATTTGCAAAGCTTGATATTAAAAATCCTTCATTTTATGGCAGCAAATGCGTGAATGCACATAATTATTTCCAGCAGTTGTAATAGTGAGTGGTTAAGTGACTGCGGCCCATTTAAATAATAATGGCTTCCCCTTTCATTAACCAGATGGAATGCTCACAGCACAAATGCAGTTATTAAGTAACAGTAAATGGGAAGAAAAAAAGATATCTAGAGAAACTTGGAGTAATAAATATTTGGCAAGACAGATGACTTACTACCAGCCTTTTAGTATTATGTAACATCTGAACTATAACGATAAACATGTAATTATGATTGAATTTTTAAAAAAGTTAATGGTTTATATAAACAACTTCAAAATATAAACAGCTAAGTGAAATTGGATGAAGTGGCAACATCTAAAACCAATTATATCCTGATCTGTGGAGATTAAATATCTATTTCTAGAAAGTATCTTCTAAACTGCAATTTATTTTTAAAAATAGTCAAATTAACATAAAGCTTAAAAGCAATAAATTATTATGGAAATTTTTGTATGATTTAATCAAAAAGCCTGTAAAAGAAATTCACATTTTCAACAAAGGCAAAATGTATGATTATTACTCATTTTCTCTGGCCAGCCTACAAATAAGATAATTAGGGCCACATTTCATTTTTCAGGGGTGTATTGATCAAGTGGCAATGAAATATGCTGTCATTTTGGTTAAGAAAACCAATGGGAGCAACGAATGCCGCCTGAGTATCTAGAAAAAAATATTTATTGCTACATCTAAGTTACAGTAAGTAGTTTGCTTAATTCACATGTGTAAACATTAAATTATGATGCAAAATTTAATTAATAATTTTACCTATAGTGCTGATAACATTTTGGTTTCAAGTACTGTATAGGTCTAGTATACCTTTTTTCTCAGTTGTTCTGTAAATAGGTGAGAAAACAACAGTTTCTCATTAAACTTTGAGTAAACCAATTACAAAAAATCCCTGATGTCCTGTATCAAACTGTTATTAAGAAAAAGCTGGTGATTTTGTGTAACAGGAGCACAGTAAGAGAAAGACTTCACAAAAGACTCTGACTCAGAAAATTTGAATGCCAAATAGCCTAGAAAAAATTAGTGCATCCTCAAAAGTAGTTTTTTTTATACTCTTCAACATTATCTAAAAACTAGAAAATTCTGAAACAAACACTACATAGTAGTGATAATGAACTTGACAGATCTGTGGTAAACAGGAACACTTATTGGCTCCAGAGTGGCACACTGTATCTCAGATTGTTTCCATCATTTTAAATACACATAGCAGCTAAAATTAAAACTTAAAAAATGTTTTCAAATATCAACCATCTACTATATACAGATATATTCTTATTCTGTATTTGGCTGTCAGTACAAATATGAAAAGGAATCAATCTAGTGTCTTTAATACAGATTTCCAAAGCAAAAAACAACAGTAGATGGATCACCATTGTCTCATTAAGCTCCAGTAACAAGAATTAACCATTTCAAAACCATGTAACTATTAGTTCATCCACTGGCTTAAAAAAATATATATGTATATAGTTATGTATTTTCTACCACTATTGTGCTTCTCCTGCCTTTCTAATGACTCCTCTTTAAATACATGGTACTGCTATTTCTGTACTAGTTTAAATAGCTCATTTTCATAATTACCCCAACCAAGAAGAACCAACTATAATGAAAGAGTTAAACTAAAGGTAAAGCAACACTATAATTTTCTTTTGAAAAAAAATGCAAATCTTGCAGCCATAAATAGACATAATGAAATTTGTGGTTGACTGGATAAGAGGCTTTTGTTCCATACAATGAAACAGGCAGCCAGCTTGTGGCAATCAATACATATTCGCTGTTGCATTATTGGACAAAAATATCACATTCGCTATATGTGGTTTCATGTGTGGCTTAGGTTTCAAAACTCTCTCTCTCTCTCTCTTTTTTTTCAAATTTCACAATGAGAAGAAATGTGAAAAAAAAGAAAAGATACTGATTCTTTCATACGGTTGTGTCAGTTACATGTGCTATACCATTAAAACACATTGCTGTTGCTGCAATCCCATTACCAATGCTCGCAATGCCTTGCCTTCCTCCCAACTTAACCAATGAGATCCTTGGTCTCAGACAACATGGAGCTGGGGTACAGTGGAAGAGAGGCTGCTCTGAGACTAGGAGTGAATAGTATTTGACACATTGCCAATCCTTCACCAATGATCATTCATCATCATCAAACAATTTTGTGTGCAGTAAAAAACAACTACAAAAAATGTTAATCAAATTTTCTATCTTATCTGAAAACCAAAGCAATATTTGCATAAATCTAATCAAAAATCAGAGTAACTACATCAGTACCATTGGGAATGAAAACTAAAGTTTTAATTGCCACCCCTATCCTAAAAAGATGTGAATCTGGGAAAAGAGACTTTTGTGAAGTATCTCAGGCTTTATGGACAGCAAGTAAATGTGGTGATGGTGTGCTATACTTGTTTTGGGTCTAGCCAAGGTACAAGCAGGTTCAGTAGTGTTTCTTCTTCTTCTGTATCGTAGAGTTTTTACAGATACTCAGGTTCCCACCAATCTCTGATTGAAAAAGATATTTGGTTTATCTCCCCAACCCCTATTTTCAAGCATCTGTCATTCCTCACCTGGAGCACAGGATATTTCAGATGTTTGTCGTGGACTATGACCCATAAATAAAGTAATCAACAACAGTCTCTTCCTAAGAACAGTAAATAAACAAGAAGTTTCCTATGTATATCTGTATCCTAAACCTCAGGTCTCAATGCTCTAAACCACAAACTTTTTAGTGATATCAAGTGGAAATGATTAATTTAGAGCAGCAAACATCAACTAGTGAATACATTAGGCTATCATCTATTTAAAAGTAATATAGTCTAACAAATTTGGATTAATAAAAAGGGTTTTCTTCAGGACTAATAGTAATTTATTCCAAATTATTAAAATTCTCGGTCTGCTTAAAACTTTTGCACAGTACTATTTTATTTTCAAACATATACATAAATACACATAATAATATTGGGACAACAATATACTCATCTAAGAATGTGACTGATTCATCTTGTTAGATTGTTCATACCAGAATTATTTATAAATTAATTTTTCTCATGAGTAAACAGATGGAAATTAATTGTCTTATTTAAAACTCATATAATATCATGGATTCCCCATGGTTTTTTAACTCATGACTACAACACTATCAGATTGGAACCTCTTGGCTAATTCATCACTAATGTGGTAAATGTCATAATTGCCAATTCAAACCAGTTCTCTAAAGAAAAATTGTTTTCCAACCAGAAGTGTTATGTACACATAGGATATAACCCAAATAAGGTACTATTATCATCATCTGAGGGGTATCTGTAGTGGCA
Organism: Nautilus pompilius; assembly: GCA_018389105.1. Lineage (NCBI taxonomy): Eukaryota > Metazoa > Mollusca > Cephalopoda > Nautilida > Nautilidae > Nautilus > Nautilus pompilius. Next base: position 225,911 of record JACATO010000368.1, read on the forward strand.
TTAGTCACTGGAAAATGGGGTCATCAAGGCATAAGTTTATGCACCAATCAGTGTAACACTAATCTAGCTTTGCATAGGAAAACGTTGACAAGCCAAGTCAAGATAAAATCTGCATGGAGCTGCCCTATTTAAATTCATTGAGAATTAAGGCATCCTCTACCACATTAGCTACAAACATTAACTTGTGATGAATCTGGTTGATGTTACTTTGCTTAGAATTCCAAATTACCACTTTGTTCTCCTTGGCAACAAGTGTTCCTGAACCACTTACATTTGAAGACATAGACCTAAGTGCAATGATAAAATACACAGGAAGACAACGAACACCTTTTCATTTACAGGTGAAATCTTCAGACTATAAGGAAACATAGGTGTTCATACAGAAAGGTTAAACCAGATTACAGGATAAAAAGAGAAAGTACCAATGAGTTGATTTCTACACAACTCATTTGTGTTTTGCTGTTTCATCAGTTATGAGCTCAAATAAAGCAAATAGTAGTTATAAAATTATAATATACAATTTGTATTCTAAAACCTTCATCAAATTACATCTTTGCATATATTATTCTTCAATGTGAAAAAAAAAGCAAAGAAAAAGGAGATCCAAGTTGAGGTTGTTTCAAAAAAGATTTTTCCAACATAAAGAAAATCATTATACTGTGCTAATATCACCATTATTTACCGGACTAATAAAATAGTAAACAGAGTCTGTGAAAATGTTTTAAGAGACAAAAAAGACAGACAACATTCTTCTAACATCCAAACAAAGAGCATTCTGATTTCATCATGGCTGAAAGTGACTGATTTTCTTTTTAGTTCTCTCGTTTTCTTAACATCAGCCAAATCTTGATCTAATCCAGCTCATTCTCTTCAAGTCTATTTCAGCCACAGTTAAGAAAATAGGCAATCCCAAGTGGCGATCAGGAGATAAAGGAGAGGAAAAAGTGTGTGCAACTAATAACAGTTTTTCTTGCAGCCACACACAATCTTAAAACCTCAAATTTTGATTCACCTTATAGGGAGTCTTTTTATGATAGCATCAGATTATGAAGTTTCATTTACAGTTAAATTTTTTAGGGTTTATAAAAAAGTCAACTTTTTCCCATATAATCACTTGTAGAATTATCAGCTTTCAGTTGTTACAGATTTTTCTATTTATTTTTTAATCAGAAGTTAATATCAACCAACTTCTGCTTGTTTTTTTTATTAGTTATATTATCATATCAGGATGAAAAATTTTTTAATTAATTAATTAGAGTTGTAAACTAAGAATTATTTGTAAATGTTTTATGGATAGGGCTTAATGGAGAATAAAAAGTTACATTTCTGTCTGTTATTTCATCTCACAAATGTCCTAAAGTTCTCATACCCTGACAGCTTTGACTGGGTTGGTTAAAAGTTATTTAGTTAATAAATTTTTATAATAATAATTAATAAATAACAAAAATTATTTTAAAATATCATGTCTGAGGGTGGGAGCAACACCAAATTTTAAACAAATTTTTTTCAGCAAGGTAACATAACTACTAAACTAAATGATTTGCAGTTCTAAAATGAGAAAAATTATGTTTTTTAATGCTTGTGCATTTAAAGACACTAAGTTTGAGGGCAAAATGGGACCAGCCAAAGTAGGGTTAGAGTTAATAATAAACAACCAAATTAGAAGAATAGAAGCATTCAGAGGACTCGCAGTGAATTCAAATAATTAACTGAAATATCCTTCTTCGTTTTCCCAAAACAAATGGCAACAAGAAGAGAGTTAATTATGCTATCTTTTGAAGGTGACCTCTTTCCCAGTGAGTTAACCATCATATTTGTATCTTTGGTGTTAGATTTTAAAATCTGCCTTCTCAAGCAAAGCCTGCCATTAATTTCAAACAGTACCAATGTTTAACCTATTTATTGTAAAAATTTCTCTGTTACTTAGTTTGTGTATGCATGCAAAACACTAAACAGGAAATCAAAAATATTGATTAGGCAACAACAAAACTTTTTCCCACCTCAGATCAGACAAGCAACACCATTTTTTTTCTCTCAATGAAGATTATTTAAATTCCACAGAATTACCCTCACCCATTCCTTAAGATGGCTTTTGGTATTCCACTGCACATTGTTAGTAATCTGCATGTGAGAAGACATGAATTCTATCTCTAGGAGGAAGAAGAAAACTACTGCATGGGAGATAAATACCATTTACTTCCCCATCCACTACCATTACTTTACTTCGTTTGCTTGCCAGCTGACAGTCATTGATTTTGGAATCGATGTGTGAGCTACAACTTTGTATAACCAATGTAGAACTTGGTGCCACCAATTCTCATGTTTCCTAAACAAAACATCTGCACACACAGCTCTGCAGCATCTTAATGAACTCTACTCCTTGTGCAAACAGACAAAATAGCTCTGTAACACGGCACAGAGTCAAGTAAATGTCTATCTCCAGTTACCAAACTTCACTCCTGACAACAAATACAAATTTTCTAACTTTTATAGACCTGATTTGTTAAGTGTTTCCATTTTTGGGGGTCTTTTTTTCCTTATCACTCCTGGCTTACATCAGTTTTCAAATACACAACAAATATAAACAGCAAGATAATCAAATTTAGAAAAAATGGGCCCCACCCTCTTAATGCTAAAACTGCTGATTCACACAGTAAATACCGCACAATACATTTCAAATGCAATAAGGCAATTAGGCCAACAAAAAAATAATAGGGAACTTAACCAACAAATGTATTTTGTGAATAGTATATGATGGGAGCATACGAATATCTGCATGTTATGGAACCTTACTTACTCTTTGATGATAGAAGTTTGGTGTGAATATCACTAACCTTGAGAGATTACATCTGGTTCTATATACATCTATGGTTAGATCACAGAGTATGCTGTCTTGGTTTGATATCTATTTTCAAAGGCATTTTAAAATAATGATTTGAGGGATGAAAGACAACCATGTTTTTGCACATCAAGGATAACTCAGGGTTTTAATTAAGACGTACAATTGAAAGGATAAAGAAAAGGAAAACAAGTTTCTGCTTTCTCGCTATTTTGTGCTATCAAATTAAAAGGGGAAATATTTTAGAACTTTACAAGCATCAGAAGCTAAGTATGAAAGTGCAATACATAAATGGACTGAAAGTATGGAAAGCTTTAAGTTGATCTGTTTTCCTCTTCCAAACTATACAATAAATATACTTCTGACTCCATGCTCCAATGTGCAGCTATCAAACATTATGTAATGGATCACAGAACAAGTTTACATTTTTCAGGGGTTTTTTCCCATTACTTTTATTTATAGTTAGCCTTTTTTAAAAAAAAAAAAAAAAGCTATATAAGAAGTGGAGACTATATTTCGAAAAGATCACAATCCCTGGTCTAAATTCATTATTATTATCATCATTATTATAGCTACTTCCATTATAATTATTTTTGTCCACTATTAAGAGTTTTTCTTGATGTTTTATTCAGTAGATTTTTGTCTTTGTTTTCCCTGATTTTTATCCTTCACAGGAAAATGAACCTAGATCATGATCCTTAGGTGGCTGTTAATAATTAAAATTGTAATAATAATAAAGGTAAAGTGGATGGTGAGGTACACATGAAGGCAACCAGGAAAAGAAAAAAACAAAGGCATGCATCGTGCATCATCTTCTTCAAACCCATAAACAAATTTCAGCACATAAGAAATCCACCAAAAAACCAAGCTGCATTTTAAATTTTCCAAACAAAGCAAAGAACAAAGTATGGAGTACAACAGAAAGTCTCACAATGTGCATCACCTTACAAGAAATTGTGAGCCAATATATATTTTTTAAGTACCAAAACTGCACCTTTCATTAGTTATCTATTAATGAGAGAAGGGCATGTGTGTGTAAATCTCCAAATAAAACCGACATCAAATCTCGGCACTCCAGAGATCTGACAATAGAGCCATCTCTTTTATGTTCTTTGGAGTTATCAAGATATCACAGATATATATATATATAATAGGGTTTTATCTTTTCAAAAGGTAATACAAAAATTGCTAATTATGCTGCAATTTTATTTCAAAATAACTTTCCAGCCTATCTCTCTCCAGTTACATGACCAAGTTTGTCACTACCTCAGAAAACAAATAAGGAACAACAAGTCAATCATTTGAAGGCTTTTATCAGTTTGGAGTAAAAAAAAACTAATAACTCTTTAATCAGTCATTAAGGGCTACTAGGTCTGATGCCTATACAACAAAAATACCGATAACAGGAAATTAAGTTTTCTACCTAAACAAAGATTCCATTTTCTTTAAAACACGCACACAAACATAGTAAGCCAAATTAAACAGGATATTTCTTCAAGCTCTGTGAGAATTAATTAAGCCAGCTATATTAAATGTGCTGTTGACAGTTTGAGTGCCTACCATATTTTGATTTTCAAAGGAGACTTCCAGGCTATTCGATCAATATGCAAACAAAAGCAGATTCTCTCAAATCACCAAAAGCAAAGAAGTCGTGTAGTGCATTACAAATGCAAATCTAAACTAGGAAATTCTGCCTGATAATTAACCCATTTCCCATGAGCTCCTTTTGATCATGGAGAAATGCCCTTGCAGCTCTAGAATGTGAACCACCATGCACTGTTAGCTGAATAGTTTAAATCTCAAACTGATATATTTGTACAAGTAAACTTCATCTGAAGTAATGACTTTCACATTTTGCATTGTTGAAGTCCTACAGCTGTGGTCTTGCACAAGATATTTATTTCCTAGATGGAGAGAGAAATTATGTATTTACCTTATTGAAATATACCAGTGCGAAACAAAGATCTAACTTATACATTTTCTTTATGAAATTCCGCTGGCAGTGAAACAATTCCAAAATAGGTCAAATAGTGTAGAAATTTAAGAGATGCAGATCTTTTAACGAGGCCAAGAAGAAAAGAGTTGGGTGGTAGACAGAGATCAAAATTACTCTGAATAAAAATTAATAATGAAAATAAACAAACCTCCAATGTAATTCTGAGATTATTTAGAATCCATTCAACAAAGCAAGCCACTGAATGAACAAACATTTCAAAGATATGGTTAACCCTCCCTCTCTTTTATGTGCAGAACCTGAACCTGAACACGCAAAATTAGATAAGGAGCAGCAGTTAGCAAAATGTGTAGTGTACTGGCTTGCTGTGGCTGAGGGCCCAAAGTTCACTCTCTGTGGACTGACTGTATCTGTACCACTCAATCAGCATGGATTTCCTTCTATTGCCAATCCAGTTTCCTCCTACAGCTAAACAGAGGAGTACTGGTAAAATATTTTATTTCCAAACATAGACCTAAGTGCCAAACCCCAAAAGCTGCAGCAATGGCAGCACTTGTTAATGGTAACCATGGCACTAGACAACTGAATAATTTTTTGAAAAATAAAATACGGGGAATTTTTCCACAGAAAATGCACTGAAAATAACATGCCATACAGCTAGGATAACCCAATTTTCTGCATAGAGATATAAATATCCTTAATAATCAGTAACAATCACATATTTATCTATTATAGATCATAGCCATGGTACATTTTGATAGAAGTACACACTTTGTGGCATCAATGGCCAAGTACTAAGCATATTAACAAAAAAAAAAAAAAAGTCATAGAGTTGATCCATAGAAGAAAACTGGAGCTACACATGTCTCAGCTATAAATGAACACTTGATGTAAAAAGCAAAAGTGCCAGCAGATGGGTGTGATACTGACCATATCATATCCCCCTTTTTAATACCAAGGGTTCATAAAAAACCAGTGTTCTCTAACAATGCCAGTTTTATAAAATTTTTCTTTCTTTAACCACTGGATTTTATAATTTGTTTGGAGAAACTTATAAATTGAAATTCAGACATATGAAACTGTATGTAGTACTGAAAAACTAAATACTCAGCCTTCTAGTAAGTCTCCAATAACAAAATAATTTTTAAAGAGCACAAAGAGTAATTAAATCTTCAACAGAGAGAGAATTTGTAACATGAGCTAGACATCTTCAAACACAAGTAACATTCATGTAAATAGAACAAAATAAAAAAGACCCTTGTTGAGCTGAGGGTTTTTACTTCATCAGAACAAATTTAGGATCTATTGTGTTGTCAAAAGTTTTCTTTCTGTATACGAGGTCTGTCCAAAAAGAAACCGAACTTTAAAAACAGCACGCCAACCAGCCGGTGCAGTGTGCTCGCAAATGCAGTGCTGTGTATCGGTGACCTTGACCTTCAGTCTAATAATAGCCGCATCACAGCACTTCAGTTAGTCATCAATCTACATGCACTAGAGTGAATGTATGTTTTTGTTTAGTGCACTTGGCAATTTGTCGCAAGTTGAACAATGAAAGATCTTGAAGAGCAACCTTTGTGTGAAATTCTGTTTCAAATTGGGGAAAATTTTACGGAGACTTTCCTAATGTTGCAACAGGCCTACGGGGAGGATTGTTTGAGCCGTACGCAATGTCACGAGTGGCATCGGCATTTCAAATCGGGAAGAACATCCACCGAAGACAATCCCAAATCTAGACAACCTTCCATAACAACGGACGACAATCACATTGACAAAGTGTGTGCTGTGATCCGTGGAAATCGTCGCCTGACTATCCATGAAGTTTCCGAAGTAGGCATCTGTAAAAGTTTGTACCACATGATTTTAAAAGAAAAATTGACCATGCATCGTGTAGCCGCAAAATTTGTGCCACGTCTGCTGACTGATGAACAAAAATAGAACCAATTCACAGTCAGTCAGGAGCTCTCTGATCGTTTGAATGCTGATGAAAGTTTTCTGAAAAGTGTCACAACAGGTGACGAAATGTGGGTTATTCGGCTACGATGTCGAAACAAAAAGGCAGTTGTCGCAGTGGGTTGGATCATCTTCATCACAACCAAAAAAAGCACATCAGAGTCGCTCAAATGTGAAGGTGAAGTTGACAGTCTTTTTTGATTGGAAGGGCGTTGTTCATCATGAGTTTTTTTCCATGTGGTCAGACAATCAATAAAGAGTTTTACTTGGATGTCCTGAGGCGGTTGAGAGAGGCAGTGCAAAGGAGGAGGCCTGAGGCATGGAAAAACAAAACCTGGATGCTGCACCACGACAACGCACCTGCTCACGCGTCATTCCTTATCCATGACTTTTTGGCAAAGCACGAGGCGACTCTCATCCCCCAGCCATTCTACTCTCCAGATGTGGCCAGTGGACCTTTTTTTGTTCCCAAAGTTGAAATCCACCCTGAAAGGTCACCGATTTCAGACGATAGAAGAGATCGAAGAAAATTCATTACGAGAACTGCGCACTATCTCTGAAAACGTGTTCCAGGACACGTTCCAAAACTGGAAAAAATGTTGGGAACGGTGTATCAACAGTGGAGGGAACTGTTTTGAAAGAGACAAGTCTGATTAAATTGTAAGTAAAGCAATAAATTTGTTTTTTTAAAAAGTTCAGTTTCTTTGTGGACAGACCTCGTATAAGGAAATGAAGATAGGGTTTAATTTTTTCTAAGTGCACAAGAAGCCCAAACCTGCATATAAGCAGGATGAACAACACTGATTTAAGCAAAACGGTCAACCAGAAACAAGTGAGAAGAAGCTGAAGTCAATGGAGAAAAACCATCAAGAAATGATAGTAGAGAAAAGGGAGAAAAATCATGTTACTGAACAGAGAGCAAAACAACATGGCTCCAGAACTATCATGGAAATGCACAACATTTGCCATCGAGACGAGCAAGCATGCTATATAGACCAAACTAACAGAATTTTTATTTTAATTTATTAATAATTACTTGCGTTTTTAGTAGTTTGGAAATAAGACTATTAGCTGTTTTAAAAATAAACAAAATTCAAACAATAACTGTCATGGGTAAAATATGAATTCCAGTGAACAAGAAATGAGGCAATAAGCAAAGAGCAAAGGTGTGAATTTCAGACCTGTTATGTTGGATGATCAAATTGTAATTGCACAAATTTTGGAAAACTGCAAAGACATTTCTTCAATTACATCAATCCAGCATGGCAATTTCCTAACAGAAATTAAGAGATCATCACGAAACCTTTAAAAAAACATGCATTAAATAAAAAAAAAAAAACATACATTTTGGATAAATTTCTGTTCTTCAGCATACAATCATTTCTAAAGTACATCATACTCTTGAGATAAAAAGTTCATGATATGGGGCATAATTAAAGCTAAATAATAAAGAGAAATCTGACAAATTGGCATTCAAAACAAAGAATTTCCCATTTTGACAAATCAGCAAAAACCTCGCAATTTTTCTTTCTGAATCAGAAAGCATCAAGCAACTTCTTCCCAAGGTGAGGTAATTTTCTCATTTATCATCTTTTTAAGTATGTAAAAACAAATGAATGAATTTTAAGTATCTTTATCATTTTTACCTGTAATGAAGAGTCTACTACTTAAAAAGTAAGATTAAATAGAATAAAAATTCTATAGAACAACATTAATTTAATGACCATTTGTTGTCTTTTACTTTATTTGAAAATCAGTGATAGAAAGACAAGAAGTTACCTTGTTTCTATTTATTAAATTGAAAAATAAAACAATCAGTTAAAACACACTTCATTACAATAAAACATAAAAATGAAAACTTGAAAACAGTTATATTGGCACATTAATTTTAAAGATTATATCCAAGTGTCATAGATACTCCACCACTCGAGTTAAACACCACCTGAATTTACATATTCAAATTTTCTGCAATAATCTGAAATTCCATCTCTGAGCTTCTATGGAAACCTGTGAGAATCTTACACATTTTAAATCAATTGTGAAAGTGCTTTGTTAGTGAACCATTTTAATTTTAGTTAAAATTCTTGGTGGTGGTGATGAGAACATAATTTATTAGTTCTTGCAATTACTTGCATGACTGCTAAAAAATGTAATATATAAATGTGTTCACATTTTTCTTTACACTTTTCCCCATTATCCTGGATGAATTATTTACTGGCAAATCCAAATTCTGACTTATTGTTTGAGATTTTATTTACGGGTAGTCATTCAAGCCAGAGGACAAAACAATATTACACTTTCTAAAGTTAGTGAAGCAGTCATCAGAGACTATTCCAGTAAGCATCCCATGCATATTTAAAAAGTTCAGCAAAGCTTTGCACAAGAAATGGTGGAATTCTGTTTGCTGTTAAGCCTCATTTTGGATCAAGTCCCTTGTTCACATTTAAAGTATGCAAACATTGTGTCACAAGGGAGAAGAAACATTCCAAGTGCAATTGGCATGTTATCAAATGACTGTTAAGAATGGTCAAAGGCTTTTGATATTCTTCCAATTCATGAACCTTCAGTCTTAGACAAATCAGAGCCAATTTTTCAGTGTAGACCAAGTCAAAGAAAAATTCTCATTTGGCAGAAAATTCCACATCAGACACAAACATACCGTGTGTCTAATGCCATTTAAATTTTACTTTTTTTGCCCCTTCCACTAAAAAATAAAAGAATACAACATTCTTGATAAAAAAGTTTGGTCCAAATAAAGAAGAAAAAAAAAAAAACTGACAGGTAACAATGAAATTTTATTTAAACTTGATTTTTGAGTTAGCCACAGCAATATTTTGCTATCATATTTTTCTTCTTCTTTTGGTAGCAAACAGAAAAAAACATGAATAAATAAAAAAAAACTTTAGATTACTGGCAGGTGCAAGAAAGAGAAAACAAAATCTGTTTCTGACCTTGATGACCTGAGCCAGGATTTCTGCCCCTTGCCATGAAAGGCTACAGCCAGTGAAGTTGACTGTGTTCAACTTCATGTTGTTTTTCACAGCTCTACAGATGACTGAAATAGACAATGCATTTAAATCAATGAAAGGTTTATGGTAATACACTTAATCAAGTTTTGTTTTAGAAACCTGATTTATTTGCTCATAAATGCTAATTGCATAGAATGTTTGTTGCATGAGTGGCTGATGGCACAACTATATGGTCCCTTCCGAGTATTTTGTGTCCGCCTGCATTGTTTCTGTAAGCTGTGTGTACTCCCCCAATCTCATGGAAACTACCAGATTAACATGGTAGCTTTGTTAGACTATATTCCAGATATTCTAAAGATTGCTAGTGTGACTAAAACATTTTTTGGATGATGCTACCAATGTTCTATTTCATTACAGACATGCTCAGTTATCCTTGAGAAAGAGAGCATTGTTCTGCTAAAGATTTTTCACAATATGGGTGGTATTTGTGTATGGGAAGATGCCAAGTTATTGTGCTACTGTAAGTGAGGCAAGCCATGGCGGGGTTCCTTTCAAGGCTCACATGCTGACACACCACACAAGTTCAAATAAGAAGCATAACAGCACCCAAAAAGAGCCTATCTCTAAATCCACGATGCTACAATTAATGGTGACCAGGCTACAAACTAGCTTTTCACTATTTCAGAACTAATCCATTGCCAGAGAAGATTTTTTTTGTAATTTCTGACTGCCATTAGAAATCAGTTTTCAAGAGAGGAAATCTGACTAAACCAGCTTATGGAACCAGTCATGGTTACAGGATTGGAGATCATGTGCTTACAAACTGAGTGGATTGCACAACCATTTCTCATCAGGGGAAGCCATATGAAAAAGTCCCCACTAGACCTCTTCATTTCATATGTGAGAAAAAACCCACACAGCTGGCTGCTGCTGAAGAAAAGCAGTAAAAATAAACCACGCCAGAAAAAGTATGCCAAACAGAGCCAGTACCAACCAAGATTCAAACTCAGACTTCAACTTTAGTAGACCAATGGCTTTACTAATGGATCATCACAATGCCTATAAATACCATTTACCTATGAATGACAGTTTCCATGTACAATAAACTCACTGGAAAAAAAAATTTCAAATGTAAACAATTTGGTCTGAGAGAAACACCTCATTAACTAAAGGAATATACTCAAAATCCCAAACAAAAACAGTCTGGCAAATATAGTTATTGTGCAGTGCACATTATTCTCATGCAAACAAAGGTTCATATTTTAGGTATTAAAACTTTTTCAGATAGTACAAGAGACATTTAAATGAAACCTGGCTGAAATAAAATCGCTATAGTATCTGCCCAAGTTGCATTTGAACTCTTCAGTTCTTGCACTAAATATTTAAATAAATGATGCATTAACTATTAGCAGGTTTTATCACTATCCAGCATAAGAAACAGCACCATTAACTCTTTTGCATGTTTTTTTTTTTTTTGAGGGGGAAGTATTTTTGTTTCATAAATGTCACCAGTATTTTAGCAACATTACTACTGTTATGTACAACCTAGCAAACTCAGTTTTTACAGTTTCATACCTACAATAAGCAAATGCTGTTTGGAGAGTAACAAAATGCAAACCACCACCATAGATGAATACAGAAAAATGTTTTAGAAAATATTCAGCAAAAAGACAAACAAACCACTAAAGAGCAAACCTTAAAACCTATCATACCAGTCCTTAGCTGCAGGAGACATTTGCTCAAGACAGAATTGTGGAGGAAAAATGTGCACAGCCCATGAAAACAGCATGAATTTCAACTCTGTATCATCTTCCACTCACACCAAGGGGACACATAACTAATATCAACCAACAAGACAGACCATCACCAACATCATTTATTCAATAAAAAGTACAACTTTTTAAATCCACACAACAGCTAAATTTACTACACTATAAATATACAAACAACAATGTTGAGAGTTCACTGGATGATGATGTTGTAAATTTTTAGTTGTTCTGAAAAACATTTTTTTTTTTAAATTTGATAATTCATTAAGATGATACTCCAACAGAGAATAACTCCTGAATAAAAGACAATTGGAGATGCAGGTGACTACTGTACTGCTAAGATCAAGGGCCTGGCAATGTTTCTTCTTGCTATTCTTCACCAACTGTCAGAGAGTTTCATTCAAGCTTTCAGGTTACTCAGGCCCTTTGTGGTGAGAGACTGGCAATACTTCCTAGCAGACAACCATAACACTGTACTCCTCACCATGGTTGTCTCCCTTGAAAAACTCAGTGTACAAAATAAATAGATGCAAAAGACTTCAAATACAAAAGAGGAACATCAGTTTAGTTTTAGTCACTCATAAAATTTTAAAATGTGAGAAAACAATTTTTAAAAAAACTGACAGCAATCAATGACTGATATAGGAAATACTTCCACAGAAAGATCAGCTACACTGCAGAAATTATAAAAGTGGACAAAAACATCTAGCATTTTGGATGTGTACAGTAAATTCAAACTGCTAACTAAAAAAAAAAAATTACCAACAAATAAAACTGGATAAGGATCATAGATGAGCATGTTTATTATGTTTTTACATGCTTGCTTACCATATTTGCAATAATGCTGTTCTATAGGAGGCTTTTTGAGGAAGGGACACAAGAATCTGAAAGATGAGCAAGAACATACAAAAAAATTTTTTATTTTGGCAAATGCAGAACAATTTGATTTTCAAGCATTTTATTTATTTTTTTATTAAAAAAAGAAGCAAAAAGTTCTTACGTTCCAGACCACCATCGTAAACCCTGCAGTATGACAAAGACAAGACATTCAATGAGTTGTTTTTGGCTAAACCCTGAAAACAGAATTTTAGAAAAATTAGATTAGGAAAACAAACTGTCATTTATATATTAAAATTTGCACACAAGCAATAATCATTAAGTATTCTAATGACACTACAAAACAAACAAAAACACGATGTCTGCTTGTCTTTTTATAAGAAGGTAACTTTTAAAATATTTCTTTTTAAATTTTGTTCTTGTGCATAATATAAATCCTTTGACTATCACCCATTTGTAGATAAGCTCCACTTGGACATGGCTATTTTGAAGTGCCAGGATTATAGTTCATATGAACAGCAATCAAAGCTGATGCCGGTATGACTAAAAGTCCATTATATAGCAAGAAGTACTATGTTGTAAATCAGGCATTGATTATTTCAGCTCCCCATTATAGTACAAGAAACAAAAAAAAAAAAAAATACTGAATTGAAAAAGAGTGCTACTAAAATAAGATTTGGGGGCCACTACAATGGAGCAAAGTTTAGAAAACTTCATGTGACCTTCTGTTTGGCACAAAGTTACATATAATATATAAGAAAACACAGAAAAGATTTTGCCACAAATCCTTCTCATTTCTGAGAAAACGATTAGGAGCTAAAGTTTCTACTTTTTAAATGTGTTGGAAAGATAATACCTCCAAAAACTAGTTCTGTGTAATCCTCTGTTTTTATGTAATTTAGCTGAAATTGTCAGAAAATTGTTGGAAGTCTTCTAACTATTACAGCTTGCTACAATATAGAAATATGAGTTGTTTTCGAATTTCATAATTTCATGCCTTGATATAACATCTACTTCATGAAGACACCTAATTTATTGAGGGAAAGTGCACGTTGCTAAATTACCACACATTTTTGCTTTCATGAAAAAAGAACGTTAAATAAAAAAAATTACAGGATCTAAATGAAAACAGACTAAAGCAGAGAGAGAATGAGTGAGAAACAGACAGACAGACAGACAAAAAGCTATTTCCTCCACTTTAAAATAGATTACCAAAGCCAGTTCACACAAATATGTCACATAAAGGTGAAAGTTCTATTTTGATTTAATTGCTTGCTAGTTGTCATTCTGTTCTGTGATGACATCAGAGAACCTAAATCCGTATTGTATATTAAAAAAATGTTTATATATATGGCTTAAATGAAATAACTTAGCAAAACTAACTTTAGATTCGAACAAAATGTTTTAGAAATTTATTCTTTAAAGCACTGTATAGGAATTAACAGAATAAATGCAAACAGAATCATTATAGCTTTCAAAGGCAGCAGACTACCATGTTAGCATACTTTCCTGTTGAGACTAAAAGCCCAAGTTCAGTTTCCTTTGGAGACCTTGCCCTCCTAGCATGGCTTCTTGCTTTCTGTACCACTCTGTCAGTGTGGGTTTCCTACCAGAGCCAAACAGCTTCTACCCAGTAAAGATTTTGTCTTACGCATGGCCTCACCTTTTACACATATGTTCTTGAGTATTCAAGCGAAGTGGAATCATACAACCAGAGAGCTGTGTGTGGATCAATGATCTCAAACCATCTCTTCCACTTAAATGAATTCACTAAGCAGGTGCTACTTTCACAATGTGAGAAAAGCAGCCACTTCTGAATTCAACAAGGCAACCTTCATGTTTTATAACCACAGACTAGGCCAGTGATTCCCAAATTGGGGAGCCTGCAGGAATTCCAGGCAGGGCATGAGGACATGAGAAAAAATCAATATTTAATCACCGATGACTAGCAGATTCTATAATTCGAAGTCATCATTAAAAATTCTTGCTACATCCCAAAAGATAGTGTCTATGTCGGAGAAATAAGGCCAAAGGTCCAAACGTCTTCAAGTGGAACCAAGGCTGAACTCTTACTGTTGATCTTCAAAAGTGGGCAGTGATAGGATGGCATGTCAACAGGCTGGCATAACAGTACCATGACATCGTTGTGATGTGAGCTGATGTAATTGGGAACATTGTCTGAAATCATTCAGGTCTGCCTAGGTCACCTTGACCACTGCTTGCCAGCTTGAGTAAATTCCTCTGCGTCCGGAGTCAAGTGGATTGGGGGACAAAATGTTAAACAGTGGAGTCTGTTGTTTTTGTACATGTGATAAAAATAAATTATAAGATTAAGTAAATAAATTATTAACATATTATATATATATATACATATATATATATATATAATTTGTTTGTTTTTTTTGTATAGCTTGACATTTTGTTTTAGTGATGTCTACAACAAAAAGGAAATATAATGATGAAGAGTACATCAAGTTTGGCTTCACTGTCACTGAAAAAATGGGATTCACCCCCGACATCCCAGTGTGTTATGTCATGCAGTTCTCAGCAATGCCACCTTCAAACCTGATAATCTGGAGCAACATTTGAAAAATTGAAAGACAAGCTAAAAGATTTTTGCTGCCAAACTTCAATTTTGAAAAAGTAAAAGCATCAGTTTTCTTTTCATGACAATACTACCGATAAAACTCAATGCTGTTATTTGCTTGTTTACTCTCGATTTGTGGATGATGGGGTTGTGAAAGAAATGCATTCTCAAAAGCGCTAGAGAACACATCAAAGGCTTGCAATGTTTTGGCAACAGTTTCTGACTTTTTTCAAGAAAATGGTCTTTCTTAGGAAAAGCTTGTTGGTGTTTGCACTGACAATGCCCCCCGCAATGCTTGGCTCTCCCTCTGGATTCATGACATTGTCAAAGAAAAGAATCCATCCATACTAAGGACTCAATGCGTCATCCACAGATAAGTCTTGGCTGCTAAAACTCTTCCAGATGACCTATGCACTTCAATGAACATGGCAATCAAAGTTGCTAATTTTGTAAAAGGGGATTTCTTTGTGCAGATTTGGGAGATGATCATAAAGTTCTCTTGTTTCACATGGAAGTCCACTCTGGCTATCGAAAGGAAATGTGCTGAGCAGACTCTACGAACTCAAGCATGAAGTGAAAACTTTTCTCAAAGGTCAGAAAAAAAAAGAATTGTATGGTGCTTTCACTGACAAAATGTTTAAGCTTTCATTGGCTGACCTTGTGGACATAGGCTATCAACAACCTCAATTTGAAGCTTCAAGGAAGAAAAGCAAACATCATTGCCCACTACTATACAATCAGAGGCTTTATACAGAAAATTCAGCTTTGAAAGCATCGATTCAATCTGGGAACTTTTCATCGTTACCTCAATCTCAACAAACTTCTAGCTGAAAAGGAAGATCTTGATAAGCATTACCTGCATCAAAAGAACAAAATTATGTCCTTGTTGAGGAGTTCAAGTACTATTTTCCAGAATCCTGTGTGAAAATTGGTGCAAAATCCATTCAACATTGATGTGGATTCATTGCCACATCCAATGCAAGAAGAAGCCATCGAATTGAAGTGTAATTCATGTGCAAAGGATAATTTTGAAACCATAAGTTTAGAAGAGTTTTGGGTAAAGTACCTTCCCATTTACACAAAAGTTTCAGAAGTGCTGCATTTAATTATTCCATTGTCTTCTACTTATCTTTGTGAAGCTGGGTTTTTGACTCTCACTGTATTAAAAACAAAACAGCAATTACCTGGAAGTAGGTGACTTGAATTTTGCTCTGGCACCCTTCAAGCCTAATTTTTCTGAGCTTGTGAGAGAAAAACAGTATCATCCTTCTCACTAAAACACTATTTTGTATTATTTGACATTATTTTTTGCTAATTTGAAACTTTCAAATAAAATAAAACAATATTAAATGTCTATATTGGTATTTTTCAATAATTGAAAAGTTAAATTTATTTCAATAAAAAATGGAGGGAAGCATAGGAGATGTTATGTCAAAAAGATTGGGAACCACTGCCCTAGGCCATTGTCAAAAATAACAAAAAACACAACCCTAATTAACAAAGAATGTCAGAAAAAAGCAGGAAAAATCCATTGTATACAAATGTGTTGGTTGATAAAAATACCATGCAAATGAATATAAGGCATTTATTTTAATCTGATAAAAGAATGGTTTACTTTTTTTTGGCTAAGTATGATGGACATGATAAATTTCTCCACAAAAGAATGTCTTATATTTCTTTTTGGATTTTTTAAAAGTTTTATGATTATATTTTTAATACACAATAAAATTGTTTATATCTTTGATGCTAGGAGTTTTAAAATGTTAAACTTAATGACAAAATTTTATCGGGGTTTGCAATGTCTCTAAATGTAAAATAAATTTTGATTGACATAATCTGTTTAGTTCAAGATGGAAATATCAGATTGTTTTAAATGAAGGAAGAAAGAAAGAGTCCTAAAGCAAAAAAGCAAAAAAGCAAAAAAAAAGGTTTGCTAGGTGTTTCAATTTTTATCTTACCTTGGCCAAAATCAGAATATCAACTTCTCGAAATGAGAGATCCTGGAGTTTCAAGACAGTCAGAGCAGGGGTAATTGATAAGCATTCTTTCAGTGATTTGCACAGCTCATAAGTAATTTCCTTGGCATGTAGGGCAGGCATCTTTTGTTTATATTTCATGTTTCTCCGCTCTGAAAACAAAAAAAATAATAAAAGCCTTAAAGAGTAACTCTAGTGACTTTCATAATCAAATGACAACTTGTCCACTTGAGATAAGGTGAGATAGGCCTTTTCTAATAAAGAAACACTTCTTCTCACTTTCTGAAATGGCTCCTTGGTCCACAAAGTTTCTCAGTTGGTTTATTTTGTCATGCTTTTATCATTTTCAATATACCACATCCTTAATCAAGGAGATGCCACTTTAATCAGCAAATGGAGTTATTCCAACAACCCTCTTAAAGGCATTTCAGAGAAAACTGAGTTTCTATGTCTAAGTATCTCTGTGTAATAAGCATTTTAAGACCAATTTTATCCTCATGCATCAGGTTAAATACATTAAATAAACAAATAAAAGAATTTCAAAATAAAAATGAGTCAAATCTTTTGCTAAAATGCAAAACTAACTTGTTGTTCTGACAAGTTAAAACATTCTTTTATCTAAATTGTCCTTGCAAGCATTTATCCCTGCACAAAGATTTATGTAAATATACTTTTTTGAAGATGGACATTGGCCAGTGTTCATCTTCTCTAAAGAATCTATAATCATTATGTGTAATGTTAGCACTATTCATGAAGCACAAGGTGCATCAGTTCTTGTTCATTTGTCTGCCTGGCCTCAAAGTGTTAACATTTGATGTTAGCAATAGTCAAAACAACAATAAATACTGAGAAATGAATTCCCAGCAACTGGTTACTGCACCTCAGCTTTCACACATGAACCACTCTCTCACTACCATGTTAAGAATAAAAAATTAAAATTAAGCAATTTTTTAAAATTGTCTATCTCAAATAAAACTGAATTTGAAATAGAGCTTATTAAAACAACAAAGAAGCAGTTTTTTTTTAAATTAATAAAGATGAGTTCAACAATCTATCAGTTGGAAATCATTCCATACAGAGCAATTTATCTTTTATTTTTTTACAATTAGAAGGGAAAAAAAAACGAGCATTATTTGTGAATTTGTTGTTCGCTTCTTGCTATAGAATTACTGGAGAGACACTGTTTTGCATTATTTCCTTCCATGTATTACTGAGTCTTAAAAATTTGCAGAATGCAAATACACACAATACTTACTGGAGATATTTAAATAAAACAATGGCTGTTTCAGCTGTGTTTCATTTGAATATCCTTAAAAATATGTATCAATAAAAATAATTAAAATAGTTATAACTTATACAAAAGGCAAACATTTTAAACAAAAACTTAGCACTTTACCAAGCAAAAATAATCCACAAAAATAAAATACACTAAAAATTAAAACACGTATAATTTAGCAAAAAATGCAAATTAACTGAGTGAGAAAAGAGAAAAAAAAAACATTTTGAAACTAAAGGAATAGATGCTTTGATCCTTAAGGTTAATCTTCACATCATCCATAATGAACCTGTATCCAGTAGAGAAATTCTCATGTCCAAATAGATGTATTGATGCACTCAGTCATCAATGCATTAGGCAGTAACCAGAACAAACACTCACACAGATAGAAACTATATTAAGTTCAAAATTTACTTAAAAAAAAAATTTATAAAAATAACTCTCGTTTTCCAAACTAAAGAAATAGTTGATACAGCTATCAGTATTGGACTTTTGGGTAATATTTATTAAGGCACATCAAGCAGAAACATTTCCAGAATTATTAGTAAAAAGGGGAAACAATAGCAAGGGCAGTGTGACAGATCTACACTAAATCTGGAAGTGATCAGTTATCTAAGAAAGCACTTGTAAAAGTTAAATCCCTCCTTCAAAGGTTTATTAGATCTTTTTTTTTTTTTTAAGTATTGAGTGGTTTTGAGGATAATGTAAAACAATACATGTCAGTTCACAAAATACATAATTTAATTTATTAAGTTTATTAGTACTTCAGTTTTACTACTTGCTTCTTGACAGTATTACATAATAATCTCAATAAGAGATAATATGTTATTCTTATGTGGAGAAAAGATGTTACATGGCATCATTATGCTGGGTAGTCATTCCATTGGTAGGCTTTAATACTATCACTGGAAATGACAAAGTCAGTTCTTGATGAAGAAATTAAGGTTAACATTACCAAATAAATTACCAAGAATTTTTAATGTACTTTGACCAGTAACTGTCTGTCAAGACTATAAAAACAAAACTAGAATTTAATAACAAATATTTTTCTTTGAAAAGTTAAAACTCAAACTACAGCAATGAAGCAACAAACAAAAAATATTCTAATCTAAGAATGTGCCACCTTCTGAAGAAAAATGTAATGACATCATTTTTTTAAAATCAAGTAATAAATAATTTGATCCATCATCAAGAAAAAATTGTTCTATCTCAATTTATTTTTTAAAAATTTTTCTTAAAAATAAGGACAAAAGGTGATCCATAAAATGGAAATGAAATTATTTCTGCTATTTTGATGTTATAGGAGCAGTAAGACTTGTTCTTGACAACAAAATTTTGAATGTGCACATTAGAATTCTGATGCTGCTATATTTCTAAATAGGTTTAACTTCCAAAAACATCCAAGTGGTAAAATGAAGAAGAAAAAAGTACAATACTGTTTGGTCAGTTTCTTGTGGCAGTTTAAAAAATCTAAGGGAGATAAAGATATATTTAGTCTTCACCTCAAAAACTTGCACTCAATTAATGACCATTGATGGCTAAAACAATAAAAATTCTTTCAAACTGTCAACAACTATAAATTTTTCAGTACTTGTAATTTTTTTCAAATAAAGTTTAAAAACCCATAATTTTCTTCTTCCTTATATTTGCAGTCAAAAAGAAATGTTTTTTTGGAATTTGATACAGATGTTCAGGGTCTGAATGAGGCTATCTCACAACATGGGTATGGCAAATAGATTCAACATAGTGTGAAGGGAACAGATTCCTGTGGCTGCTTTCTTTGCAGCTTCCTTGTTAAAAAAAAACACCCAATGATTTAGTCATCAAGTATGAAGTAATTTCACTCGTGAGAGGTATGCTTCTCAGATGGTTTCTAACCATAATCAGAGTGCAACATGTGGATACACTGGAGTCTGCAAATGTAAATATACTGTTTATTTAATTTTCTTTTTGCATCTACAAATGAATAAAAACTACAACCTGCATCCCTAATGTATTTTCATAACACTTTATTATATAGATACATGCTGACTTCTAGCAACTTCCTATTTAAGCTTAAAGTTTAGATTTTTATAAACAAAAGCTTTGATTCTAAAATTACATTATTTCTTGATTGTGACTGAAATTTTTTGTTTGTTTTTCTTAAATTTTAAAGCAATTTAAAAATGTCTTGCCATTGTGTGCATTATCTGATTTAGCACTGTCTTCCTAATTATCTATCTTTGCATACTGAAATCAAAGGAATACTGGTCTGCTGTATTTTAATACATGATTCAGTTTCAATGTTAAAATGCATGTAAGAATTAAAATTTTCATAATAAAATTCAGAAACTGTCAACTAATGTTCATGAGTTTTTTTTTTGAAGTGAGAAGAGTGCAAAAAGTAGTGATGCCAAAACAATGAATGTCATGCAACAACAATACACAAAAATAATACCACCTAATGATATACAGCACTATGCACATTAGTGCACAGATAAACACAATCAACATTACATCATGACAGACAAACTATCTGCTTTTCTCAATCAGAAGGGTACAGCATTGCCCAAACATGCCTGAAATGTATCAAAAGCTAACTAAAATTCACCAAAACTCTTAAAATTAATAAGGTGTAGGCATAAATTATATCTGTTTGTTAACATGCTTCAGCATCCTTTTACTACAGTATCTGCATACGTACCTTGATTCTGCTGAGAGGTCTGGTAATAACTGCAAATCCCAATAAATTGTAGACTCTTATTGATTCTTATGCTATTTAGAATTGGAGCCCAGTCAGCTGTTCTGAAAATAAATAAGGATTGAGTACTACAACTACAAGACAAGGTGCTGACCCGGGTAAGCTGTAGGGCCAAAGACAAATTTTGTTAATAGCTGATATTACTAAGAGTAAATTTTTAAAATTATTTTTAAGTAGGCTACAATAATTTCAAAAAGCAGGAAAATATTGTAAATAAATTAACAAATTCATGGGTAAAAACACAAATAAGATTTGAAGAATAATTTATCTTGGTTTAAAATGTAAACGCCTAAAAAAAACCCATTAAAATAACTTAGAATGGCAGACAATTTTAATTTATTCTCTTAAAAATAATCTACAAAATTATTGATGTTTATAATTATTACTAAATATACAAGAGAAATTTAAGACAGATTCAGTGAGATGTGACTCTGCCAGATTAAAAATAAGGCGCAGTTTCTTTTACCTTTTTTTAAGCAAAAGTCAATAATTTGTTTTTACTGTATTCTCTATCAAGTTGTTACATGGACCTTTTGACCTTAGTTCAAAAAAATAAAAGAATAACCAATCTCTGCAACAACTGAACTCCAAAATATACAATACAAACATCAAGTTAAAGTTAAATTAAACAATCAAAATTTACTAATTATTTTTTAAAATGTTGAAAACAAACAAATATTTCAATAGATTAACACACACACACACATTGGCACGAGAAATTCAATTAAGGCATTCAAATAAAACAAAATCCAGGTAAAAATTACTTCACAGAACAAGATAGCAAAATAAAAAGATGCAACCATGAAGTGCATTCACAAAAAGCTGCCCCACGATCTTAAATTTCAACACCTTTAGTGCCTAACTGGTAAATGACCCACTGTAATAATCCTGGTGACTAAGTCCAGAAGAGCATGGTTGAGGCCCCAAGTTCAATTCCCACAACGTTCAGCTTGGCATACTATCCTAGCAAAGTTTCTTCTCACTCTTTATCACCAGCTAGTTTTGTGGATTTACTCCAACATCCAAAAATAGAGTTTTAGTATGAATTTCCCTGCCAACATCAGAAGTGATGGGCCACTCACTGCACAAGATAGTCAATGTTCTCTAGCAGAAAATCAAAACAATACAACTCCTGAAGAAAGCAGGTAGTCATGGTATCAAACCTTAAAAAATAACCAAATCTGGACACGAGGGCCTAAGGGAACAGCACATGTGTAGAACTATCCTTAAAAGCACTGAAACTGAAATTCAGATAGTGAATGTACTTGTGAGTTACTACTTAATTTAAAATAAGCCAGTAACATTACAGGAAACAGAATGCATAGCTATCATCCACATGTAAAAGACCAAAAAATAATCTAAAGAAACTCTTGTTAAAAATGCCAAAAGTAGACAACAGTAAAACAAAACTGGTACACAACAAAAATCCCTCTTTCACTTACCTCACTTTATCTCCATTCAAGTGTAAAACTCCCTGAGACAGGTGAACCTTGACAGCAGGGAGTGGACAACAGTTCTGTAAAGCACACATGCTGCTGTAATGAGCATCAAAGTCATAGGCTCCCCGCTGACGCAGTTGAACACTCTCCATCTCCTCAAAGTCTAAAATATATAAACTATAAAAAAAAGATGTAGTGTGCATTAATGTGGGTCAGAAATGTGCATCACTGAAGGGAAAGCTAGCAAAGCAAATGAAAAACTAAATTTGAATTCCCCATCTATACAAAAACTTCACACTGGCTGTAAATTATCAGATTCACTTTGTACCATAAGCATACACATAACAACCCAATAAATGGTGGACATTTAAAAGTAAAGTTACCATAATTAAAAAATTCAGTCATTTATATTAAAAAAACATGGTCAAAGGGAAGATAATTGCTGAGACTTCAGTAGGTTATACTTCATAACAGTCTAAGGGGTCCCCCCCCCACTTAAATTATCTACTCTAAACAAAACTTTTTCCTTTCCTATTTTCAAATATTTATGCATAACTGACCAGGATTCAAAATCAACAATGGTTCAACTTAATAAGAAATTCGTCTGCACACCATTCCATCCAAGAAACAGTGTCTTCTTTAAGATACTCCAATCAAAAAACAAAAAGTAATTTTGTATTTTTTTTTACATAAGAATAGAGAGAGATGTCTTTCTTTTGTTTTAATTGTTGTACATGGACAAGAAAGTAATCCACACAGGATTAGCTATAAAAAAATAACAGACAGAATAATTTGAATTTTAAAAAAAAACAAAAACCTACCAAATACTAAAATTCAAACTATTATTATGCTGCAGTAAAAAGGTAAGAATTTATCAACCACATATGTTAAAGATTAGTATGAACGATAGAAGTACATACAATAAATTGCAGCTGCTATGCTATAAAACTCTACAGAAAATGAAATTTAACAGTCAGCAACAACAAAGTACTTCAGAGGAATATTTCTGACTAGCTAACCTGGAATTAGACAAGTTTTTTTTATCAAAATTGTTATGCAAAGCTAGATTAACAATGATACCATTCCAAAAAATTTTTACCTTATGCCCATGGCACCCCAAAGATAGTGCAGTCTGGTGTGAGCAAGGTGTGAAATCAGTGCCTGCACAAATGAACAGGTGTACTGAGTTCTCTCTTCCATGTATAACATTAACCATTAGGAATGTTACATGAGACT
Organism: Nautilus pompilius; assembly: GCA_018389105.1. Lineage (NCBI taxonomy): Eukaryota > Metazoa > Mollusca > Cephalopoda > Nautilida > Nautilidae > Nautilus > Nautilus pompilius. The sequence goes on from JACATO010000368.1 coordinate 249,483, forward strand.
TTAGTAGATAATCTACTTTCTTGAAGAAACATGCCACTCATGCTAATTCATAAAAGTACAGATATACTGATAACTCTTCATCGGCATACTGTGAGAAGAAAGTGTGATTATTTATCTTGATTGGTATATGCACCATACATTTTATACTTTTTGCATATTTTAGTTTAAAACATTATTGTATGTGTAATGAATGTTAACTAATGCAGAAAGCAATTGGAGAAAAGTACACAAGTCATCCTTGGAATGTATCAATGATGCTTGCAGCTATTCCAGTGTGACATCATCATCAGTAGATAAAGGGCACTTTGTATGATTCTAGGAAAAAAGATCAATTAGATATGACAAGTGTATAAAAACTCTGAGGAAAGATCAAAAGGGGATTTTTTCCCTCATGGGATGTTTCATAGTGAATCAATTTAAAGTCTAGTCCTATTAAATGATTTCTTCTTGCAAAAAACTATAATAAGTGGTCCATCATAATTTGTTGTGAATGAAGGATATTATCAACAAGTGGTGCTGCAAAGCTAACTAATAGAAGGAAAAAGAAATTTGTCAAAATAAAATAATTGCAAAGATTCCAAAAGTAATCAATGTTTTAGATCAAATGCAGGTGCATCTGCACAACCGGCTTCCACAGCCACTACTGCTGATACCTATGAGGCTTACAGTAACAATGTCACAAACATTCAACTAAGTGGCGATTTTCCAGAAACTACAAATTCTGAGATGACAAAAAATACCACTGTCCCTCATTTTTCGGTCTAGCCAATGATCCTGGTTTTACCTGCTACAAGCAATTCCGTAAAATGTGTCGCTGAAACTGAGGCATTAACAAAGACCAATGAATCCTTTACCATTACTGATCCAGGAATGTAAATTATAAATAAACAGCATCACAATTATGGTCTATAGCTGGTCCCACTCACTGTAAAAATCATGATCAAGATTTTAACTTGACTGAGAATATATGTTGAGAGAAAGAATCAGAAAGTAGAGAAAATGGCTGCTTTATTATCCATCAAAAGCAAAAATATTTTGCTTTTCATATGCAGTTCTCACCAAAAAGGTTTACCTTTCATTTGGTTTTAACATGCATGCTAACTCTGCAATAAAAGCATGAAAGTAATGATAAGCACTGAGCAACAACTTATCTGGTTGAAGAGCTGCAGTGGAGGACTATGTGAATACTGAACTTCAGCAACAAAGTATTAATATGCAGTACTTCAGAAATTTGTGGAAGTTATAACACTCAGTGAAAGTGATTTGGCTTTTAAAAAATGAGATAATTGGGTTTCCAAACAGCAGCAATATCTTGGAATACTTAAACTTGTTAAATTTGATGGTTTCCTTGCAGAACATCTTTCTAGATTTGGAAACATGGGCTATCAAAATCCAAGTTACTTGTTTTCTACCATCTGCAATGAACTGGTCCAGCTCATGGGTAAAAGCTATCTGTTGTTTGCAAAAAATACAAGCTGCAAGTATTTCTCAATTTCCAGCAATACATCAACTGATGTATCATGCACTGATCAGCTGATACTAAAAATTAACTTTCTAAATCCAAATATTAAACCAGTAAATGTTTTTTTTTTTTTTAAATATAATGGTGTTGGACAAATTAAAATCACTGGAGGTCATTATCAAAGTGTCATGGACAGTCATATGACAATGCTTCTAACCTGTTGGAGGATTAAAAAAGCAGAACAATGTCATTAATGAACTTGCAGACTATATTTGTTATGCAGTCCATTCACTAAATTTGGTAGACACTCAATGTTAGCTGTTGCATTGAATTAACTAACTTCTTTGGACTCCTCTGAGTAAAATGTATGCATTCACTGCTGGTTTCTTACAATAGACTGTTCTAACAAACAGCCTAGCACCAAATAAAAAAAAATGAATTCTCACACTAAATAATTATCACCTACTAAAAGGTTCTGTATTAGGTCAACAAAAGCAATGTTTGAACTGAAGTAACTTTTATAACTTGAACATAATTCTGATGCAGAAGACCAACTACAAGAACAGAAGCGTGTACTCTTGTAAATGGTTTTGAACAATTGGAAACTGAATTCACAGCAGAACTCTGGAATAGTGCTATTTGATATCACAAAGTCAGTGATTCTCTTCAAAATGAGACTACTGACTAGATCATTGCAACCACATTGCTACATTTACTGGAGGACTTCATTGATCACCTAAAAAAATCAATTTGATGACAGTGAAGACTAGCAAAGATACCCTCGATTTTTCAGACATACAAGTATGAAAAAAAACATGTTAGGCAAATGAAATGCCTGAGGAATCATTATCAGAAACTTCCAGCAAATCTTCAACAAACTGAAATCATTACTTGTGAAACATCATGCAGTAATCAAGTGACTATCTGAAGACTTCACTTTTGTACAGGTTTCATCACTGTGTATCATAAAAAGCTGAGAAATGTTGTCGCTTGACTTACTGGAAAGTATATAATAGAATTTGATGGTAACTGTACTCCTTAATTTGAACAATTTTAAAAATTATTTCATTATTCACACAACAATCAAAAGCACCAACTGAATTTACAAAGTCCATCAAATCAAATTATCTTGATCTCACAATTCCAAATTTCACTGTTGCACTCTGGATTTTTCTAACTCTCCATTTTATTGTGGAACATTCATTTTCTAAAATTAACAAAACAAAAGTGCATTTTAATCAAATCTTGGTCAAAAGAAATTAAACTCTCTGTCCATTAAGACAATTGAAACTGAGTTTGGACTTTGCACATATTGTTAATGCATTGCTGAGCAAAAATTTTACAAAAAAATGTGTGAAGTTTTGAAGAAATAAATGATACACAGTCATCTTAGGGCAGTGGTACTTAGACTTCAGCAACTCAAGGCACACATTTGCAAGCAACATTAACCAAAAGAGTCATATGGCTGCAGCATGTTCTGTGTCCACCCCAACAAAATAGGCATACAATAATATAAATTTATACTTAAACATTCTGACCAAAGAAATGTTTAATCACCCCCTCCCCAAAATATAAAAAATATATATATATATATATCTGGTTGTTTGATTTATGGCAGGCACTCCCTTTGAGACAAAAGAGCAGTGAAGTTGAGTTGTTTGCTTGAAAAGGGAAATTTGAAGGGCATCTTTAGTGTGCTGTCAAGTAAGACAATTTTGCTTGTTGCATATAATCTTTGAAAGTGCAGAGAATGCTTCACATCTGTAGGTTGAGGGGAACATCAAAATAATCTTCTGGTTAATTTTGAGATTCTTGGAAGATGGCTAACTAATTTCCAAAACTTCACATCTTTATTTTGACGGTATTGTTGTGCCAATTCATCAGAGCTCTTTAATTCCACAAACTACACCAACAGATCCATAGCTCCTAGTTGTGAGCAGACTTCTTCCATTTCATCTGTCAGCATCATAATTTTAATCCAACTCAGCCAACACATAGCAGAATTGCTGTCGATTCGAGGAGCCAGCATCTGGGTCTTTCCTCATCCCTTTCTGTACACTTAAAAAAAGACTAACCACCATTGCTGCTGCTGTTGTGAAGTAACTGCAGTTTAGCTGAAAATGTTTTGACAGCCATACATTTTGTAAAGTCTTGTTATTGCTACATTTTAACATCTAAATCATTTAAGTACTAGTAATGTTGCACAGAATTGCACCAGCAAGTATCCACTCCTTGTCATCTAATAAAGGAAATTGTTCAGTTTGCCCTTGAACAATTAAAAATTTTAAAGGTTCAAAAACACCCATAAAATGGCCAAGCACACACCTTCTTGAAAGTATCCCAGTGTGCAAAACCAAAGCCTCATATTGAGTGTCAACTTCATAAAACAAAAGCTTAAATCGCTGGTTGTTCCTTGTCGAGCCCTGGCATAATTTACCAATTCAATTACATCTGCCATGCAGGATTTCTGTTGAACTTTGTTGAGGTATCCAATACAGCAATTTTTATTTTTCCTCTAACTGCTCCATTTTGCAGGGGAACATGTCTGACAATTCTTCTGCCACCTCAAATTCAGTAGTGATATCTCTGACAAATATTAGTAACTGTAATATCATTGATATCCAGGCTTTCATCCCATTGCAAGGTTATTGAACTCAGATGATGACAATTTTTTCTTAAGTATATTTTCAATGTTTTTCTGAGATATCCGATGCTCTTCTAGATAACATCAAATCAGATAGCTGAAGTTTTCTCACCTCTTTCTTGAGATCCTTCTTGTCAATGAACAGTGTAGAATAGAAGATCAGTCTTTTATCAACTCACCATCCACATAAGGTTTCATCGATTTCATTGTTTAGTGTAAGATTTTGTATGACATAGGTGACTTTTCGCTTGTATTAACATGGAAAATGTTTTGATGATTTGTCATTTGCTGCTTGAGCCTTTTTAAGTCCCTCTTTCCTGAGTTCACTTCCAAACAGGAAATCATTGCTAAAATTCGGAAGACACAGTTTCATTAAATTTGATTTTTTGAATTGGGCAATGGAAATGTTGCATATTAAGCAGACACACTTACCTCCACTACTAGGCACAAAGAAAAAATAGTTTCCATTCTTCTATGAAAAATCTGTACTCATCTTTGTACTTAAGTTTTTAGATGCTTTTGCCATTTCCATTTTCCCACTTATTGAAGTCATGCACATAATACATGGGTTTGTTTTAAGAATTTTGATTGGTTATTATTTTCTATCCTATTGTTATCTGTGCATAATGGAAAATGTAGTTTAACTACGTACTACACTGCCACTACAAACAATTTCGCTGATGAAGATCATTTTCTATTGTATAATATAATATAATACAAAATCAGAAATCTTGAAGAGCCACAGGGTGCATGTTAAAGAGCCAGATACAGCTTGCAAGCTGTGGTCTGAGTATCACTGTCTTAGGTTATCTTATACTGTTTTTAGTATTTATGTATATCAAATGACTTAGGGGCCCTGGAATTTTCAATACCAGGCCCAAAAATTGTTACTCTGGCTCAGTAGTTTTGCACCGATTAGTAACTGAAAAATAAACATTACCTAAATTCTTATGTAATGACTGTTTTGGATTTTGCACCAAGTAAAAATGTCAAACAAAGGGAATCTGTTCATGAATGTTCGAGCGCAACACAGGTAAACTGTAATAAAATAAAAAGAAAAGCTAGTACAAATTCACTAGAAACCTGAATGATAAATGAAAAATTACAAATTATAGTAGTAGTTGTGGCGTTTATCTGAGGGGAGGTTAGCATGTGTGTGTGTGTGTTGACACAAACTAACTCCCTCATAGACACACAAAGGAGAAAGAACTAAAATAATAATAAAAACTCTCTTAGCTGAAAGTAAAAGATGAACTCAAATTCTGCCTAGGCACTGGTAGTATGTACTACTGTTCTAAAAAGAGAGAAATGCACCGAAATTCAAACAAAAAAATCCACAAACATATTTGATAAAATGATTCGGGTTTGTGCAGTTGGTCCCTAGGGTCTGGAGGAAGGGTTGTCCACTTACGGGTTTGTGCGGTTGGTCCCTAGGGTCTGGAGGAAGGGTTGTCCACTTACGGGTTTGTGCGGTTGATCCCTAGGATCTGGAGGAAGGGTTGTCCACTTACGGGTTTGTGCGGTTGATCCCTAGGGTCTGGAGGAAGGGTTGTCCACTTACGGGTTTGTGCAGTTGGTCCCTAGGGTCTGGAGGAAGGGTTGTCCACTTACGGGTTTGTGCGGTTGATCCCTAGGATCTGGAGGAAGGGTTGTCCACTTACGGGTTTGTGCGGTTGATCCCTAGGATCTGGAGGAAGGGTTGTCCACTTACGGGTTTGTGCGGTTGATCCCTAGGATCTGGAGGAAGGGTTGTCCACTTACGGGTTTCAAGGTATGACAACAATCGCCGATGTGTTCATACAGGTCGTTTGTTCCGCCGGTTCCTGGATAAATGAAAACAGAGCGGGATTCCCATCAAGCTACCCCAACAATTTACGCCATCTTTTGACTCCGCTTGTCTTTTCCGCTGTCACGACAACTCTGAACACCGAAGCCTCCAAATCGACATTTCAAAACAACATACAGGAAGAACAGTTTATCTCTGGCCTAACAACAAATCGGAAAATGGCGCCGAATCTGATACTTCCAAAAGGCGTTCAGGCAGGCTATGCGAAACGAACCTTTTTTAGATTTTTTTTAAAAATTAAAAACTGTTATTCAAATAATTTCGGATCATTTTTTCTTAATATATATATTTAATTATATACTTTTTTATATTTTATTTGCAATTGAATAAAAATTGTCAAGCGTCAAAAAGTAAATAATTATGAATGAGATGCTATCATGCTGTACTTCATTACTATCCAAAGATTTTATTACTATAAATTATTTCCGACTTTTATTTCAAAACGCACGAATACGAAGACAGTAAAAACGAGAAATATCCGACGACGATATAAAGTAAAATAAACTATTTAAAAATCTTTGTCACAATGGTTCGTTTTGTTTACTTCATTTATTTATTTCTGTTCATGGTATTAATACATTAAAATACTTATATGATTAATCAGATTTTTTTTAAAATTTTGATCAAGCAACTCTTTTGCTTAGATTATAAGAAAACCCAGCTTTTAGACGAGATGGTGCAAATAGCAATAAGGAAAATGAATGGGAGTTTTAAATGTTGTAGTGCAGACGGTTGTCGGGTGGTAGAGAAAGGGAGAGAATCGAATAATGCTCTTGTATCAAGAAAGGGAGAGAATCGAATAATGCTCTTGTATCATCATAAGGTTTTCGAAAAATCTTATAGAATATAACATGTAAATTCCGCCTTGCCACGTGAATACTTTATGTAAAGCCAGCAGAAAATTTCATTAATTTAAATTTTAGCAAATAAAATACCGTTTTTGTGAAAGGTTTCGCGTAAGCATGGATTAAATTCATTTGAATACCTAACCACAAGCCGCTTTCTTTGGTTTCCAAGCAACAGTTACTTTCTATGCGGACATGCCACTGTAACGAAGAACTTTTAATCAATTTAAAATATTTAATAAAGTGCTGAATATTCCATAAACTAACTGTTTTGTTAATATTTTATGGGTTTGTTTTTGTGTTTTTTTTAAAGAAGGATAATTAACCAGCTGTCCAATCAAAGGTGACGCGTGCATTCACTTCGTGTCAGGTCGGGAACAGGAATTAAAGGAAGGCTTTATCTTGGAGAAGGTGAGTTTATCTCGGTTAGATATTTCCCAGTTTCTCGTTTTGCGGGATGGGATTTGGCTTCGGATGTTTAGTTCGTACACTTACAGACACGGTGTGCACTTGCATCGTGGACGAGAGACAGAGAGCAGCGGAAACGAAGCAGCCGACATGCATGAGATTCCTTGAGACTCAGCCTGTGACTAGAGAGACACTCGACGATGTTCTCCAGCTGGCTGGGGCCGCTTCATCTCTCTCTCTCTCCCCTCTCTCTCTCTCCCTCTCTCTCTATTCCTTATCTTTATGGAATTTTGTGTTAGTACGGTTGAGCCGATTCTCTGGAATCGCCGACCGGCGATCGTGGTGATATATAGATGCTGAGATGCTGACGACGATAGCCAGCCTTTATAGAATTGGATTAATTATTGTTCAGCTGAAGCCGTTTTAATTTTGTTTAAAATTAATGAAAAAATAAAAGAATACAAAATCTGCCTCCCCAGCCCGATCGTCATGAACAGTGAAAGCCAGACCATTCGCCGAGCAGAGACGCTTTAAAAATACCCACTTTTGGAAATACGCTTGTGGACCTGTCATTTCTTGCCACCTCTCTTTCCTAAATTTATCTGGATCTCTGCTATATCAAGATGCACGGCGGTCGCTTAGTTTTGTTTTCATTAATTATGAATAATATAATTTTTTTGTGTAGAAAAGCAATCCCAACTCATCACTAGCAAGCCTCCCTTACCCTTGACGACCCCGCGGCGGGCGTGGTGCCTTACAGTCCAGATTTTTTTTAAAAAGACAAGATGACGAATATGTTTCTCTCATCTATTTTTGGACTTTAGAAAAGGGCGACTTATTTAGGGCATGATAACATTTACTGCTCGTACTGAAAACTAATGTGTTAAATGGCGGTTCTGAAGCTTACAATGACTGGAGGGAGCATTCAGCTACCTACCTCACTGCAAAGGGTTCATGCGCCTGCTAAGTGTATGTCAAAAGTCTGATGACTGGGGAGGTTGAATACTTTTTCTTTCACTGTATTTAAATGTTATTTAATGAATCATGCTCCTATTTGATGATAAATTAATGTTGCATTACATTTGGTAAGTTGAAGGTTTAGAAATATTACTTTAACCATAGTACACTTCATTATATTAGTACCTCACCACCAAGGCCAAAAGTTTATATGAAAATTATTTATGAAAGAAAGATGAATAAATTGCTATAAAAAACCTCTAGCAGAAAATGTATAACCTATGCAAAAATATAAGTATTTTCTAGCCTATTTTTTTAAATATTCATGTTCATTGCTTCTGCTACTACCTAGTTTGTCAAAGTATTTCAGGTAGAGGGTGAAAATAAGCAACAGAAGCCAAAAGGTCTTTAAATTTTTAATCATCATGGTACTTTTTTTATTTTTTATAATTTTTTCAATAGTTCTGCTTTTCTTCATCTACTTAGAAGGTAATTGTTGAACAGTAATTCGCAGAAGAAAAAATATGAAATTGTAAAATTGCTAGCTGTTTGTAAATTAGCATCTTCCAGAGGGCAGATATTAAACTTTTGGAACTGTATGCTTTAATTATATTATTTAGTTATATAAGTTTATAAATACATTTTTAACCTATGTATTGTTGATGCTTACAATAATATACATACATTCAAGTCTTGAGTCTGTGCTAGAGAATTAAGCAGAAAAGTCAATTCTTCCTTATGCATTATCAGTATAATTTTAGCTGTAAAATATAATTTATGTATGTTACCAGGTAAAAAGCCAGAATGGAAATGAAGACATGCTTAAACAAACAAAAATTATAATGCATATGATTACTCGAAAAGTAAGAAATATTTTTAGGGTATGTGTTTGTGGAATTCTAGAGTAAATAATAATTGAAATAATGCTAAACCATAAAGCATGTGCCTTTTTATATGCAAATAGGTTTTGAAGGATTTAAAGTTATAGTTTTATAGAAATAGCAAATGCAGTATTTGGGGGGAAGCTATCAAAAATTAAATTGCATATAAGTATTTTCTTACTTTGCCTTTTAATTAGTAGGTTCTAAACTGCCATCATTTTAACAAATTGTATATTTTACTCAAGATCAACAAGGATTATCTCTTAATACCTATGTACAGATAACCAACAGGTTTTCAGATAACCAGTAGTAGATCATTTGGAAATTAAGATAATTAACTCCCATATTTTTTTTTCTCTTATTTCATCTTAAATCACGTGGGTTTTATGTAATTGCCACCATGGTCAGCTATTTTCATTCACTTATTGAAAAGGAGATGAATCTGAAATTTTATACTTATGTGCATGCTTTGGCTGCCATCTGCCATGTGCTTATTATATATAATTATAATCCAGTCGCCTTGTTTCTTTGGAATCTTTCCTGGTACTTTTTTAATACATTCTTGCTTTTAATTGCCCAACTCTGAGGAGAGAAATGAAGGACTTTTATTTTATATAAAAAGTTAATCAAAAGCATGAAGCTTGGTTTTAGTTATTACTCAAATGTCTCTGAATCATCATCATCACTTTTTGCTAATTAGTTAAATATTCCACCTGATCCACTAATTCATTTTATAATTTATTTATACATGATGTTGAGATATTGTGAAGTGCTAGGTTCTTAAGCAGTTTGTATTTTGTATTATAAATGATCAATGTGCATTTATACTCTTAATAGTAATGTTAAAAAATGCTACAGAATTACTCAGCTTTCCCGTTGCTCATTATCCTTTTCTTTTGCTAGACTAAAAGAAGAAAATTTAGTTTACACACAACTTCACCACTTTTTCTGATTTCATATCCATTATGTTGAACACTTTGTTGGAGTAAATGAGAACCATGGCCAGCACAATAAACTAAGTGGACTTAACTGAGTTAGAATGAAATTATATGATATAGAAACCTTAAAATTATTTTTTAACATAGTTAAGTTGCTTTCTTTTTTTTTAAACTTCATCTGATGTTGCTTCCAGAATTTTAGAGGATACTCAGAGGAATCTTAGTATGTATATTATCATTTCTTTTATTTTTAAAAAGAAAATAAAAATTTTACGATTTTATGAATTACAATGAGATCACATTTATGTGTAGTTTTGGAATTTTGTTGTCTACAGCTTTTCTTTTTTGAATGGATTGATTGAAAACTGTTAATAGACACTAAGCTGTATTGTAGTTTATATGTTACTTTGTGATAAGCTGGACTGGCATTGGTAATTTAAAAGGAATGCGTCAGTGTTACTATCTTAGTTTTAATCATTGTAGAGAGATAGCATAGATAGATGGTAAGCGGTGTTGCTGTTATATCAAGGAAAAAGCCATTGTGGGCTCAGTCTTTTGTAGTCATTCTATAGTTCATTGTGAATTTGGCAATAAAATAACACTGAACTTGCATTGACCTTTGTATAACTAAATTTGAAGATTAATGAGAATTTTCCTTTCAAGAAATTTCATTTTCAAATACTATAGAGTTAATTTCCCTGTAGTACTGTGGATATTTTGTTGTTGTTGCTTTTTAAATTAAACTGCATGACCATCATGAGCAGAAACATTTGGCTGGTGTGTAAACACATGGATGGAATTTGTTAAAGAAAGTAGGAGAGAGAGGATGGAGCTGTCAACATCATCAAAAACATTTATGAAATCTACAACAGGACAATCAAACAGGAAATTTGGAACTTGAAACAAGTGTTACATGCAAACTTGGTAAGGACCAAAATAATAGAGTTGGATTAACTTGACAAACTTATTATTAATCAACCAATATACAGAGAATAGCAGAATATCTTACAGAGGCTAGTCAACAGAGTTTGATACTTTACACAAGATGGCCACATCTAGCCAGGTGCTATTGGATAATGCATGCAAACTGTGGAGAATCACAGCTATAGTGTTTCAAGAAAGTTCAGCAAAGGGCAAGCAGAGTTGGATGCAGGAGTCTTAAACTTCAACTTTGATGTTAGAATAACTGGACAGGTTTTGCTTTTTAAAGGTCAAATTATTTCCTGGCTTGATAATAGTAAATGAAATCTCTCTTCGTGGTTTTTTATTCCTGTTCTTATCGGAAGAATGGCCCAAGCTAACTTGTTCTACAGACTTTTTGTCTTGACTTGATTGGGAGGTGGGGGGGGGTTGTTTTCCACAAACAATGGTTGACACAAGAAATTCAGATTAATTGTCATTCAGGGTGCAGTATTTTCCACACACACAAGGATGATACTGCACATGGCTGCTGACTATTGCCAGAAGAATTACAATTAATCATAGTAGATTACCATCAGGGACTCAAGTCTTTTGAGACCATCAAAGTAAACTCCAGCAATATATATGTCAAGGTGCATTAACAATAGGATGGGAAGAGCCACTTGAGGAACTCTAAGAAATCACACAGTAATAGGTTTTAATGATGTTACTATCATACTGTGAGAATCTGTTGTTCGTGAACTGTTTGGCAGAGGCCTAAAATCACTGTTTTGTGTCATTTTGAAACAACATACATTTTGTATTTAACATATATGAAAGCTGCATTTTTAAGAAACTGAAAAAGGAAATGTTTATTAAATTTACTTTTTTCCTATAATATAAACTGACGAATTAAGTTAGCTATAAATAGATAGCTTCTTGCTGTTTCTAGCTGGTCATATCTGCTAGAAGTGAAAGTGTGTAGAGTTCTTAGCACACATTAACTTTTTTGTAGTTAAGATAATGTCTTTTTTATGTAAGCAAAATTTGTGGATGACTGTTTGGATAATACATGATAACGGTAACAGTTTCATTTGTTTTTCTATGCAGTAGCACACAGTTAAGATAGCATCACAAGGTTTGTCCTACATCTGAACACCATAATATTATAAAACCATGTGTTCCAGTAACATTTTGCAATTATTGAGAAAATGTTTTGCTTATAGTCAGCAGAGGAACTATTTGTATAATGAGTAGCAAGAATAACAAGGAGAACTTTGTAACCTGATTGGAAGAGGGGTGTTGCATGGCATTTAGTAGTACTCTGTTACCAGGGGATGCTTGTTGTCTGCCAGTGTCAAGTTCAAAATAAGAGAAGTATCTGGGTTAGTGATGCTGTCAGAGAATGTGTGGCTACTGAGAACTTGGAGGTGGGTTATTAGGTAAAATTGCAATACTAGGATTTCTTTCTTCCCTTTTTTTGTCTTGTATTATCCAGTGCTTGGGGTAGGGTAATTTTTTTTTTTTTTTAATGTTCTTGGCTGAATTTAAAAAAAAAAAAAAATTATAATTCTTTTAATGGTACCTTATCTTCAGAGGTTTATGGCAGGTTTCATTACTGTAGTGTGCCTACCTTTAATAATATATCTGTTGGAAACAAACCACCTTGTTTGAAATTCCCGTAACTGGTTGATTTAGGAATGGCAGGGAGTGCTCATTGATATCATAATCCAATGAAGCTGTGTGGAAAATTGGAGGACATTTTATTCAAATGTCCAGAGAACTCCCAGCATGTTCTCAAAAATGTGCACACCAGAAATGTCCTTACCAACATTATAAATAATTCCATGTAGGCTGACCATAAAACTCTGTATCTTGTGGGTTATTTTTTTTTAAATATTTTTATTAATTTAAAAACAGTCTGTATTACTGACATTAAAAATGAGACAACCACCAGTACTTACTGTGACCCTTCAGCATTCATTCAGATACTAAGTAAATAAAAGATGCAGAAAAATTATGAGTTTATAATAACATTTAAATGCTGATTATCAAAAATAGACATAAACTGAAAAATAAATATATATATTCTGTTGTATAGCAGCAGAGGATATGGTCGAAGTGTGCTGAAGATTTTTAAATGCATATTTACCTCCAATCAGTCACTTCCTGCATAAGCTGAAGCAGGACTTTGAATTAATGCATGATAGCTATATTTTCAGTTTGGTATCATTGGTGAGTGATTTATTAGAAGTAATTGTTAATGATATCCTGATTGATCTGATAGATATTATTATTATTCTTGGGAGAAGGGGTGGATGAGATTATATTAGGAATTTTGGATTTCTGCCATATTTATTTATTTTTCATTAGCTTAACTAAAGAAATTATCTGAAAAAAGCTACATCATAAGTGATAGCATTCAGGAATTGTCAAGCTATTTGATTTCTGATTTGTCTTTGCAACAAAAACTTTAAATAGTTGATTTCATACCTGTCACTAGATTAGAAAATCACTAAAGATGATATATAGAGCACATACACACATTCAGAACACACATGCATGTTTGTTTTTATTTTTTGTTTGAAAATGAGATTAAGTGTAATTTGTATGAGTATTCTATTTCAAATGATTTAATATTACACAATGTATAATTATTTCAAAAAACAATACAAAATTTTTTTTTTCAAATTTTAGACTAATTTTATTATTGAAAATTAGTGTCTCCAATTCTGAAGATTTTATAGGTTAAAAAATAGTTATCAGAAAGGATTGGTATTTTTTGAAGTATGGTGTAATAGTTGTAATGAGGCAGAAAGCCACAATTTATTCAGAGACCTCAGATATACGCATTTATCTGCTCTGCTTCTTGAATTCATCAACACTTTGTATAGATATAGTAAGTGCCTTTTCTTATTATTTCTGTGCTGATTTAGTGATATTAGTAATATCCCCATTGTTCTTTAGTTAAACAGTAAAATTTGTCGGAAACTATTTAAAGAAAGAGTAATATTATCTGGGAGGGTCAGATGGACTGTTAGCAGTCTTGTGGAGATGTGTACAATTTGACAGCTGCTATATGGCAATATGTGGCTATGGCCATTTAGTGGTAGAACATTGTACTGGAGATCAAATGATTCTGAGAATGAAAACTCAAGTGGGTGTTGAACGATTATGCATAAGGTAGCACACTAGTGGGTATGATGATTCCTGTGGACTAATAACTAAAAGTCAGTCATTGAATAGTTACCTAATGTAGCTCATGCAAACTGAGATTTCATTACTCATTTAAAATGACAACTGAAAAGCCAGGTGCTATGCATTATTCTATATTGATTCATGTTAATGTGACCAATGATACTAGATGTCTAGTGTGATTGGTCAATGCAGTGCTATTAGACGAGAAGTCTTCAGGATATATGAAAGCCACATGAGTGGTCAACAGTATCTGCTTAATGCTAGTCCATAATCAGATTCTCCATTCCATGTTGGTGATGTGTATTTATGACTTTAGTGAAAGCTGAATGCCACCAAGAAGAGAGTAGTGATAGTGAATGCAAAATGTTCAATAATGACTGAATGACTTAAGAATTTTGCCAGAGACATAGACACAAAATCTGTATTGATTTGCCACAAAAATGTGGCAACTTTCAAGGAATACATTGTGAATTATCACTATAATTTCAAGCTTATAAGTGTTTGTGGTAAACTGTCAGTTAATTTTTTTAAAAAAAAACAAAACAAGCAAGTTTAGGAACTATTGGTTTAATTACAGAAATAGACTGTTCAGTAAGCAAAACATTGAACATTGTGCTGAAACAAAGACAAGTTTTGTGTGGCATACAAAATTGCGAAGCACAAGCCATTTTCATATGATGAATTCATGAACCAATGCAGAGTCAATGTGTCTGGTATAATTTGTCCTGTGAACATAAAGAACTTTGAAGATATCAGTTTGTCTGGGAGAACAGTAGTGCATCATAGATTGGTGTAGATTTGATAAGAAAGCTGTATCTTATAAGTGGTACTCATTAGTGCTAGATGATGGCAGACATCAGGAACTCAACTCAGCTACTTGTTTTAATAAGAATGAATGATCAGTTTGAAATTACAAAAGAATTGCTATCCATGGAATCTATGAAGTATATAATAACAGGACAAAATTTGTTTGATAGATTGGATAGCTGAATCAAAAGACATTATTTGCTTAGGGAAAAGTTGGCAAGTGTTGCAGTAGACAGGTTTTCCAACTTAATATACAAAACCATTGGACTTCAGAAGAATGTTAAAGAGATTAATTCAAATCAAGAAGTCGTATATCTTCATTGCATTATTCACCAAGAGGTACTTTGTAAAAGTTTTATGGACTGGTGAGCAATGTCATTAAGCTTGTTAAGTTTATTCATGCTAGGGGCTAAATCATGACAGTTCATTGGCCTGCCTAATGATATTGATATAGTGCACATAGATGTTTTGTATAACATCAGTGTCTGTTGGCTTAATTTATTGAAAGTGCTGAAGAGGATTGGAGCTGAAGGAAGATATCAACATGTTTTTGAAAATGAAGGGAAAAGATGACAATTTCCTTCAGCTCAAACATGCAAATCGGCTCTCTAATTTTGCCTTTGCTGTGGACTATGGTGGATTTAAATTATTTGAACCAGAATCTGCAGGGCAAGAATGTGTTTGCATAAGAACTGTGCTCATCTATGAAAGCATTTAGTCAAGCTACTCCTGTTCTTGAGGTAGATGGAGGACAGCAAGCTTTCACATTTCCCAACTTTGCAGAACATCATGATACTGAGTGGTTTAAATAAGGAGTATTGTCATTGTGTTTTGTTTTTTTTTACTTAAAGAAGATTGAGGAGAAGCTGGAGTTGCTGTCTTGGCCATTTACTTTTGACTATGAGAAAGCTCCAGAACAACTTCAACTGGAACTGATGGACTTACAGTGCAATTTACGTCTCAAGAAAAGCTTCAGCTCTGAATGCTTAGGTAAATTTTACTCATTGCCAAATGAAACAAAATTCTCTAGCCTGCAAGACTTGGCAAGAAAATGCTGGTAGTGTTTGATGAACAGCAACAATTCAAAGTTGTTGTGATTATAAATGACTGATGAACATCTGAAAGTTGTGCTGCATATCTTCACATTAGAATTTACCCCTAACTTTGGAAAAGTCATTAAAAAATAAAAACTGCAGGCAGCTGCACATGTTTCTCTGATATGTCGCTATAGTAAGTTTCATTCCTTTTTTATCCTACTTAGAGAAAGAGAAAGAATCACCAACAGATACAAGCCCAATATTGTTTCTTTAAAAAAATATAATTGTTGAACTAAAGTATTTGTATATTATCATTTTTATACATGTGGCTTGCAAGGTAAAAACTTTGTCTATTCCACTCTAGTAATATTTAGCATAGAAACATATAAGCAAACAAGTAGTATGGTACATCTTACGTGATACTAAACTAGCGATGTTTGCTATTATCTGCTGGCAGGAAACAGTGGACTGTTAAACTGGGTGGTTAAACAAACTTTGAAGTACCAGCAACTTTTTTTTTTTTTACATCTAATAGGCACACTTATAAAACTGATAGATATCAAAGATTTTACCCTAGCTCCTTGATATCTTTCCTTTCTGTTTTTATTCTACATAATTTTACCTTATTGAAAACAAACAAACAAACGATTATATAACTATTTTTTGAGGGATTTCCTCAACCAACAATTCTTTATGATGATGAACTAGGACAGTCTAGAATGTATTTATGTCTCAGTTTTTGGCTTGGAAAACAAAAGTGAGTGTATATGTAATTCATTTCTAAATGAAATACTAAATAGGGGAATAATTTATTAAAATTATATTTTTCTTAAGTTTTTAATTATGTGCATGTGAATTTTTGTTTTGTTGTTGGTTCAGTGTATAAGTAATATTTTTCTGTTGACTGCTGAAAACGTTTAAGCTCAACTGGTCTTTCTGTGACTGAATGTGTCAGTGTGGTAAGGATGCTTGTGTGGCTAATCCCTGTCTCAGTCTAGCATTAGTTGATTGGCAAAGACTGGGAAGAGAAATTTTAATCAGTATAATCACAATCACAAGCAATTTATTTTATTCCTTATGACCTTTTAACAAATATTATTGCACCTGAAATTTAAGCCAATTTATAGTTATCTCCCCTAGTATTGGTAACAGTAAATAGTGAAACAGCTGCTCAGTGTGCAATGTGTCCCACAAATTTCTCAAATCAAATGTAGGTATATCTAATATTTTAATAATTTTGTACAAACAATAAACTGATCTTTTAAAATAATTTTTACATCATAATTCTAAAATGATTTGATTTTTGCAGATTTTTAAGAGAAAAACAAAAAAGCATACTTTGTGCATGGTGGAATCCAGAATCATGACATCACTTGAGATAATTCTGGTTGTGTTCACGACTAATGCCATGTTGGACTGATGGTTAGGTTACTGGGCTGCCATGGTTGAGGGCCAAAATTTGAATCCCAGTTGGGATGGGGTTGGTTTTGTCATAATTCCCTGGCATTGTTTCTTCTTGCTGCTTCACCAGCTGGCTATGTGGGATTTTTCCCACATATAAAACTGAAGAGTTTTAATGGGAATTTCACTGCCAGACCCCTTAGGTGCAGGATGCAATACTATGCTTTCTTGCCAGGGTGGTCACCTTCTAGAGACTGGCAAAAAGAAAAAAATAAAAAAAGCAGTATTTGAACAATTTTGTTTTGTTTCGGATTTACGTATTTCTTTTATTAAAACAATGTTGTAAAATGTGTAGATCTTAAAGTTATTTGTGTCAGTTTCTACAAATCTGTTTTATCTCTATGCAAAAATAGAATTAAGTATGACTTGTCAGACCATTTCACTATTTGCCTATCCTCCTTAGTCCAAGTCTGCACTTCGCATGCCAAACAAGGCATCTTTTCATGTTGTTCACAGTGATCATTGGTTTATGTAATGGTCTCCTACTGCCATAGTCTATTTGTTGCAACATTCTTGCAAGGTATGGGTAGAAATGTATGTGAATGCCCTGAATTTAGTGTGTCTGTCAGTTATTCTATTACTTGATGACAGTTGGACTTTACTATTCTGTCTAACTGCCTTTCTCTTTCTGTCGCGCTGTGCTTGTAGTCACACTTCCCCATTGCAGCAGACATTTTCTTCACCTTTTGCCATTGCTAATAATCTCAAGTGACCAATGTCTTGGAGCAGCCTACCAATAAAGCTGTCTTAGCCACTGTGGCACTTCTTAAACATGCACTCACTCCTCTTTTGAATGTTTAATGTCTTTGCCTTTCTTCATCTGTTAAAAAAAGAACATTTTCAGTCAAAGACATACATATAGTACTGCAGCTCATCAGCCCTCAAGTCTAAAAGGGTACACAGGTCCTAACTAAGCCAGTGTATAATTTTTAAAAAAATTTTTATTTTATATATATTTTTGAATTTATGAAATAATCTGTATTTGTTTATTTACAAAATGCAAGTGTTTTAGAGCTGAACTTTTGACAATTTATTATTGACTAGATCCTTATGTTTCTCCAACATTGTGTAGTTGAATGTATTACTGCTATGAAACTTTAACTGGGTGTATATAAAATTATTGTATTTTATATTTGTGTAGATTGTTCATCATGTCATTCCAAGCCAAGTTAGACAAATTCAAGGAAACTGATGACTTTGATTGGACCAACTTGGACAGTCTTCTGTCTGGATTGTCAACTGAAGAACTTGAAGAGCTGAATGGTGACTTTGATCCAGATGTAAGTAAATCCATTGGTCTATGATGGGATATCATTAGTCTTACTGTGACACACTAATGAAATGTTCTTTGTGCTGTTTCACTGAAGTTAGGCCGAATTAATAAAGAAAATGAAAAAAGGGGGGGGATGGGTTGGTTCACAGAAATTTTTTAGCAGGTAGTAAAAGATAAATTAAAGTTTGAATTTATTGTTTCTTTTATAAAGTATGTTCTGGGGAATGTTAGCATTGGCTGTAAACAAAGTAATTAGTTACTGCTGCCATATATCAATATTTGGTTTCTTG
Source organism: Nautilus pompilius (assembly GCA_018389105.1). Classification (NCBI taxonomy): domain Eukaryota; kingdom Metazoa; phylum Mollusca; class Cephalopoda; order Nautilida; family Nautilidae; genus Nautilus; species Nautilus pompilius. Next base: position 268,430 of record JACATO010000368.1, read on the forward strand.
ACTTCATTTTATAAATAAAGTGGATATTTTTGTGAAATATCATACTTTATATATAGTGAATAAATTGCATTTAATAAAATATAAAACCTTTTGTGCATTTTTTTGGTTGTTACAAAGCAAGAAGTTTTTATGGTGATAAGAGGTCTCTCAGACGTCACGATATTAGGCTATTTATTTTTTGGGAGTATTTTTGTTTGTATAGCTGCTTTTATTTATAGTAAGTGACAGAATTGCTAGTTTGCATTATATTATTTTTTATGCTTTCTCTTTTATGTTGCTGCCTCAGGTTTGGAAAGTTGTTTTTATTAGCATGACCAGTGAGTGAGTCAGCCTTGTGACTTCACTTCTTTGAATAATGTTGTCAGTCTTGGTTCTGTCACTATATACATTATAAGGGACAGTTTCTTTAATTATTGTTGCCAGCTTCCCTTTCCCTATGGAACACACGAAGGTCAATGAAAACTAGCCCTATTTCAGAAGACAGAAACTTTGATAGACTCTTGTTGGATAAAAGTTAAAGGCTTAAGTTCACATCTATCTTACATAAAGAACTGTAATGACCATGTGCATATTTTTATAATCAGAAGTTGTCAAAAATCATTTATTGTGGAAATTGTAGTCAGATTGTTAATACTTCTTTGTTTGGAATAAAGAAATTAGTGTTCGGTGCCATTGTTGACTATTTAAATCCATAGAACAGTGGTACTTACTAATTTCTTCACTGCTTGTAGTGGCTGGCTTCTTGTTGTTACATAGGTACATGAAGAGGTCACAAATAAAATCCTCCAACAATTTGAAATTTCTGAGGTCATCCATGATATAAAAAAGAGAAAGAACTAGGTTTGAAAACCAAATAGTTAATCATATCCCAGCAAATAATATATGGAAACTTTTCACAGTCATGGCAATCTGTGGTTTTGGCTATCAAGATACAGATCTAGTTTTCTAGTTGTATTGCTTCTTCCAATATCTGGCATTTACAACAACATTGTCTCTGGTTACTTTGGCAATGCCCAAGACAGCAGTTGTGGAATGCATTTTGGAAAATTGATAGTCTCTGAAACTGTTTGTAAATAAGACATTATTTCATTTGTATGTGGAGAGATACTTAGATTTATTAATGTGTGTGAGGTAAGTAAAAAATTCAACATGAATGATGCTGGGTTGCATCTTGATCAGACTTCAAATTGTTGTTTTTCTCTCTCTCTCTCTCTCTCTCTCTCTCTCTCTCTCTCTCACACACACACCCACCACACACACACACACACACACACACACACACACACACACAGTGCGCACACTATAAATAAACAGAAAACTTTCGTCCTACTGCATCTTTGTTTTTTTTTTTTTTGTGTTATTTGCATATTGTTACTTTTGCTTACCTGTAGTATTGCGTTTTTATACTTTGTGGGTGTTTAGTGGAAAATGAGTGAAAGAATACTTCAAATATTCTGTTGTGATTAAAGTTTTTCTTTTTTGGTTGTTTTATTTTTGTTTGTTTGAAACATTTTTTTACCCCAACTATTCTGCAAGAATCAGCTGTTCTTTTCTTGTTGAGTGACCCAGGGTTTTCTTTGAATTCCTAGAATACCTTGCTGCCTCCATCCCAGAGATGCAGAGACCAGACAAGTAAGTTACCCACTGGACCACTCAACAGGAAAAAACTGCTGCAGTTTTTAGAGAGGAAAGCACGTGAAGAAAAGGACTGGGAGGAAAAGAAGCCATACACAAAGGAAAAGCGAGGTAAGGTAAACAGGCTGATAAGCTGTTGAATTTCAAACAAAAAGACCTGTTTTAAAAATCTAGTTAGGAAATAGATGTCACATTTTCAAAACAAATAGCACCAAAAAAAGAAAAACGTAGTACAAGGAAATAACAAACATCTCATTTTGCGACAGCAAAAGTTGAAAAGATTTAACTAATTTTGGTGGTTCTGAAAGGGTGTGTAACCTTCAATATGACAGCATAAAGATAGATGTACAAATTTTAGTATAGTATATGCATTAGTTAATATAAGTACTCCAATGTGGAATGTTGTACAGACTTCATACTGTCACACATAAGTGTCTGCAGGATTTTTTTTTTACTTAACAATATTTCTTTTGATTAATTTAGAATTTTTTTATAATTTAATTTTTTTCAATGTTAGTATACTTGCTTTGCTATTGTGCTACCCTGCTAGAGCTCTCAATAACAAAAGGAAATTATTTTCGTCCAACATGTTTATTCAATACAAATTGTAAATGTCTCTGGTCTTGTCCAAATTTATCCATTACTTTTTTTAAATAAGTTTGATTGTTAGCTGTAACTTTTTGCTTTATGAACGCTTGTCGTTAAAAGTCCAGACACATGATCATCTGCCACTGTTGACCTCAGCCATGTTTTTTTCACCCTTATTGTACTAAATGACATTTCTGTTGTACAAGTTGTTGTCAGTAAAATTAGAGCAGAAAATGTTGCCATCATTACACTACTACCATCAACTTTTTAGTGGGGGGAATATCAAAGTTGTGTGTCTTTCTGTTTGTTTACTGCAGTACTATCTATCTACCTTACATTTTTATAACAAATGCTTGGAATTGCAAATAATAATTTAAATAAAATAAAATGAAGGAATAATAATAGATAAAATAAAAGTTTGTTTTTGGAAGATAAGAATGTACATGAGCTAAAATAATGCAAATGCCACCTGAGCCCATGATCAATGGCCCCTGTAGGTGAATTTTAAAACCAAAATACTAAAAGTAGTAGTGTTCTATAAACACAGATTCAAAATTCAACACATTTCTGAAACTTCAGAAGGCTATGAAAAATATAATGAACATTTCTACTTGAAATCAGAAGCTTAAAGATTTTGTTAAGCTAATCAACATAACCATTTCCAAATCCAAATTAATGCGTAACTATGTGAAAGCTAAAGTATTGTAAATAATACTGATCTACAAATACAGATTAAAAATTTAGAACTGTTATAAAAGCCTGTCAAAAGTACACTTTGTTATTTAAAGTCAACTCTTAAATTATAATGCAGAAACAAAATTTTCAACACTTTCTGGGTTGAGACAATTTTTTGCTGGCTCATTCATATACATTCATCGATGCTAAAATTCCATTCATTGTCTGTGGAAGATGGAGGTGCTCACAAAGCTATATCAGCCTTTTGAAGTGGAGAGTATTTCCTTTCTACCATAAAGGATCTTCATGCCTGGGAAATAGAGAAAAGTTAAGGAGTCCCTTGATCTCTTTCTCTCTAACAGAAATGTTTCTTTTCATTTCTGTTTTAGTTCTTGAGAACCGGCAGTTCACTTTTCTGTAGAATAAATGGCAGCAGCTTTTATTCTTGTAGCTATTTCTTCATAGCAGTCCCAAAGTCTAAGAACAGCCGCTATTAATTCAGCAGCTGGAGTTTGTGGTACATCTGAATTATTGAGGCTTGTATCAGAGCCTGTGAATACATTTCTCATGGGGATTTTGCTTAATCTTTACATCTTCCATTTTCCAGTTTTTTCTATCAACCATACCTTATTCTATCCATAATCATGTCTTTACTTTGGGACTTCAGTCTGAAGTGAGGGTTTAAGCCTGTGGAAATACAGGGTTTCTTATTTGCCAGATACTTATGTAAACATCTTTGCATGGTTGCTTTTAGCTAATCCACAGTTAAGATTCTATCAATAGTATTATTAGTGGTAGCTTTGTCAAGGAAGAGTTCTATAGCTAAAATTGACATAATTATAACGAAAGTTGTTGCATTCTTCTGACTGGAAACTTTTGTGATATCTTCAAAGTACATTAAAAGACAAACAAATTTTTCAGTTAGGCTCCATTGATATATGATTAGATTTGGAATGTTATATTCTACTCCACATGCCATGATTGGCCATGGATATATAGCCGGTAATTGGGAAATTTCATTTGTTCCTGAAGGTCACTTAGTTCTTGTGAGGCAGTAGTAGAATGGTGGAAAAGGTTAACTATATCTTGATTAATAATACAAAAGATATCTTTTACTGTTTGTGGGCTACATATGGCATCATTAATAAATAAATGTAGAATATGGATAAAACAAGATAGTGATGGTAATCCAGTTTTGAGAAGTCCAATAAACATGTTGGCAGCATCATGCTTAAGAAGCAACTAGACTTTATGCAGTGGTATTTCAACTTTCTTCAAACCAGCCAAAATTTCCTCAAATACTCAAATATGTGGTCAGCTTATGTGAGTTTGGAAATGAAACCACATTGAGGATGGCTCCATGTCTTTCAAAACCAGGTGTTAGTCAATGACTTATAATACTAGGAAATGGTGTTCTGGCACTGCTAGCTGTCCAAATGTTTGTTGTCAATGCTAAAGTTGTCATTTTCTCTTGTAGCATCTTTTGGAGCTTTTAAAATAGTGTTGTACATATTTGGCATCACTGACTAAAAGTTACAGTGCAGTATATTTTAGTTATGAGACAGGTGATTGAGTAGCTTTCTAAATTGCTACAACTGAGTAAGGTTGCAACTCAGCAGCAATCATTCCTCTCAGTTTTTAGTGCATGGCTATCACTTGGGATTTCTGATATCCCACAGCTTCCCTTGTCAAGCAATTACTGCACAGTCATTTGTTTGCTACAGCCTGGCCTGGGTTCATCAAATTTATTTTTTGCAGCAGCGGTCCCTTTTTTCTTGTTGAAACATTTTGGTCTAGTGTTCAGTGACATGTTTATTTTAGAATTTTATATCGTGTTGGTAGTTTAAATGTCTTTGCAGTTTTTTACCTCAAGAAATTTCTTGATTTCAGAGCTTTCATTTCATTTTGATGAATGTGAATTACAAAATAATTTTCTGTTTTTAAAATATTTGTGTCTAGGTATTTATCTGGAAATGGTTACTACAGTTCTAACTCCTAATTCTTCTGCTAAACAACATCTGAAAAAAACTGATCAGCTCCAATAATCAATTTTTAAAACCATGACCAACCACAACATAGGTTCTCAGACTTCTATGATTAATTAAGTATTGTAGTGCCATTAACAAAGGCCGCTGTGGTTATCAACTTCAGCAACAATTGTTTACCTTTCCAAGGCAGAAGTCATGTGGCTCTTATCACAGTACGCTCCAAACAGTCACCCCTTATACTGAGCTGGGTTAGGTATTGTCTATAAGAGAAAGAGGATTACAACATTGGCAGCTTGTCACTCAGCTCGTTAATATTTTAAGGGACAATTTCTTGAATTAGCAGTTCCTGATCAGTCAACACACAACATTACTAAGAATAAATGATTATGCAAAAAACAGAGAAAAGACTTTCTGTGTCATGAAAATCAGACTTTAATGTTATGATAAGATTGGAATATGCAAACATATGCATATTTTATAATTAAAAGAAAGTTTTAGATTTATGTTTGTAAAAAAATTACTGATATGTATAATTCACAAACTACAAGAGACTATTTTAATAGTGATGCAGTACAATATAGCTACTTAAGTAATGATCATCTGTGAATTCAACCATCTTTTAAATATTTTTTTAAAAATTTTATATATCTGTATGTATTAATATCCTTGTTTGTTTGATTTTCTTCCATTAAAAATATATTGGGAAAAGTTGCTCTCAAAATGTATATGAACTGAACAATTATTTGGGGTGTTTTTACTCTTTAATTTTCATTAGCAAATAAATTTTTATTAAGGTTTTGGATAACCTAATACAATTTGGACATACTTAGTTTCACATACAAGGCCAGGTTCTTTAGACCATTTATTTTTGTGCTTGTGGTGATACTCTGTGTACAGAAATAAATTTCTGGCATCCCATTTTATTAACTGGTTGATCAATCATTAATTGGGCACTTTGATCATAGGAAATTTTTTTTTTTGCTTCTGGATTTTTGTCCATTTATGCTCTGAAGGGAGGCAACTGTGTAATTACAAAATTGAGTGATTTTTTTAAAAAACAAACAAATTGGTATTACATTTCGTACAGCTTGTATTTTTAACACATTTTGTATGTGGAGATAATTATAAATTAAAATGATTTTTTTAAAAAAATGCTAACATTATGCCTCTTTGTTTTGTATTTGGCATGCAGTTAATAAGAATATCTTTTTATTTATAAGATAAGCAGATTGGTTGAAGTGTGAGAAGGAAGATTTTAAGTTGGTAAATGGATTGTAGTGTAGCAATGCTATAGTCTGCTATGCTATTTGTTTTTTGTTTGTAGGAAAAGTATATGTACCAAAGGAGCCTGAGAAAACCATAATTAATGAAGACAATGTAAAAGTTGAAACTGAGTGGGATGACATTTTGAAGGAAGCCACAGAGGAAGAGCTAGTTGACCTTGCAGGTGAGTACTATATATATCAAGGAGGAGATTCTGTACGTTGGTATCTGCAATGAGACCTGGCACCTTATGCAGAACAGATCGGGGCTAAAATAAAAGAGGAATTTTTGTACCAGTACATGTTGGGATAGAAATTTAAGAAAAGAAACAAATTGAATGTTTTACGAATTAAGTTATTCTGAAACTGGCACAGATATTTTCAACAATGAGAATAAGGTTAAATGAAACTAAAACTGACGAGCCACATGTATAGTGCTCTGGCCTGTTGCAGAAAATGGACTTGATTCAATCTCCACTGGGAACCAACAGAATTTGGAAGATTTCCCATAGGATGGTTTCTTATTGGTTATCTATACCTGCTTATTGGTGTGGATTTCTGGCTACTCCAGTTTTTCCGCACAACTAAACAAAGGAGTTCTAGTGTGGAGTTAACAATTTGTATACCAAAAGGGAACTTCTTATATAGATGCTGTTGACCTGAATATCATTGGCTTCTGGCTTTTCAAGGTCTCCTCATTCTTCTGACTGACCAGCCTTCTAGCATGTGTGGGCAGACCTTTTTGGACATAGTATCCTTGCTTTAGACACCACCCTGCAACACTATTTGAGAGGGAACGATCATTTTATTTACAATGTAGAATGAAACTTAATTAAGAAAATCATTCAACTCAAAAAATATATGTAGTGACAAATAGAATGGAGTAAACTAAAGCAATTGTTAAAAACTATGGTTTGCACTATGAAAAAACATCCATGTTTGAAAGAACATCTGCTTGTTCTGGAACCATATATGACACTGGAAAAATATGAATGGGGTTAATACTTTGTGGTATGCAGCTCATTCTTGACAATATTTATTAGGGGGTCCTGAGAAGTGGGTTTATAAAAACATTTTTGCAAGGATTGATCAAGAATAGCTTACCCTGGCCAGGCCATAGCGAAGTTGCTATATCTTGGTTTTCTTTCTATTTTTGCATTATATACACAATGTGAGCTAGAGCATCATCTTCCATTTAAAAAATCTAAACAGATTATCATTGGCATAGTCAAAGGTTCTTCTCAGTTAATGCTGATATATTGCAGTAGTTAGTTTCCTTGCAGACCAACATATTTTGTTCTGGCTTGCAGATAGTTTCACTGAAAATTCCTGTACTGGACAGTACCGCACCAATAAATGACCACTATCTAATAATTGTAAAAACTTGGATGACATTTTTTTCAAAATACTTGAGGGAAGGTATGGTATCTGCATTGCCCATTGCATTTGACAAATAACATTGCGTAGGAGTGGTGTGCTTCTCGACACTCTTCCATGGTATGCCAGCCAAAGATTTACCACATTTACAACTAACATAGTTTGATTTGCTTTCTCTTCTCTTGGCATTTTTGTATATCCAAGATGTGTGAACAGTTGTGTTATGGATTCTCTTGAACTGGACAGTCATTAACCAGTAGAATATTTAGCACCTTAAAGATTTCCTGTTGCCTTCTGCCAATGTCCCACTGCCAAACTATGTGCCCCCTTTCAAAACCCATCAGTTCTAGTTAACTCCCTGTTTATGACGTAGCTGTCTGCTGACTAAAGTTTTCTCTGGCCTGTACTTATTCTTATAGTTTGAAATCATGTGTTTATCATGTGCCTAGAATGGCCTGTTTAAGTCTCAGGTGATGTCTATTTGTCATGTTTTTGTAGAAGTTAGATGTCAAATATTACAGTTTATTTAAAGTTTAAAATTTTTCCAATATTTTCTGGATATCTTTTGGTTTGATCAATGACTTCTACTATCTGCCTGTTGCAGCAGCTTTTTTTTTTTTTTTGTAATTTACCATTTACATTTTTGGAGTGGTTTCAAGTTGGTATGAACAAAAGAGCAAATTAACCCTATCACTATAGAAAAAAAAGATAGATAAATAACAGAAAACCAAGAATAAATGAAGAGCAGAGAGAAAGGAATATGTGGTTTATGGATTAGCTTGCTTAAAAAACAATTAAATATTGGTGAAGGCTGATTGTTTTGGAAGACAAACAATAAGAGGGGTGGAATCTTGTGTTTTTTAGGAAATTATAAATAAAGCTAGAGTATTCTGATGATGATGATTTTTTTGTCTCTTTAAATGGCTACATAATTCCATTGAAACTACCCAGTAATTTGTCACTGCAGTTATCAGCAGTCAGAGGGTGATAACTACATAAAATTTACATTTATTCACATACGGTGTCCCAGAAAGATGTATATGAACTTTTATATATAACCATACAAAGGCATTGAAACAGTATATGCTTGTGACATGTGTGTGGCAAAAATAAATGTATATTTCTGGATACTGTTTAGTTAAATATTCATCATCCTCTCCTGATCTCACTTAGCCAGAATTCTTTTCTTGTGGGATGTTTTGAAAGACAAGGTGTACACCAACTCCAGCAGACAATTGTTAGCATCTACAATAGCTGTTCTAATGAAAATATTTGCTGCTCTGTCAGACGCTGCAGTGCCTATGTGGGTGATGACTGTGGTCATTTCAAGCAAAACAGCTTGGATCCCCCCCTCCACCTCTGTACAGGGCCAGACCAAAGCGTTTTGAGGCTCCAAGGGCTAAAATAAAAAAAAAAGAAGCCACAAATAATTTATTATGCTTGATAATTTATTTTTAGACAATTTATATTTTATTTTTTTATTACTTCAGTATTTTTATCTGTATCTAGTAAATGTTTTAAAGTATTTGTTTCTTTGTTACTCTTTCATGGCTGAAACATAGCACTTAAAGACCCCAAATTTTTGGTGTAGGTACTTAAGAATCTGGGCAGGGTTTTTAGTTACTGCACATTGGCCTTGAAGGCCATTTATAGATTACACTTAGTTTACTACACTCATTCAAAATAGGTGATCTAGCAGCCTCAAATTATAATGGAGGTACCTCAAAATCCAAGGGTACCAGAGTCTGGTCTCATTCTCTTTGAATTCAAAAGGATCCAGTTCCCTATAAAACTCGGCTTTGATATGTCCATCAATAAAGCACAGGGCAAATCATTGAAAGTTGTTGGCCCAAATTTGGATAGTCCATGCTTTTCCCATGCACAACTGTATGTTGGATGCTCAAGAGTTGACCAAAACAAAAATCTATTTTGCTTTTCACCCCAAGGAAAAACTAAAAGCATTGTATAAGAGGCTCTTACAGAACAAAGTTGAATTTAAGTGTTTAGCTTATAGAATGTCAAGAAATGTATCATTAGCATCAATTCATTGTTAATTCAATGATTGCGTTTAAACAAATAAAATTTCTTTTTTTCAAATTGATATAAAACCTTTTTATAAAAGCTTTTTTTTTTTTCCCATGCAGAACCGGTACTCCAGCTAGTTTTTCAATAAATTTGTCATAAATAAATTATAATTGCAATTTATAAAAACTAAGGAGAATTTTTTAAAGAGAAATCGAAAATGGCAATGATAAAAAATGTGTTTGTATATTATTCTGATATTTCTGGTGAATCTAGGGTCCATTTTGGGATAGTTTTTGAAGTTGAACTTTAGTCTCATAGGCCTTTTGCCTCTGTCTTTTCATCCCATCATTGATGGATACAAATGGCACAGTGTCTCAAACTACACTTCAACTTAAGAGTATTTGTTTATTATAGTATGTCACAATGTCACAAATATTTGTTAACAAAATATTATCTCTAATATTCGGCAACAGTTTTAGTGAAAACCCTCAAAAAACACAAGTATTTATGTCCCTGATACTTGCACACCAAGTAAACCTGCCATAATTATTTTTGTTTAATGTATAATTTATCTTTATACCAAAGATGAGATGCTCTCTCTGATCTTTTTAGGCTACATGCAAATATGTATTATTGGAATACCCAGTATAATGCTTAACCAATGGCTTGATCTCCTATTCCCTCTCTTAGTTATGATTTATACTATCTTCATTTTTATTGATATATTGAATATATAGAATTTTAAAAACTTACTGGATGTTGAATATTTATCAATGAAGAAAATGATGAATAAAATAAGTTTGAATGGACTGTTTCTAATGAGCAAGAATTAATTGCCTTTATATGTCATGTGATATACATATTTAATTATTTTTATTAATAGTAAAAAAAAAAAACATGGAATATCTCAATACGCAGTGAACAGCAATAACAATTTTTTTTTTTTTTAAGTATTTCATTTTGGTGCTTCCTACTTTTCACTAGCCTGAGGGGCCTTTTGCAGCATGGTTAATCCAGCACTGATGGTCCCTCTGCACATGTGATTGCTGAAGATAGTTGCCCAAACTATTTGCTATCAGTGTTTTATATTATATAATTTGTTCACTTTTATATTAACCATATCTGATGGTTCTTTTTATTTCCAGCTGTGCTTGGCTTTCATGGCATGTTAAACCAAGTCCAGTTTTATGCCTCTCTTGAAGATAGAAAAGTAGAAGCTGGTGGTTTTAAAGGTAAGTCCAGGTACAGATGTATTTATTACTTTTGTTTCTCTTACATTCTCTTTAGTTATACTTTACTGTGCAAAAGTTGTTTTTGACTTGTAAAATTGTGCAGATTTGTCAAGTAAATGACAGATTCTTCTAGAACTATACTTATAAGCATGTTTTAGTTTATGTATAACTAGTGTTGGATGAAATGCTGTACTTATGTGTGTGATGCTTCTTAGCATGCAGTAATGGGTTCTTGCAACAACTATTTCATTAGAATAACTTTTCAGTTTCTTTGATGCATTTGATCTTGAAACAGATTTGCCAAAATGGTTGTTAATTCTTTTGCTGCAAGATGCCTGTTTGCCAGCCTCTCTCTGAGCTTTTACTCTCTGCCTCCACAAGATTATTACAGTCTGGGACTATTTGCCTTGGCTGGTTCATCACTAGCCATTTAGCAGTGGACCAAGTCAGTACTATAATTTAATGTAGTAAATTTAAGTCATAAATGTTACTCCATACTGTAATTGTTTGCTGATCCTGAAAGATATGTTATAATGTCGCTGCTATAACAATCTGTAATAATTTTGATTATACGTTCATCTATATCACACTATTTTTTTTTTCAATTTTTTGATGGATTGTGATCTGCCTAATTGTTTGTAACGTGTATTATGCCCATGATGCACTTCACAGAAACCATATATAACTTGAATTCCCAATTTGGCCTTTATCCTTTGATGCACAGCCTCTGCATTATTGTTCTGTCTTCGTTTTTGAGGATCCTGTTGTACAATGACCACATTTCTGAGGTAATCATTGCCAGATATCTTCCATTTCCTCAGCAAGCTGGGCAGCCTACATAATCTTCAAACCAAGCAAGCAGTGGCTGCAGTTCTTCTAGAAGTTCTTCCACCAATCTGTCCAAGTCTGTGATAGGTACAAATATGCAAGTGCAGCGTAGCTAAATCAGACTCGTTATACCAATGGAACAGCTACAATTCACATAAATGTTTTTTTTTTTCATATTTTGATTAAGATGAAAAAAAAAAAAGCATCCTTTGAGAAACACGTCAGGGAAGGTATTTTTTATTTTCAAAATCTCACAAAATGGATTCTGGGGAAACTTTAATTTCAGCTTTGTTTAATAAGTTGGAAGAGTCTTTCATATGTATTCCTCTACTTGTTTGGTAGCAAAGCATGAAATACTGGATGAACACCACCGAATCTTTCTGCAACTATGATGTATAGCTGCAAAGTTAGTAATTCCTTATTCTCTCATGTCTAATTTACTTCCCATTGTCCATTGTCTTTTGCTCTAAGTCCACACCATCACATCCTGGTCAAACAAACCCACAGCTAAATGGCTCACAGCAGTGGCGGACTGGCCCACCAGGATACTGAGAAATTTCCTCACTTTGGAAATAACGGAAAAAAGAAGAAAGAAAACTGGAAAAGAAAAAAAATATTGCATAGATTTTGAGAAGATTTAAATAAGGCTTCTTTGATGGTATAATTTCTTTAGGTAGATAATAGATATCCTCAATTCCTTGTTTGATGAAGTTTTTTTTTTTTTTTTTTTCATTTTTAAGGATCTTTTTTAATTTTGTTTTGGTTTATGAGATATTAAGCATTATAATAAATGTTCCTTTGGTAATTCGGACATAATTTCAGCTAGCATAATTTCAAATTTCCCGGGTCGCCACACTGACCTGCTGCTACTGTATTGGTGTTGCTATCAACTGTTGCCGGGTCCAGGAACTTGTAAACACAGGCAAGCCATTCCTATTCGTTTTACTGCATTTTTTAGCCCAGCCATGTGTCGTGACCTTTTGAGTGGGCCCTTTTACAAGTTTTCCTGGTAGAAATTATAAACTCAGTCCGCCACTGACTCACAGTGAATAGTACCATTACCAGATTAGTACTTGGAAAGAATCCTTTGTCTGTATACTTGCTGACACCTGCATAAAAGTTTCTACTGCAGATGGGAAACCAATTTCTTGAATCTGCTTTGTATCTGTTAAAGAAACTATTATAGCTTTTTCCACCTTACAAAGCTTGTTTTCTATCTCATAGAGCAATAAGGACATTTTTTTTTTTAATTCCATCAAATTCAAAACTGCAACAACATTATCAATGACAAAATCCCTGGAAATATTAATATTTCTCCAACAGTGCACTTTATGATAATCATCTAAATCAGCATAAAAAATGGCAGGTAAAGATTTCACATTATAGGCTAACATATTTGTATTCCCCTGTTGTCATGCATAATACATAAACTGTAATTACATGTGTGTGTGAGACATGCATTGATAGTAATAAAAAAAAAAACAATAGAAAAACCCTTAAAGATTTGAAGACCTGTCCGCATTATACGAAGTATATCCAAAAAGAAACCGAACTTTTAAAATAGTGTGCTCACAACTGCAGTGCTGTGTATCAGTGACCTTGACCTTCAGTCTAATAAAAGCTGCATCACGCCACGTCAGTCAGTCATCGATCTACATGCGCTAGAGTGAATGTATGTTTAGTGCACTTGGTGATTTGTCGCAAGTTGAACAATGAAGGATCTTGAAGAGCAACATGTTTGTGTGAAATTCTGTTTCAAATTGGGGAAAATTTTATGGAGACTTTACTAATGTTGCAACAGGCCTATGGGGAGGATTGTTTGAGCCGTACGCAATGTCACGAGTGGCATCAGCATTTCAAATCGGGAAGAACATCCACCGAAGACAATCCCAAATCTGGACAACTATCACATTGAGAAAGTGCTTGCTGTGATCCGTGGAAATCGTCGCCTGACTCTCCGTGGAGTTTCCAAAGAAACAGGCATCTGTAAAAGTTTGTGCCACAAGATTTAAAAAAAAAAAAATTGAACATGCATCATGTAGCCACAAAATTTGTGCCATGTCTGCTGACATATGAACAAAAAGAGAACTGAGTCACAATCAGTCAGGAGCTCTCTGATTGTTTGAATGCTGATGAAAGCTTTCTGAAAAGTGTCACAACAGGTGATGAAACGTGGGTGTATGGCTATGATGTCGAAACAAAAAAGCAGTCATCGCAGTGGGTTGGATCATCTTCACCACGACCAAAAAAAGCACATCAGAGTCGCTCAAATATGAAGGTGATGTTGATCGTCTTTTTTGATTGGAAGGGTGGCGTTCATCATGAGTTTGTTCCACGTGGTCAGACGATGATCAATAAAGAGTTTTACTTGGATATCCTGAGGCAGTGCAAAGGAGGAGGCCTGAGGCATGGAAAAACAAAACCTGGATGCTGCACCACAACAACACACCTGCTCATGCATTACTCCTTATCTGTGATTTTTTGGCAAAGCACGAGACAACTCTTGTCCACAAGCCGTCCTACTCTCCGGATATGGCTCCTGCAGACTTTTTTGTTCCCAAAGTTGAAATCCACCCTGAAAGGTCACCAATTTCAGATAATAGAAGAGATCGAAGAAAATTCGGTATGAGAACTGCGCACTATCTCTGAAAACGCGTTCCAGGACGCATTCCAAAACTGGAAAAAATGTTGGGAACGGTGTATCAACAGTGGAGGGAACTGTTTTGAAGGAGACAAGTCTGATTAAATTGTAAGTAAAGTAATAAATTTGTTTTTTAAAAAGTTCAGTTTCTTTTTTGGCAAACCTCGTAGTTTTGTTACTTAGTTGGTGTTGGGGGTGATGCTAAAAAGATGTTTGAACAATTTCTTTTCCTTGCAGGTATGGCCCAATCAGAGGAGCTGAAGATTGTTCCCGACCAACCTCCCAACAGGACTGATGTGGCTGACAGCCTCAAAAGACTCAGGGAGAATGACTCCAAACTGAAGCATCTTAACTTAAACAACATCAAGGTGAGGGAGTACCAGGTTATTGTGACTGATGGAAACTCTCTCTCTCTCTTGCTGGACAACCATGTTTAAAACTAAGGGGAGCAAAGTCTTGTCAGAAACATAACTATAAAGATTTTTTTTCTAATGCTATATTTCATGTTGCAGAGTTGGGTGGACAATAGTTGGAATACAGTGGTTCAGGAACCTGCTTGCTCAACTTTGGTTCCTTTTCTACTTGCATCAATTGCAGTCTACTTTAAGTGAAATGGTAAAGATGAAAACCTCTCATCTGGCCTTCAGTAATAAAGAGGATATCACTTCAGCCACTGTCCTTAATTCAACATGCAATGTTTTTTTTGTTGTTTGTTTGTTTTGTTATACTATTTTTCTAACTAAGTAAGAAATTATTTAGATACAGTCTTAAAATGTCCTTTCATTTTCTTATTCCCCAGAATAAAATTAGGGAAAGAATCAAACAGTCATGAAGTGGATAGAAATCTAGCACTTACCTATGGCCTTACTTCTGTACCAGATGATTATAGGGGGGACTCTCCACATACAATTTTCTGTAAGGTTAGCTATTTTTGTGGGCAGTTATTTTTTTCTAAGATAACAAAGTTATCAGAATGAAAACAGTTGTTGTTGTGCCCCTTGTTGCACTCTACCTTCCGTAGGCCAGAACCTGGACTAGCCAGGTGAAGAAGATGGGCGTGTGATACTGGAAACTATGGCTTGTATGAAAGTACCTGATGTACTCTGACTTCAACCAACTTAAAAGAAGTCCCTACTGGAAGTCCTTATTTTCAGATATTAGACAGCAGTATGGTAGACCAGTTCAATCTGAATCATACTGGGTCAGAAAAATAAAGGAGACAGATATAAGGTGAACTGTTCATTCCTTGGTCAGTGACTACATTCCTCCAATATAACAATTATTGTAATTGTAGTTAAGACTAAAAATATTTTTAGTCTCATTGTTATATATTTTAGTGAAACAATGTACAGATTGGTACAAGACTTATTGGGCTGCTAAGACAAAATCCTGTTAATTTCGTTTTCTGTTTAATGGAAGGACCTGAGCTTTAGTATAAGATATGATGTACAAATAAATTGGGATATGTTTTTGAGATTAAATTGTTTAATGTCTTACTGCACTGTAATTATGTTTATGTGCCAGTATGGATATAATTTAGTGTTTAATGAAAATTAAAATTTGTCTTTGGAAAATCAAAGGTTGGCCAACTCTGTACAATCCCTTGTTGTCCTTTACTTGAATACATACCTTTCTTTTGTTTGTTTATGAAATTAAGTGAGAATTGTTTTACTCACTCTATGATTTTTAGTTATGTTTTTTCCTTCTATCTAGAACAGGAAACAGCACAGTGGTCTATTGGTTAGACTGCTTAACTGCAAAGTTTGAGGACCCAAGTTTGATTTCTTTCAGGCTGCATGAGCTTCCTACAACATTTAAAATAAAAATTTCTGGGATAGTCTCCCTTTCAACAAAAACTGGTGTGGAAGGATTATGGGAGCCAACCACACAGTTTTTCTCTTGGCTATCTTGGACTGTGGTTGGTGATCCTTAGCAGAGAATCAAAGGAAAAGTAAAAAAACTAGAATGTTAGCTAATAAAAAGCTTTTGGCTTTACCAAAGAAAGAGTGGATTTGGTGGCAAGTGGGTAACTGGTTGAAGTGATTTTTTTAATTTTCTCCCTCTATGGTTCCTTCACTGTCTGTTTTTAATTCCAGAATATTCCTGCTGAAACATTAATGGAGATTTTTGAAACACTGAAGATGAATACAAACTTGGAAGTGCTGGAGATGGCCAGTGTTGATGCTACTGACAGAACAGCTAGGGTGAGAATCAATGTTATGGGACATTCTTGTTTATTTTTGTCAGACAATAGAGGCAACAGAAATGGCTTTTAGTTTTGTTTCTCTTATTCACTTAAAACCACAGTCAGCTGACTTTCTCCTAATTAAAACAACATGTGCAGCAGAACATCTTGGGCCCTAAAATAAAACTCAGAATGGAAAAATAAGAAGCTTGGTAAATATTGATGGTTAATAATGCAAAAAGGGAAGCAAAAAAGTGTTATATATTTAAGTATCCCTTGCCAACCGTGGGGATTTTCAAGAACACAACCCCCACAGTTGGCAAGACTAAAAGCTCATGGGAAAATGCAGGTCACGTTCTATGGCCGCAGCTACACAGCTTGCTTGGAACTTTACACATCCCATTCACTCAATAACCATACAATATAGAATACAGAAACACTGTTACTTTTAATATTAAAAATATAGTGAACAGAAAGACTTACCTTTAATATTATGATAGTCATTTTCTTGAGGGGATGGGAGGCTGGTTGGTGACAATGTTGATGGGTGGTGGTGATTAGTCCTTTCATGTGAGGGAAGGAGCGGTTAGGGGGATGAGGGACTGTCCTTATTCTCAGAACTGAAAATTGAGATGGGGGGGAAGGACACACCACTGGTAGAGGGTTGTGGTGAAGGAGCTCAGGATTGATGACAACTATCTTTTCTTTTGGAGGCCTTTCTGAAGCTCTCTCTCTATGGTAACACCAGCCCTCATTAATTTCTTTTGCTATTATACAATCATCATTACCAGATTTCTTTGCATTTGGAATATGGCGTGCATAAACTGTAGATACACTACACTGGCTGCAGCAGTTGGTAAATCGGTACTCAATAAATTTTGCGTGGATACTTGAAACTGAGTTGACAAATCTGTGATTGACAAGGGAAGACTATACATATCTGTATCTGAGAATATGCTTGCTTCATTTTATGAGAGAGTATTAGATTAAGTTGGTACTGGTTTTGCTTTTAACTGTTGCATTATTACATCCGATCTACACTTAAGATTTCAACAGCAAAAGTATGTAAATAGCTAAAAGATTTATTATATTAACACAATTTCATGGAATTTCATTGCATTAATTTTACTTTAAGATTAATTTCAAACTCTAGAAAAGCTTATAAACTATATTTATGCTAGCATGTATCTGCATACATACATACTACCAACATTAATAATGGAAGCAATTAGAAAGCTCAGTAAAATTTTGTTTGTACATTGGACAAAGTAGTGCAGTAATGTTGGCAGAATTAGAAGATAAAATTTACACTATTTTGGCTAGTGCTTTGCAGAGTTCCTCTAACTGCTTTGTGTTTGTGTTGTTGTATCTTTCACCAAGTCATCTGTTGGCCTCATTGTTTCGCTGCTCCATTTCTCTGGTTTGCTTTCTCATGTTGACTGGCTTTTTGTTATTATTAGTTTCCTATTAAGACCCTACTACCACTACTTTGACCCAGCTCAACAAGTCAGCCAACAAAATGAATGACTAATTGATGTACTGACCACTGAAATAAAAAAAAATTACTATTGCTGAAAGCACTAGATTTTACCTCCTCAGATTTTAAAATGTACTTTTTACAGGATCATATTACTTTAGAGACTTCTAAGTTCTTAGCTGCTTTTTCTTATTTTCTCTCATAGTAGACTCAGATGTCTTCTAATTTTTTGTCATTGTTTTGTTCATGTGAAGATCTAGTTAGCTATTAACAATTGAAGCAGTTGTGCCATCCTCAACCACTACAAGCCTGGAATTCTGACACCAGTTACAATGATCAACTGAGACCAGCAGGAGAGGGTCATATTTCTCTGACTGGGAAAACTACAAATAAATAATCTTTATCTTCAAAATTTAGTGCAGTCTGTTTCTGTTTACGATATTTTTAATTGCTTGCAAGAGAATGTGATGCATCCTTCTGGACTTCAACAACAAACAATATTTGATTCTTAAATATGCCCTCAGCACACACCACAGTCTCAGTGATGTCGAAGTTGACCTCTAACTACTGGATGCATTTTCTCTTGTACCAAAGGATAAAGCAATGATAAAAAAAGAGAATTTGTAATTTTCCAAAATAACTGCCAAATAATTGCATGGTGATCTTTAACTTGTTAAAGGTGGTACACTTGTGTATGTTTTGCTGTAATATTATTTTCAAGCACTAAAAAAATATTAATTATAAAGAACAGTCCATATAGTTGGGTATTTCAGTAATCCATTGCAGAGAATTAACTGTCACTATCATTCATGATCTCACTTTGAATTCTACATTAATAGATAAGGGCTTTAAATACTACAGTCATTTGAATGAAACCCAGCTGGGTATGATTATGGGGATTCTATTTTTAAATAAATTTTATTTGAACAACTCCAGTATGACTATTTGAAGGGAGGGTTTGCCAAATTTCTAAGGTAGGATCTCAAAATTCATGGAAAAATATCAGTAAAAACAAAGATAGAAGAAAGACATGTCAAACTGAAAGCAAGGAAGGACTTCTGAGATTATAAAGAGGGAAGGACCAAAGGGAAAGCAGCCAAGAACTTGCAGTGTGGATGTAAAGATGGTAGTTCCTGGAGGTATCAGTTTTCAAATGTATTTTGGAAATTCAACCTCAACCCAAGGACTAATCATTTGTGCCTGCACATCTTAAATGAAAATCAATGTCTACTAAGTTTTTAAAATAATTTTGTTTCATTCTGAATTTACTGAGCATATAATCAATGCATTAAATTCTTATATCAATAGTCTAGAAAATCCCCTCCATCTTTTAACACACTTGTGAAAATAGAAAGAGTACCAACAGCAGAACCTATACAACCATGCAATGCTCAACTATGATGCATTTGATATTGTTTGTGATATTATTGACAGAAGAGCTATGACATTGCCCATACATAATTTAAGTTTATTTACTGAAATTAATGATATGAGTGAGTTATTAAAAAAAAAATAGTCTGGCTCTGGAATACTGTTTTGCTGCTTGTGTTTTTTTAAATGACTTAAGTGTATTTTTAACAAAAGCAAGATTTCCTCTATAGGTAAATTTGTATTTTGTATGAAAGTGGGAACTTTAACAGAACAGATTTTGTGTGTATAAATTAATGACATTGTTGAAGCTTTCCCCGTTGTCTTACTGTTGTAAAAGGGTGACATTGAAGCCAAGAAGAACAAGCCACAAAAATAAAAGTTTTGGTGACAAATCATAGGTGAGCAACTGATTCCAGAAAGAAAGCAAAAGCAAGCAAAAGAGTCTTATCAGTTAGTATTCTTGCTGTTATAATTCATTTGCAGGTTTTAGGAGAGTGTTTGAAAGAAAACAATACTCTGAAGATCTTGAACATTGAATCAAACTTTATCAGTGGTGAAGGCATTTTGGAAATCTTCCGTGGTATCAATGTGAAACAGCACATTACAGAATTCAGAGTCGATAACCAGGTAAGAATTCTCCCCTTGCCTGATGTTGTCTTTTTGCATTGTTATTGCAGAAATCTCAATCACAGACCAGACAAACAATGGTGCAGACTTGAATGGTAGTCAGGTTAAAACATTTTCTTAAAGTTGTGTGTGGAGATTTGTATGATGAGAAAACAAATGGGATGACAATGGTTCAGGTGGGGTTTTTGCTAAAACAATGAATACTAAACAAAAAGTGTTTTGTTTCTTTTTAACTAGTTCTAGTGCAGTATCAAAAACTGGTCATGCCTTGTTCCTGTCTAAGAGCATCTTCATCAACTGATGAAATACTTTGGTAGACTGTTCTGTCAGGTTTGAATGTTGGTGCAAAGCTAAATAATTGGTTTGGCAAACATTTGCCAAGAAGTGAGTGGCTTGGTTTGATCGTTGTTTTTCAGAAGAGAAAAACAGCATAGCATCCTATCCTTGATTATTGGTAAGTCTGTTGATGCCAAACAAAGCCAAGTGCTTTTGAGATTAAATGCTTTAGCAGCATCTGATGATGTGAATCTATTCTCTAAATATTTTTTAAAGAAATTCACATATTGCCACTCTGGCTTACTGTTGGAAACACACTGCACTCATATTCTGATCAATATTCATCCTATATAGATCATTTTATAGGGTGATGTTCTGATTTCCCCCACTTTCTCTCTAAAATTAATGTTCTCATTGCTCCATATGAAAGTGTGTTAATGATCAAACATTACAAATTGTTTTCTCCCCCACCCCTTCCCTTACTGTGCTTTGCTCCAGAGATAGCTGAACATGAAAAGTATCACAATCTCTGTTATCTGGTCATTGATACTGTCCTTCATGGTTGATTGCTCCATGAAGTTTGTCTCTTAAGATTGAAAAAAGGAGGGGGAATAAAAATATTTATCTTGAAATAAAGAGATATGAATGCAAGTAAATTTTTTTTGGAATCTTGTCTTTTCATTAAAATTTTTAATTCCTGTACAAAATAGTTTTAAAGGAGTTTATTTGTGTTGAGCCAAACATTGCCTAGTAGTATTGCTGTGCTTGATTTTCATCGGTTAAAATTTTTTTAATTGTGCTAATACAAACATTCTAGAATATGCAGTTACCTAAAAAAAAAATTTTTTTTCTAAATGTATGTAATGGTTACCCCATGACTGACATTGTCGCCTAGCAACTGACAAAGCAGAGAACCTAACACCACAGCTAATTCCCAAAGCAACATTTACTAAGCTCTATCAGTTACATGGTCTTATAATGGATATTCCATGTGATTATATCTATCAAAACTTAATTTTCATCCATTATAAGAATTCTTATAATGTCCTACTTTTTTTTTTTGTTAACCCTCACCAACAATGCAAAACAAGTGTTCACTGTAAAGCTTAATGTGTCTCGCATGTGTATTGTTTGCGGTTAACCCTAGTAGCTGGTGCCTTTTCCATTTGGATATGAATTATAAAATTTTTAGTGGGGGATAAGTCATTAAAGTTACTAGAATTATCTTTTGTTTAACTAGGAAAGCTTCTGTGTTTTTATTTACTTTTCAATGCATAAAATTAATGAGAGAGAGACAATAACATTTTGCCTGTGTTCTGGTTTGGATGTAGATGCTAAGCAAATGATATCTCTTTGCTATAATGATTGACATTTTCTTGCTGCAATCTTCACAGAAACCATCAGTCCTTGGCAACCAAGTGGAGATGGAACTTACCAGATTGGTTGAGCAGAACACAACGCTGAAGCGGTTTGGGATTATTTTTGAGTATCCAGATGCCCGAAACAGAGTGCTGGAACAGATTCAACTAAACAATGATCAAAGTAAGTTCAAATGCTCATATATATATATATATGTCTGTCTGTCTGTTTTATTGCATTATGTGGAGGGAGGTGGAATTTAAATGAATAAACAGAAAGGGTTCATTGGAGATCTGGAAATTATGTATACTATGTTTGAAAATTGAAACTGCCTAAGGAAACCTCATGCTTTCAACATACAGCCTTTTTGTTCATTTGGAGTTTTGGTCTGAGGATCCCTGTGAGCAAGTAAAAAAATTCTTCTTTGGAATGCCATGCACAACAATCCATTAACTTGTGGCAGATGCAAGTGCCAAGAGAAGCAAAAGGCTGGGAGAGTCACAGATCTTTGCACTACCAACTGTTGAACTGTTGGCTGTGGTGCACTTTCACCTACAACACTGTGAAAATCAACCTAATTCTAAGTAATTGGTTAATTTGGTTATGGTGGGGAGGGTGAGAGAGAACAAGGAGGCAGTTTCTCTTTACTTATTCTGCTTTGAGTCTCATTTAAGAGGGTTTTACTTTTGTTGGTGTAATCTGTGCTAACCAGATTACGACATTCAAAAGTGCTCTCTGTTCTCATGATGCAAGAAAAGAGGTGTGTGTGTGTGTGTGTAGGAGGGGTCTCTTCCTGTTGTGTCATATGAAAACTGATAACTCTACAAATCTTTTCTTCTTTTTAAAAATATTTATAAGAAAAGAAAACAAAATTTGTGAATGTCAAGGAATCAAAACAGCTTGGCTGATCACATGAAAACTTGTGCACCCATGGACATCCAAAGGATTTTCTCCAGGGGCAAGGACAAATTGGCAAAATGATATCAAGTGCAGGGAATGTGTCTAGTGATGAAAAAATAAAAAGATACTAATTTGGTTTTCCTTATTTTGATTAATAATTTTTTTATTTATAAATATTTCTTGTGGTTCATTTAGATATTTTAAAAAATTTAATTCATTTTCAATGTTAGTATGCTTTGTTTGCTTACTACCCCATCAGATCTCTCAATAGCAAAATAAAAAAACAACCACTTTTTTTTTTCAACATTTTTGTATAATACAAATTGTAAATGTTTTTGGTCTTCAAATTTATCCATTATTTTTAAAATAAGTTCATGTTTGTTTGCTGTAACGTTTGCTCTAAGAACACTTATCATACAAAGTCCCGTCAAACGATTATCTGCCATTGTTGTTGACCTCAGCCACGTTTTCACCCTTCTCATTGTGCTAAACGACCTTTCTGCTATACAGGTTGTTACTGGTAATATTAAAGCAATATGAATTGCTTGATGAATGAAAGAGAATAGATAACAACCCAATGAGTCCATTTTTTAAATTTCTTAAAACATTGTTCCCCCTTTTTGTACCACATATCAAACCAGATGATAGCTTCTTCTTCTTCTTCACATCTATTGTGCACCATTTGAACAAGATGAAGGCAAAAAAGACAATTTTTTTTATTATTTTCTGCAGCAAACCAGCTCTAGTGATGAAATCATTTGTATAAACAATACTTGACAAAAATATTTCTCCATGATTGAGCCACCAACACTAGATCAAAATGCCTGCCATCTGCATTCTCTGGGAACAGATAATTTAATATTCAACTTTGACAACTGTTGAACTATAGCAAAACGTTTGTTGAATTTCTTTTCTGCTTTTTTGTTGTTATTCATGAAACACACTTTTGATGACAGGTTCAACAGCTTGGAGAGTTTGTGTTACAGATTCTAGCATTGTTGAACAGCTAGAAATTAGTCAGACAAAAAATAAATATCATTGTTTGAAACAGATTCTAATTGGTGTGCATCTTATCATGTTCTACCTGAAGTTGTGATGGAGTGGCTGGTACATTTAACTGATAAAATATGCAATCAAAGTATTCAGAAAAAACCAATATTTTTGTTTTGCAGTCTAACATGTTTCAGATAGTAGTGGCACATTTTGGAAAAGATATTTTCTCTTTAGACTTGCAGAAAAATGTTAGAATTGCTTTCATTGTACCAATTGTATTGTGTATCATGTACATTGTTCACAACCAGATTGAGTTTATGAGCAGCACAGTGGATGAACATGGCTTTTGGATACTTACATTTTATGTAGCTTGCATACTCCTTCCCTTTTCTGCCATCATAAGTAACCCTCATATCCTTGGCCATGTAGTTTTTCTAGATTGAAGCCAAAGTATTGCCAATGAAAGTAGCAACCAGTTCATATAGTGTTATGAATCCAAGAAGTTCCTCTTGGTTAATATTTTGTGGTGGTTGTGTCTATGAAATGTACACCAAATGACAATTGCTCCTTTCCAGATTGCCAGCACATTCATCAGCAATCATTGAAAATCCAGTGGAATTGTTTACCAAAGAAACTGTTTCTTCTCTGATAGTTTCCTCACAGAGATTGATTAGTGCTTTTTTCTACACAGTCAAATATATAGAGAGCATTGGCTGGAGCATTTACAAAGTGGTTTCATAGCATCTCATCTCCAGATTCATTACGAAAATTAAACAGTCTTTGAACATTTCTAGTTTTGCTTCCTTGACCATGTAAAGCAATATCATGTGTACAACAAAATAGAACAGTCAACAATATTGGATATAATTCTTTACAGTTCTGTTCAACGTCCCACTTCAAAGCACTGTCCAGTTGACACAAACGTTCATTTTTGTTTTTCTCTTAATGGCCAAAAATTTTGTTGAATTCACCTGTGCATTTCTGTGGCAGGTGGTAAGAATATGACTTCTTGCACTTTCGTGAAAGTCTTTACACTTTGTAAAAGGTGTTGTGGTGAAGGCTCATATGTTCCTCGATGAACTGGCTGTTGGAAAATTGTGCAATATTTACATGTTGTTCTTTTTAGGTGTGGGTAATAACTAAGCCATGGCAAATATTGATTTATCCACACACAACAGAAACTCCATGCTGCTTTTGCATCCATTTTAAAATCTCAATTCTCAAGAGATGAGTCACTTTTTACAAGTAGATTTTATTTAAATTATCCTTTAGTTTTATAGACACATTAACATGCAATTCAATATCATTAGGATGATTGAGTTGATTGCATTTAACTGCTGTTGTTGAGTCTGGACCAGAGACAGTACAACTTTTCTTTGGTGTTTATAATTTCAACTTTGCTAAAAACTTTCTGATATCCAATTTTGAAAAAGGTGGATTAACAAAATATCTAAAACAAATACACATGTAAACCATATTTGACTTGACTGGTTCACTTGGCTATTGATTGGAGGCTTCTTTGCCAATTCTTATAATCTAATAAGACCTGAAAGTGGCTCCTAGCACTTAGTCTGATTAACCAATTAGAAGCACCATAGGGTCACTAACCAACCAAAATGCAGTTATATGAACCTATTGGTAATCCCTTCATTTCTTAATTAATCTATCAGCTTGTTTCTCAAAACTAGATATATACTTTGACATAGGCATGCTCTGCCAATGCCTTATATTGTATTTTCTTATGTTGCTACTCTTTTCCCAGCCTTTGACATTTTGGCCTTTGGCCAGGTGTGGTAGACTCAGTATTTCTTGCTGGATTCACCGTGCCCCAATAAGCATGGTGAATCAGGCAAAAAATAATGTCATCCATCACCACCAATTTTCCTGGGGGTGGGGTGTTCCATGTGTGCAGCCACAACATAAAATTTACACTTTTTAATGCTAACCACAGCCAACCACCATAATAGTATAATAGAAATATGACAGTAACCAAGTATGCCATTTAATTCTAAGGAGTGAGCAGGTAACCTCCTCCACTGACTTGCCAATCAAGTGTCCAGTTTGTTTGACCAGTATGGCTCTGCATTCTAGGAAAGATGGGAAACTATGCAGCAGATACATTTTTGATATTGGTGAATTTGTTGAAAAGAGAATTTTTCTTTCTTGTCATTGAAAACACTGCAGATTGTTTTGCATGTTATTGGTTGTAGAGGAGCATTGTTTGATCACCATGTCATTCTAATGGTTGATTGTCTAATGGACTTATTCTGTAACATAGCCTCAACAGGAGTAATTCCATCGCATAACAGCTGATCATGCAAAAATGCTATAATTTAGAAAAACTGCAGTTAAATAAGATTTGTTTAGGAACCTCATTCATTGGTTTACTTCAACATCTTTGTTGATTCTAATTTGTTTACTAATATTGTCTGAATTTGAGTTGATTTTCCTGTAATTCCATTTCATTTTTAAAAGCCTTTACTACTGGGACAGGACTGGACTGTATTTGTGAAATTATCATTTGTTTAATGTACAAATAGGAGATAATGGAAAATTTGTAGTGTTTCTATTGTTTACAATACCCTAGATATATCCAGTGTCCACTATTACTAGTTATTACAAATTACATACTTCTGTTATCATCTTGCTTTTGTTTTGTTTTGTTTTTTTGCAGTGCGTAAGGAACGAATAGGTAAGAATGCTGATGCCATTACCAATGCAAACCAGTCTTGAACTTCCATGATTTTTTTTTTTTTTTTTTAATTTTAAAATTCTTTCTATGCTGGTATATTGTAATGTCTGATTTCCTTATCAAGCAGCAGCTCCAACCCACAATTTGGGAGTGTTCCTATCAACAACCATGAAAACAAAAACTTCTGTTCAGCACAAGATGGTGACTATGGAACTTATGATCTCTGCTCCCTCATCCCTGTCTTTCTGGATCCTGATGTGTAGATTACAGGTGTATTGTATAAAAATGTCTGCTCTCCTGTTTGTTTCATTATATTTACCTGTATGTAATATGATATATACACTTTGCCTAAAAGCTTTTTTTTTTTTTAAGGACACAAGAGAAAGATGCTAGTGAGTTTGTTTTTTTTTTTTAAATGTAAAGCTTGAGTATAGTCTCTTGATTGTAACTTTTCCCTGGTCTCTGATAGTGTTTCTCCTGCACAGAAACATTGAGTAATGATTAGGGCCAGTAGGTGTAGAGGAACTTGAGAAACACTGATGAGTTTTCTATTCCAACACTATGTTCCAGAATATTCCTTTTTTCTTTTGTTTTCTTATTTTGTGTGTGTATGTGTGTGTGAGTGAGTGAGAGACGTGTACATTGTTATGAAATTGTATGCAAAAGCAAAACATTAGGTCATTTTTGAAAATTATTAATACTTTTTAATATTGCGATACTTAATCACCATTTTCAAGTTATATTACTTTTTTGTTGTTGTTTCTTTTTGTGGAAATACCTTTTAACAATCTTATTTTAAACAAGTTTCATAAATCAAAAAAATAAAATCAGTAATCCTAAAAATAAATATTTATACTTTGCAGTAGCATGCCCTCTTACAATACACTGAAGGAGAAAGAAAGAATCTTTTAAAACACACCAACCAAATTCTCAAGGATTTTCACTTCATTCTCAAATGGATCATTCTTTTAGTAAGAATGCAATTTTGAAATACGAAACATTTAACACTAAGGAGTTGACTTTGCTAAGTTGTAATCAGCCTGGGGCAGATGTGAGAACCAAATTAAAGGTGTAATAAAGCCTGAAAATTGTCTAAGATGAGTATTGATTGGCTTCAGCTAAATGTGTAGTGTTTGTCTGCAAAACTTGCTTCAATGAATAATTGGTGGTGTTTTGTTTTTTTTTAAGAAAAAGCATCATTTCAATATGGTATCCTCCTTAATTCCATAGCCGCCAGATTCATTAAACACATCCCAACATATTGAAATGTTTGGTGACTTTTTGGGAAAAAAGGTAACATTATATAAATTTTTCAATTTTATTCATGCATATTTAAACACTAGAGTCCTGGGGGAAGAACTTTGTATCATTTGTAGCCATCTCTATTGTACAAAATAAAAGTTGCCATCAGTTACCTACCTTTGTAATTGAAGTGTCCCTTTTTTTTTTTTAAACCACTTATTTAATATAAACTCTGAACTCTCCATTAATTCAATAATAAAATGATTCTGCTTCCTTGTGTGTGTGAATTTATTCAGGTGGGGGAGGAGACTGAACAAGCTAGCAAATTATTTATCCTGATAAGGGGCTCTGAATATTTTTATCTTGGTATAAAGTTAACCAGCACAAATAATAATAATTAATTAACAGTAACAAAATAATTGGGTTAGATTTGAAAGCAAGCAAAGTCTTCAGTGGAATAAGCACAACTATTTATGTCAATGCTAGACCAAACTGATTACAAATTACTAAATTCACAGCAGTAACTTAGTTTTTGTAACAGAATTAGAATTGTGCTGGATAATATTTTTACTGGGTGACCAACTATACAGCCTATAACTCCCAATGTTATGCGACCTGAAGTGTGCATCGATATGGGGGGATGCTTCCAAGAGGTTGCAGATTTTGCCACTTATACTCTGATGTTACAGTCTTTTGAAATAGATGTGTAACTAACAATAAAAAATTAAGTTTTTAAAACAAAATCTTGATGGACTTGTTTAATTTGCTACAGCAACTTCTGCAGTTTCTGCTTCTTGTATGGGGATAGCTTTATAATCTTGCACATCACCTTCCATGCAGTTTGAGGGGGTACTGCATTCTCCCTGGCAGTTGCTTGTCCTATTTCAGGAACAACTTCCACAGGTGTAGGTAGGTGTCTTTATCATAGTGCATTGGCCATAGATTGTGCTTTCTCAAATTTACTGATAAGATTACACAAGGACCTTGGGCTACATGAACTTTGACAAAAATCTGTCATGGTAAAAAGTAAAGCTACTGCTACTTTATTACATTTGTTATAGAAAAACTTTGCAAATGCTGTGACTTAGAACACAACAGTTCTATAAACTTATGTAGATTTTCAATAAACTTGATGACATTGCATAACAAATGTGGTGTCCCTGGTGGTAAAATCTGCAAACTCTGGAGATGTATTTTTCCCATTAATACCTGTTATAGTTTAAAAGTTATAAGCAACTAGCTGTGGAAATAATTATGGAAGCAGTACATTCACGTGTTGATATAGTAGTGTTACTGGATATCATGCAAGCAATCAGTTCCACACCTGCAGGACTATAAAAGTATACGTGGTAATATTATAGTGTGGTGTAAACTGGTTCCTGGAAAGGAAAAGTGAAATGACATGCTGAGAAATCAAAGTAGTAACTAGTGAAAGCTGTTCTGTGATGCAGTACACAAAACTGGTACTGTCTGACATTGGACTTGCTCAATGAAGAAAGCCTAAACTCTCCAGTGATGATAAGTATCTCAGGGTGCTTTCTACATGATAGATGTCAAGTCAGGAGAGATTTTGTAAATGATTAGCTGCTAGTAGTAAATTAAACAGTAAAGTGATCTCAATTAATGTGTAGCTGCCTGAAAACCTTTGCTGAGGGGAGACTACTAAACAGAAATGAAACAGTGGGATGACCAGTTTGAACTGTTTGGTAATAATCAATGGCACTTTATTAGATTATAGATCAGGGAGCAGTATAAGTTTCATTAAAGCTTGGGGGTGAAGATTTGCATAAAATCAAAGGTATATGACTGCAGGTACAGGCAGGTTCTTTCCAACATGACAAGCATACAGTCACTGCAATCAAAAAATATCTGGAATGTGAAAAGGCTGATGGAATACTCAAAAATGCTCTGGCTTGTGTAAGGTCTAGATATGAACATCATTGAGGTTATATGCCTACTAAGAAAGTCATGACAATCAAACACCTTGGATGAATTGCAGAAAGTGCTACAGGTTATTTGGAGCATCATCCCACAGTCAAATATTGATAACCTGCATGGGATTATGAATGAGTTGTCAGGTTCTGTATAAAGCAAAGGGCTCTCATACCAAATACTAATGCACTGTATAAAATATTTTCAATTTTCTATAATAATGCATTGTATTGCAAGTCTCTTAGTTTCAATTACTCATTACTTGTGCATATCCTACATATCTTATAATTATTTTCAGTACTGTGTGTGCATGTGCATGTATGTATATATAAGCAGCTTTCCTTGGATTTATTTTCCTAGATTATGCAGTGGGAAAATCTTTACCCTGGATGAATCATAAACTCCAGCTGTCGCTACTCCCCTGACTGGTGTAATTTCAGATGTAGCACAGCTGCTATATGTAAAATCTCTTGGTGGTTTGTCTTTTTATTGATCAGAGACTGCATCTTAGCAATATAAGTAACCTCATCATTGACCTGTGTCTGCACAAGCTCAGAACTTGTCAGTTGCCTGTATTTCTTCAAGAAAACAAGCAACTATTATAAATAGCCAGAAGAGTCTGGTAACGGTTACTTTGACAGAAGTTTTCAGCTCAAGCAATGCAATTTCCATTTTTCCATGGTCAAGTTTTCAATGCTGTGCTACAGACATAGGTCTACAGTAGTTTTATGCAAATTATGAATCTGTAAAATCAAAATAATGACAAAAATGAATTATTTTTCTAAAAATTTTTATTCAAAAATTTCCAAATTAGCTCATTAAATTTCCAAACATCCAGATTTAGTAAACAAACAAAAAAAATCATCTGGTTGAAAATGCTTGCTTTTGCCTTTCTAATACCACATAATACCAACATTGAGGAGTCTCTCTATTGATAATTAACTTCAACAAGCATGTTGCTACCATAAGTAGAATTCAGGTGCTTGATGATCTACCAAATGTCCCTATATCTCCAGAACACATTAATATGATGCATTGTGGTTTCAACAAACTAGATGCCAATTTTTCAAGTTAGGGTTAGCAGCTCAAGCAAACCGTCATTGACAGACAACTCTGTCTTCATTTTTTTAAAACTGTTCAGATTGTAATATCCAGCTTACCTCAAAACTACAGATGTTTATGGTGGTGGTATTTCACACAGGCAATTCCAAATGCGGTGTGCATGTTAGTACATAGGAAGTTCTGATGCAAATATAGCTCTGCTTTCATTCAAAGGGGAAACAAAATTTTCAGACAGCAGTGAGCAAGAAAAAAGCTAATATTATCACCACTAGTGTATCTGATGTAAATTAACCAGGTTTAATTACAAGGAATGTGATCACTTTACATAATTATGATCAGTATTTTACTGAATTTAACTGAAAAAAAAAAATGCAAATAGAAGTCAACCAAATTTTTTTGTTTTCTTAAGTCAATGAACTGATATCTGGAAATTTTTACCACTAAACATTCTCATAAATTTAGGGCAGACCATTTTAATAAAAGAGAATCTTTGTTTATTTATGAGTTAAAATGTTAATATGAAAAGCACATTCTTAAAGAAGTTTTAATACAATTAAATTATGAAAGGGACAATTTTTATCTTTGGATTTCATAAGAAAAGGGAGGCAGACCTAACTATGAAATATCAGCCATGAATAGTAAATTTTTAAAGGGGGTTAGATTAAGGAAAAAAGCTATAAATGTTCATCCAAGGTGATAACTAAACTATAAACACAACTTAGAACTTAAAAATGTTCTGCCAGTAAAAACTGGTGTAGTTTTATTGTGTTCTTTATGCCATCTCTTAAATGAAATCAGAGCCATATGAAGCAGGTGAACAAAAACTAAAGAAAATTAATCTTGATTAGCAAAGCGAAAGTGATATCAGTAATGAACAATGAGGCCAAGCTTACTACAGAGCAGCAGCCAGTACTACTAGGAACACACTGAGGAAATAAGGAGCGACTCTTCTTACTGCATTACATTTTTGATTTTCAATGGACTTCATGGCATCAAAATATTCTTTACCAAGCCATTTCTTATGATCTTGCATCTCTTTTTTGATCCATGACAGAGATTTTGTGGAGTCCTTAAAAATCAAGTCTTTGCTGCCAATCGAGCTGAACAAAAGTTTGCCTAGAGAAAACTGGGCATGGTTCAAGATCTCAAAGTACTGACTAGTAATGCTCTTTTCCATGTCCTCTCTGACAACTACAGCATGGGATGGAACTTTTGCTAGGTTGCAGGTCTTCCACTCGGTGACTGGCTTCCTGTTGCCATTCAAACAAAGCAGCTCAAACTGGTCAGAACGCAGGTTCTTAGCCCAACTGTCTTTGTTGGCACCATCAGCATTCTCTTTAACTGTTGTGTGTTTCACAAAGGCAACATCAGCATTGGTTTCCACAAGGCATCGCAGTGCACCAGTGTAGCCATAGTATTTGTTGCTGTTATCCCTCTGGCAGCCTTTGCAGAGTTCACAAAGATTTTTTGGATTGGTTTTGTGAGGGTTATAATGGTCATCAAGGGCTCCTGGCACGCAACTCTTACTGAAGAACGAACCTACAGCTTTTGGAACACTACCCCCAACAGTTATCTCTCCATTATTTACCAGCAGACCGATCGGAATGTTCCAACCAGATGTTTTCTTGATACCAGTGTGGCATGACGACTTTCCTTTAAAAAAAGAAATAAGTAAGTTAAACCTGAAAAATTAAAGTTCTTTGAAATGGGCAAAATTGTTTTTTTATACCAGTGTGTGTCCCTAACTAGAACTTTTTCATTTTTATTTTTAGACATGGTGGAAAACCAGAGTAGACAGCGAGTGAAGAAAAACCAATTGTCGCCAAGGCTGCCCTGGTGCTATTTTTGTTACTGGAGAATTGCAGCACAACTGAAGAATAGTTTGTCGTCTTCTTTTTTTTTTTTTTTTTTTGGAAGCATTGAATTAAACAATCACAGAATCTGTCCAATGGAAATATTATGAACATTAAAGAAAACAAATTTTTTTAAAAAACTTTTTTATACAAAAGGATCACACAGTACCATTTAAAAAGAGAGGCAGAAAAAATGTAATAGAATTTTGTTCATCAGAACAGTAAAAGCAGAAAAATTAACTTCCATGAAGTTTAGGAACATTCAAATGAAACCCAGCTGAAGTAGAAATCTCCTGGTTACATTTTCTACTCTGAACTCAATCAACCCTACTAATGCTGACCAGGAAAGATGACTGAAACCTGGATCCATTAGTTGGTGTATTAATGTTAATAAGGTGATGGAGAAAAGTCTGAGCTAATTCTCTTGCTCCTGTTAAATCTGTAGTCCTTGGCAGTCTGTCTTACTTACCTTTCAGACTCTTGAAATCGAAGCCTTTGTTTTCTTTTTTAACCACTGCCACAGCCCAGTAGCTGGTGATGTTAGTTGTTTGGTAATTCTCTGCAATTATTGGTTTAATGCCACACCTAAGAACAAGCAGATGAAGAAAAATGAAGTATTCGTAAAAGTTGTATTTTGGGAATAATCAAAACTGATTAGAAATTATGGTTAAAAGTCTGCTGGGAAAATAAAAAATTAAAATTACCAAGGAAGAACCTGTGTGTTTCAAAATTTCTTGGCTTTGAATGTAAGTTAATTGTGCAGGAAAAAAATTGGTTCAGATTCAAATGAAAAGGTAAAACAGAGAGAGCAAGAGGATACAGAACCTACCAACCAGCAGATGTGGCTCAGTGAAAGGGTGACCTTGGCCAATAGTTCATGTGTGCTGCAATTCTTCAGGTAAGAAAAGGTAAATTTGTCTGAAGCAAATTAAAATGTTTTACATTCAAAACAAAAAAATATCTCCAAGCCATGAAAATGAAACATTAATTGAAAATATTTTTCACCACAGAATTATTGCTTACAGCTGACTTTTCTGAATGACAGCTAGATGTTTGTTTTGTATTCTTCATAAATTGAAACACGTGGAATTACACATTTGTTTATGTACTTTGTTGGCAATTTTAACTAAAACAAGTGAGAGTGTACTGACACATGGTTGTTTGCTCTGATAATTACCTGGATATTGAAAAAAAAAGAAGTGGGATTAGTACAATGAATGTTAATTTACAGACTCAGAAAAAAATGTAATGATACTATTTGGAAGAAGAATGATAAACACTACTGACTTATTAGCCTTTCTGTTATTAAATAAGGTGATAAAAACATGTGACTGGATTTGTTCAGGTACCAAGTTGGTTCCAATTGGTGTCCATGCTCTGTTAAAACACCCTTCCTGACTACTTCATCATAAAAATCCTTCCCATTTTGTTTGCATTTGTAAGCACTCACCCCACCCCCACTTTTTAGGAATATTTTGGCATCTGGATATTTTCTATTGAAGAATTTATTTTGTACACATGA
Source organism: Nautilus pompilius (assembly GCA_018389105.1). Lineage (NCBI taxonomy): Eukaryota > Metazoa > Mollusca > Cephalopoda > Nautilida > Nautilidae > Nautilus > Nautilus pompilius. The sequence goes on from JACATO010000368.1 coordinate 302,172, forward strand.
TCCTTAATTACTGCAGTCACCTAAAGCTGCCACTGTATCTGCAGATGATAAGCATGGATGGTTCATTCATATTTGCTTGCTTGCTTGTTGATGCATCTCCCTACTTATGTGCTCCCATTATGTCCCCTTAGCATTCACAGGATATTTATTGCCTTGATTGGTAATACTGGAATACACTTCTTGAATGGGACAGATGAATGTCACGTGACCATATGATGTTCTGTAGTTAAGTGACTGGCGTGCATGTGGTGATGGTGTCAGATCAGATCAAACAGACTCTCTCATGAATTCTGATTCAATGAATCAGTTTCCAGGATTCACACTGGAAGGTTATGGAGTGTTTGGGCACTGTGATGTTTGGTATGAAGAAAACTATAACAGTGCCACAGTGAAGTCTACAGTGATATTAAAAAGTGACTCAATGAAGGTAGACCCAGTGATAAAAAATAAGTAAAACTGAAGTGCAGCTGATTAGTGCCCGTTTGTTTCATTTTCTGTTACTCCTCTACCCTCTTTTCAGAGGGAGAAACAGAATATTTCCAGGATAGTTCACTTTTTATGTCTTCAGCACTGTGATATTCATCTTCTCCTATGTGTTATTGTCAATGCAGCAATGGTAATAAAATTGTAATGTTTCTCCTTTTCATTCTTCCACTACATAGATTTAAGCTGTCTGTTCTGTATGTTCAGTGTTACTTGGCTTGTACAGTCATTTGGAGATACTTTCATGTAGGTGATGCATCAACTGTCACCAATCACAGGAAGTCTTGGGTTTTGTTTAGTTTTCAGCAGAGTTCTACTTTCCTGGTCCCAGTAAATACCCGGGTGGCAAATGGAACCAAGTGTTGTTGTTGCTACTGATTGTTATGTTTTGGTAGAACTAAACTTAAGGAATTAATTAATAGGCCTTTTTTTTAAAGAAAAAAAAAGCTTATTCTGAAAAATGAAAAATATTTCAAAAAAGGATCAACTCATATAAACTGTTAATTTTTTTTAATTAGTTTAATTATTATTTGCTGCTTCATTACTCTAACAATTAGCTTTATAAAATGGAGAGAGAGATTTGTACTACTGGCCCACCAACTCCCTATATAGACAATGAGATTTAATTTTTAAAATATTTACTTGTATGACTTTCATGCTCTCCGAAAGCCTGTGGTAACATGTGACAAGCTTTTTCAAAGAAGACCCCCGCCATCCCTCTTTACAGAGTTATGTCAGATGATTGGATCTTCAGAAAGTATCTCCATTACTTGTCCCAATGATCTTGTGCTTGTATTTATACTTATTTTAATCCATCCACAGATAATCATCAGTAAGGCACTCTGGCCTATCAAACTTCAGAGATTTTCCTTGAAATATCCGTGTAATAGGAGTCTAACTGTTTTCTCTCACCCACCACCAGATTTTAAAAACATACCAGAAGAAAAAGATAACAACAACAAAATAACACCTGAAATTTGACCCTCCATAAGTGAAGTCACTTCTGACCTATCTATCTGCTGTCTACTGCTATTTCTGGAGAACTCAAGAGTCAGTTTTAAAGTAAGCATCATTTCTTCTTATACATGATAAATATCTGTCTCCTCCACCAATGTGGTTGTTGTTTTTGTTTTTTTTGGAGGGGGGTCATCTAACCTCTAATTACTGTTCATTCTCCAAAACAGAATGACCTTGTCTGAAGGAGATATATTTGATAGGAAGGGACTTACAGGTGACTGAACCTTTATAGATGAGAATATCTGCCTGGAGATAAACATAGGTCAGCCCATTATCTGGGAAAACCTTGCAAGCCTCAAGAAATTTCTTCCTGTTACTATGACCTACTAATTTGATAAGAAAACAAATATTATTGAAAAGTTGTCTCTTAATCCCCCTCCCTCTATTTAGAAAAATTAACAAATACATCAATATTCTTTGAAAGCAAAAATTGTAATTTTTGTAAAATTTGTTAACACGTGTACTATGAGTCATGATGGTTAAAATTAACAAAAATGGAGCAGACTGCTTTGTTAAGATGACTATAGATGTTATCAGGTGTCAGTGTAAGTACACCAGACCAGCATGTTAAATGTGAGGTAAAACTGGTCAGGTTATTATATCCAAAAAAATACAATGGTGATAAACAACACAGATACAGTAAGATAAAGGGGTTCATACAGGAATTATTCACTGTTTTTTCAATAGCCTGTCTTCTATCCTTTAAGTCTAACCCAGTTACTCTTCACGCAACTGCAACTAATATATATGAGTGAAATATCACAGTCCTAAGGTTACTTTAATTACAATTTAAAGGAAAAATCCCCTTGCTCCCAGAAGTGCAGTATTATGCAATAAAGGTTCATATTAGTGTAAAAAATAGGATTGTGATTAAAAGGCTTCCAAGCTAATTGATAATTGAATAATTAGCTTATCAAAGAGGTCTTTAGTCTGTCTATTCCCCTGCTTAAAAAGAAAACCAATTAAAAATATAGTTTTCTTAGACATTAGATTTCTAAAGCTTAAGATGACATCTGGATGCTGTTTCTGATTTTATTCCAATTTCTCTCTCTCTGCACTATAATGAACATTGTTTAATTGGTTTCTGCTAATAATAAATATCTGTAACCCAGTAATAATTTTTCATTGTATAAGTCTATATTATTTTTCCCTGGAATTCCAAACTTTGACTTATTCTCCAAACCAACTTATCTTTGGATAGGGTCAATGAAAAAATAAAAAAATGATAAAATGTTATTCTCTGAAATAAACTGTAAAAATTATCATTTAAGAGAGACTAAAGAAATTACTGCCTGAAACATTTACCAAATGGGTGAGCAATCCTCTGTTAATCCTTCACTGAAGCATGCAAAATTATGCGATTAATAACAAGCACGCACTCGCATGACACATTATGGACTATGAAGAAAACCAAGAAGGCAAATTGCAGCTGCATAGCTAGGCTGACTAGTTTCTGAAAGATGTGAACTATATCATCTAGTCAGAGAACAGCTGAGCATGTTGACCTCCATGTTGGCCTAGTTGTCATCCCCAAATATTGAACAACTTGAAACCAAACCAACCTGAATGTCAACTTGTGATATCAAAAATGAAATTATGAGTTGAATTTCTGAATTTGTGTGCTATAATATCTCAAAATTAAATAAATGTATCGAAGATAGATAAAACTGATATGTTTGGCTTTTTAAGTAGGTGTTTCAGCATAGTGCAAATGACATGGGATCACCTGATGATAACTGATATCATGCTGGGCTTTCATTACTAGAACCAATAATATTGTTTTCAGACTGTTTCAGATATCTCCATGCTTACAGAAATGTTGAAAAACTATTTTCTACAACTCATTTATTCAAAAGATCATCCCACAAAGATGTTCAATAATATGCACAAACAGCTCATTAATATTCATGAGCATGGAAGTACTAAAGACTAATGCATTGCAACAATGTTAAAGGATCTGACATATTCTGACTGGCTGAAAGGTTGGCTAAATGTCAGCTGATATAGCCTTGTCTTATCTATAAATAGAAAGAAAGAAATATGGTACTTGGTCAAGACAATGCTACAACATTCATTGATTATCCTGATGACAAATGGAACAAAAATGGTATATACCTATTCATTCATTCATCAGTTACTTGACAATGGCTCAGAGCCAAACCTAGGAATGGATAGTTGAGGTGGTATCTAGTTGCCTTCAACAAATACAGTTATACTATGAAAACACTACTAGAATTCTTCCCTTTATGCAGCTGCCTGGTGAAGAAAAGCAAGGGAAAGCTAGAGCTGCTCCCAACTAGGATTTAAGCTTTGGAGGGAGGTCCCCCCCCTAACCTTGCAGTTACCACCAGACTATCACAATAACTCCATTATGAAATCTTCAAAAGTAGTGTGCTAGCATTTGCAAAAATCTCTCTAGTTGACAGTGAGAGTAAAAAAACTAAATTAATTTTTTTAGCATTTGAAAGAATCCAGTCTAGAAATGCAGAATCAACATACTTTCCATGGGTGAATATTTCTCCACCATCCAATGTTATGAGGTCAGCTTTGTCAAATCTTATTTTATCAATGCATTCGTCATGGTTCTCGGCCTCGACACACTGCAGGCGGATGGTCACTCGTTTTGCAGCAAACGCAAGCTGCAAGTCTTTGCATTTACTAAGCTCAGCCGAGCCAATTACACACCACCTCATCTCACCTTTGCAGGTGTGGTACTTTTCCATTGTGTTTAGGTAGCCTTTTCCTGTTCAAGAAGATAAATAACTAAATAAACTGAAAAAAGAAGCATAAATAACTCAGCAACAAATATAACCCCTTCCCCAGAAACCAAGGAGCCTGTTGTTACAGGCTTAGACCTGTGATCTTTACATAATAAACAAGGTGTGAGGGAGGACATGTCATCACTCCACCTCAAAGCTGCTATGTTGTATATCAGAAGAGAGAATAATAGTAGTGAAACCTTTTCACTTAATCTGCATGTACAGGCTTATAAACAATAGAATATAAGGTTTTCAGTATTCATAGCATCAAATATTTGATTGTCATGTTAAAAGATGTCAAATAGAATAATTTTCTGTAATAAACTTTAACTGTAGACTAGATGCTACCACTCCCTTTTATAAAGCTAGTATGGGACAAAACCTGCATATTTAGTCTTCTTTAATACTGTGGCCAAATTACAGAGTAATTGAAAATTTTTGTTTAAGGGAAACTGGGGCTAGTTGTTACAACACCAGTAATTTCTAATTAAGCATATAGACGAGGCTATACATAAGCATATGATGTTGATTATAGCCTTGTTCATATGTAAGCATATGACATCAATTACAACCTCTTCCGTATATAAGCATATGTCAATTATAGCCTCATCTATGCATAAGCATATGATGTCAGTTATAACTGCTATACATTTAATTAGGAATTATCGGTACTGTAGCAAATCACCCACTAATCTTATATACTGCATTAAATGTATCATTTGGGAAATAAATCAATAAATAACTTCACGCCTCTGATTTTGCTGAAACCTAACAAGCTTGTAAGTTCCTTTTAGAAACTGAATCAACTCTATTCATACACCTGACTAAATACTTGGGAGTTTTTAAGACACTAATAAGTAATCAACTAGAGCAAAGAACTAATAGTTGTTTTCTACAACAGTCAAACTGATTGGAAACAAATTAAAGGAAGATATTATTTGTTGTCTTCCCTAATATTGTGTATACCACAATTTTTTACCTTCCTTATATATATCACTCCAGCCTAGAAGCAGAAGTTAGTATTTGTGCTGAACTAACTATATTTGGTCAACACCAGCATAATAAAACATGGAAATTTGGAGCAATGTGGATTTGTTGCTACAAACAGTTATATTAACAAGGGAGATGCTGTGTGTCACAATTCCTATGGCTCAACCTGTACTGAGTAAGACAGATTTATCACAGGTAGTGTAGATGGGCTTAAGTAATGGTCAACAACAGCAGACACCACAAGGCTATCATTAGTAAGGGCCTGCCTTACCTACATCCCAGAGATTTTGCTTCCATTCAAGGAAAATGTCAAAGTTGTAGTGAACAAACAATAGCATATTTGTACAGTATAATATCAATGAACTGATCATGTTATTCTAAAAGCCAATGGAAAAGATATTACATCATATTGCTAATAATTTAACCAATCAAAATTTTCGATAGAGTCACTTGAAGAGCATTGAAATGGTAGTAACCATTTGTTTCTAAAGTGAATACAAGATTTATTATCCTTCTCTTTTTTTTTATTTAGGAAACAAATCCCTCTCCCCCAAACAATACATGCAAAATAACTGGAAGAGGCTTCTTTTTGAGAAAAACACAGACAATATGCCCAATTTTTCAGACTATATTTGGGATTTCTATATATCAGAGACAAACCTGCAAACAGTTGCTTTTTGCTCATTGAAGAAGAGAAGGTAACATGTTCGGATAATTTCTGAGAATGGTATCTTGAAAGGATTAAGCTTTTTGAAGGGTGGTGCTAGTGTTCATTGAAATTTACTTTCATGGACAACAAGAGCAAGATAAATAAATGTTGAAATTCACTTGAGTAGTATCAGCTTTTTCATATCAACAACAGTGATCACCCTCACTTTTGTGACAACTCAGGCATCACCTATAGAGCCTGACAACCTGCCCTGCCTTAGCAAAAGATGTAAGGAAGAATATGCCACTTTATCAGAAAGTAGCAAGTGACAAATGTACAATTCCTTACAAAAGGTAAACTAGAGATAAGACAGTATGCAAGAGAAAAGCTTGTGAAATGGCAGAATCAAAAAGTTTGAGCAATGACTGACAGTGCAACTTTTTACAACTACAACTTTGAAATGCAGTGAAAAGAATGGTGAGAGTACCACTAATCATTCCGATGTTTGATTAGCAACATAAAGTTGTTTTGCTCTTCACAGAACCCACTAGCTAAGAAGGGTCACCACAACTACTGTGTTCAAGAACACCTCATACCTGTGGTACAATCAGTAAAGCAGAAAAGGCTTCCCAGAGGAACTCATCTACTGTCTAAAAGATGCCCAGCAAACTGAATATGACTGGAGAGTTGGATAAACTACTGCAATGGTAGCAACTGTAAGAGAGTGACATCTAACCTGTCTGTTACCTAAACTATATTTATTTGGTGGATGTGGATAATGTAATAGCCCCTTCCTCACCAGAACAACAATTCAGGAGATGAATCACAGGTACCTGCAACTCCTCATGTAAAAGAATACAATGGGTGTTAGGGTCCATTAGAAGACTACTGGACTGCTAGGCTGATAGACTGAGTTTGAATCTTGGTCAAGGCCAGCTAGTGCTGGTAACAATGCTTCATTCAATACAATACCAGCAAATTAAAGTCTTACTAATATTATTTCATTTGCAAAGCTACAAAAAAAAAGAGAGAAAGACTGAATGCTTCAGAACCAGTATCTGTACATTAAAAATATTTCATAATTCTTGCCAAATGCAGCTGTGAATGTTAAAGATACATTTTTCCAAACACTTTGCACACATTTTGCACTGATTTAGTTCTAAAATACTTTAGGAGACAAAATGACTTTTTCTTTTTCTTTCTTTCTTATATATTCAGCCTTTATGGTGCACAAAAAAAAAAAAGCCCACCTCCACCTCTATTTTTCACTTATGGCAAGACAAAAACTAAATTTCTACAAGCCACTGCAAGAAAATATGGCACTTACCATAATACTTTGCATAAGAATCCACAGAAGTGTTGATCAGATGTTTGGTGTCATCACCAAACATAAGGTCTGTACCATTATAGGTCTTGGAAATGAATAGTTGTGAGCCCAGTTTTGATTCAATTTTCTCCAAGAATGACTGCAGGTCTTTCCGTTTACTGATGTGTTTCATCGATGTAACTATTGCATCCAAGGGTCTTGTAGCCCAGTTACATTTAGCCCAGTCATCGACAGGCAACCTGTTTCCCATCCCGGCACAGCAGCTTGTAATCATCCTTGTTTTTAGAGATAGAATTGTGCTTTAGGAAGGCTACGTCCCCGGCGCCATCCGTCAAACACTTTAATGCTCCAGCATAGCCAGCATACATACTTGTTGCTGTACAATTATCCTTGCAGACATTACAGACATGTGGAGGGTTACGTCCTGTAAGTAAACACACAAACAAAAACATGCATCAAGTCACAAATCCATGTCTAAATTGACTTCCACACACAAGCAACAAAATGCATCAATGCTTTCTGGTTTCCGAGAGCCTGTTTCTTATCAACTTGAACCCTTTTATACTGCACAGTCCAAACTATGGCATGCCACAGGGATGTAAATATCTGAAAATGTACCATCTGCAATTTTCAAGCCTGTAAAATTGCATTCAACCTCTTAATTTGTTTATTTTACCAACTACTAAACCTACAAGACTGCATGGGACAGTGAGCATCACTGCAAAAAGAATCAAAACCAGCTCTTGTGAAGCCCTGTCCCTGATGGTTTCCAGGCAACGATCAGTAAAACAGGTTTTTTTTTTTATTATTGCTATCATGTTTAAAAAAACTAATTTAATTCATTGTCATCTTGGCATTTCCTCCAGTACTGAGCAGAAGTTTCACACGAGATTTTCCATCCTGCAACATTTATTCATCTGAAATGGTTATCATATTTTTCTACTCTAAACATTAGCGTATTTTTTTTCAAAAAAGTTAAAAAAATAATTTTGTTAACATTCTCCTGGAACCACTTTTCAGTTGTTATAAAACCGAAATATATCAGTGTAATTTAAAATATTTATTTGATACTAATAAAAACATAATTAATAATTTATGACAAGACTGCATGCTTTAGTTCTGTATTGGACATTTAGAATTTTTATTTATTTATTTTTTTAAGTAACAAACTATTTGGTTTTGATACTGAAAGCCATTCCATTAAGTACTGTGGCTTATGCTGCGTTTTGAACATTACATTTAGATAATGACTTGATGTGATGATGGAATAGAAACAATTCTGTGGCCAAAGTAAATTAACCAGTAATTTACAAGCACTTTACCAATCAATGTGAGATATCTTCAATTTTTTTTTTTTTTCAGCTGAGTTGTTGTTTAGCATTAAGAAAACTTCTTAAGTAATATTTGATTTTGTAACACTCTCTTACCAAAGGGGTTGTAGTCTTTATCTAAAGCACCAGGAGCACAGCTTCCTTTGAAGAAATTGGCAATATTCTCCACACTGTTGTAACAGTCAGAAACTGGAATTATTTCGTCATCTATCAGGTTAGAGACAGGGACAGTCCACCCAACTGTGCGCCCTACACCTGTATGACACGACTTCTTTCCTTTCAGATCTTTCAAGGATTTGATTTTCCCGTTACTCTTCACTGCTATCACAGCTTTGTATTTAAAAGTCGTCACTTAAAAAAAAAGAATAGTAATAATAATAATTATCTGAATTACCTTTTATTCAACAGACACAAACATGACTTTATCAGGATTAACACAAGTTCTACATGATAGATTGAATGTATGATTGAAAATCCCCATAGATTTCAGTATGCAAATGTTTTTCATAATTTTCAGGAACCTTTGAATATACAATCCAGATACTGTGCAGATTGGACTAACTCCCCAAAACAAAACCTGTAAAACCCACAGAAGCCATTTAAAAGCACAAACCCAACATATAAAAATAACTCAAGTGCTACACCGGTAGTCTTTGATTTACAATTGAGATGTGTTTCCGAAAATCTGAGTAAATCGAAAACATTGTTTTTCCATAGGCATAATGTTAAAAACTGAGGATGGTAATTTTCAGTCATCCTAAGCTAACTAAAGTAAATACTAAAGACATACTAACTAAAAAAATCATACAGAACATAGCTAAATGTATGAAATAAATAAATATTAAAGAGTACCTAACTAAATAAATAAATGGAGAACATACACTGTATGTCAACTGTACTCACCAAAAATAGCAGTGTGTAGTGCATGTCAAGGCCTGAGAGATGTGGGGAGAGAATTGGAGAGGTTACTGAGATGGTGAGGCGTGGCTGTCTGTCTCTTCATTTATACCTGGTCAGTTTCATGCTTGGCTGGCAGTTTCTTTGCTTGTTGAAGGAGTTGATGGGGTTTCCTGAGGTTTGAAAAGGGTACGAACAGTGGTCTGGACAGATGTCTTCTTCTTTTCCTGGTACTGCTCCTTATAGTAATGCAGGGCAACCTCAATTATATGGCTACAATTGATGCTATGCTCCATACTAGGGTCGTTGTTCCCAAATACATTGAGCATTGGGTTGATGTTATTGAAAGCCTCAGAATAGTTTCATTATAAGCTCTTTTTTGGGTAGGTGTCAGATTCTTATCATCTTTCTCTTGCTATCTTGTCCTTTGTTGCTCCAGCTGCATTAAGTCTTTATTAGTAAGATCTTATCCATGAGACTCCAGCAGTTCAACTACAGCACCACTGAATCTAGCTTCTCTTGCCAGCCTCACAATCTGCATCTGGATATCGGGCACATTTGCAAACACTTGAAAGCCGTGGACACATTCAGGCCAGATCTTCTTTCAAACTCCATTCATTGTTGCAGGATTATTTCATCCCACAAGACACCAATGTACTCTATACTTCTTTATATTATTAGCCCTCCAAAGTCCCAAAATGCGGGCTTGTCCTCACCATCTGTCTCAGAGATGAGCTGGCTCATGGTGTGCTGTAGGTAATAAGCCTTAAATGCAGCGATAACACCCTGATCCAAGGGCTGCAACAATAACATGGCATTTGGTGGCAAAAATATGACATGAACATTGCCAGTCATATCCTCAATGTTCAAAGGTTGACCATGAGCATTATCGAGGAAGAGCAAGGCTCTGTTATCAAGGTTGTTGTCGCTACAGTACTGCTTTATGGTGGTGGAGAAGTAGGAGGTGATCAAATCCTGGAATAACAGCCAGTCACCCAGGTTTTAGGGTTAGATCGGCCATATCACAGGGAGATTAGCCTTGAAGTAACCCCTCAGAGTTCTTGTATTTTCTGAGTGGTATACCAAGAGAGGTTTCAGTCTGGTCTCCCTCAGCATCACCTCCAAGAAGGGTTAGGTGATCCTTGCACTGCTTTGAAGCCTGAATCAACCTTCTCCTCCTTTGAGATATGTTTGTAACAGCATCCTCTTCCAAAAAAGTTCAATCTTATCCACACTGAAAACTTGCTTGGCTGAGTAACGGCCTTCCTTGATGATAGATTTTAGTTAATCTGGGAAATTGTCTGCCACCACAGACAATGTCTGCATTTGCCACCTCTCCAATCACACAAATATTGTGCAGGTTAGCATGCTTCTTAAAGCACTCAAACCAACCATGGCTTGCCTTGAAACTTTCTCAAGCACTTGAACTTTCCTCACCTCCCTTTTCTTTCAAATCTTTCAATAGTGACTTGGCCTTTGCCTGGATCATTAGCAAAGTCAAGGGCACATTCCTTTGATCTTGATCCTCAATCCAAATACTTAATAATTTCTCCATGCTATCCATAACCATGTCTCTACCCTTCATGATTTTAACAGCACTGCCAGGGCTTGGAAGAATTAGTAATAATTGTCCTCATAGTCCAAGCATGTGGCCAATGTTTATCGAACACTCCCACCTTTGTACTGCATCACCACATCCATTTTCATATCCAAACTGATGGTTCTACAAGCTCTCTTGGCTGAAGTAACTGCTGGAGAAATTGCTGGTTCATTATGAAGGGTTGGCAAAAAATGTTCACAATGAAGGTAAGACAATCACTTGATGACTGACCAAGTGAAATTCAGACTGACTGACACAGGTCAGTCCTGACCAGTGAAGCAGCACAGTGGAGTGGTGAGCATAAAGGTTACAGTGCAGCTTAGTTCTGGTGCAAAGTTTAAAATTTTTGCACCATGAAAAAGCATTAACATGAAAACTAAGAAGTGTAAACAGAAAAGTGTCCATACTTTGTCAATGGGGTTAAGTCGAAAAAATGTAAATAGAACACACGTAGATCGGGGACTACCAATACTTCTGTTTTACTTTGTAAAAATAGACTTATTGCGTAGCTGGTAGGTTCCTTGGTTACAGCAAGAATTTAACTAATGAATCATTGCAAGTTGGCCAAGTTTACTTAATTGGAGTAGGTGAGGAGGGTGTTGTTCTCCCTCTCGCATAATGGACAACCATCATCATTACACAGATTTTGGAATCAACAAACTAAAATGTGTTAATATTTCGTCACTTTCCAAATATACTCCAAAAGGAGGGATATGGGGTAAATGCCACAAAACAGGATAGAAAACCATACACCTGTATCTTCTTAGTTCACTTTGTTACTGGCCTGCTTTTCTTTTACAGCTTTAGGCCTGTTGACCTCTGACTTATACATAATATAATATGACCGATACCATGTAACTAAAAACCCACTAGGCTGTTATTACCAAGTAAGAGGGGGAAAAAAAGAAACATGTATAATCTAATCCTCTTCAATGCCATAATTTTAGTTCAAGCTAGAAATAATCCCTCTCATGAAATTCAACATTGTCATTTTCTACTCATATTCATCTAAAAGTGTTTATAAGGTTTTGAAAGCCCTGATATCATACTTTATTAATGTTGCAGGCCATAACAAGACATCCACGTAATTTTTTTTTTCACTCCAAGTTGTCCAGAATCTTTACTAGAGATTTATTCCACTTACTGAAGTTTTCTTTGAAGAGAGAGAGAGAGAGTTTCATACTGGAGGCTTGCCAAAGCCACCCCAGAACCCACTGATAAACCTCAGAGCTGATCCATTAAGGGAGAAGAAACAAGACTAGTAGTTAAAAAGGGGTAATGAGCAGAGAGAATTTAACAGAGCTAAATCATCTATCCTCAGCTTTGTTTATTTATTCCCTATTTGTTGTTGTTGTTGTTGTTTTGTTTTAATTTGGAAATTTATTTTTTCTTTTTTTTTTTAAATTTTTCTTTAAAATAAAAATTAAAAAAAAATGTAAGACAAATTGTGATGTGACATTCTGAAAAATTGTGAAAATAGGAAAAATGGAGACTTTTGGTGAATCACGTCTTTTCTTTGCCTAGATTTTCAAAGTGATATTGACAAGCAAATTTGTAAAAAATAAAGCTAACCTGTAGAAAGTGGAGGGTTAATCTGGGAATCCTACCCAATCACCTTATTAATGGTAATTGAATAATAAGTTGTCTTGTCTCCTTGGATCTTCCTTTACATCAGATTACGCTACCTAAGACTGCAACTGCCATGCCTCCAACTGTTAATCATCTTTGCTTACAAGATCAACCATTGCCATCGCTATTAGCAGTAACTATCAAGCCTATATCTTACCGATCTTTCTCTGCTGATATCATCAAAGTTTAATCCAGCCTAACAAATCAGGACAAGAGTTAAACAATAATTAAGCGAATAAGTAAGCAGTGTAAATAAAGTCATACAATTTTTTGTGGCCTCCATCATTATTGGAACGAGTTTATGGAATTTTCCACCAGCATATATGGCTGTGTCATGAAGCCTCATCAGATGAGCATCACCACTTGCAACTTTCCGTATGCATCGATACATGTTCTCCATCTGAAAACACACAGAGAAGAACAACACATGCATGGATTTACCTTTTCTCAGCTTTGTAGATGGAATTATATCATAGCAGATTACTATGTTTACAAATCCATTCTTCAGGAAATCAACAGTAACATCCCACTTTAAATTAATCGTTTCTGTTTACACAAATGTTCGTTTTGGCCAATCTTTTATCTGCTTTGCTTTCTAATCTTCAGATGTTTTAAAGCACAAACTGTGTAAAGTGAAATTAATCTTCTAATTCTTCATAAATGAAATGAACCATAGCAACTTATGTTTTGAATGCATTTGAAAAGTACATTTTATTCCATTTATGAATATGAATGGTTGGATGAATAGTTTGTGCATTTGGAAGGCACTAACTCTCTCCCACAAGTAGTCGATAATTATTAGAAAAGCTGCCTCAATAATAAAAACAATAACAACAAAAAATTGCATCTTCATTTAAAATTTTACTAAATAAACTAAGGTAAATTTTTTTTTTTTATATCATTAAGATGATGTTCCAAGAACAAACATTCTGCATCTGTATTCCAAATAGTCAGAGAGTAGCTGATGAACTCAGTTTATGGCAGCCATCCAGATTTTAATCGACTGGAACTTTATATAAATATTATCGTACAAAAATTTAATAAGACTATTTTTCCTTTTAAATTGTAATTAAAGTAACCTTAGGACTGTGATATTTCACTCATATATATTAGTTGCAGTTGCGTGAAGAGTAACTAGGTTAGACTTAAAGGATAGAAGACAGGCTATTGAAAAAACAGCGAATAATTCCTGTATGAACCCCTTTATCTTACTGTATCTGTGTTGTTTATCACCATTGTATTTTTTTGGATATAATAACCTGACCAGTTTTTCTTTACCTCACATTTAACATGCTGGTCTGGTGTACTTACACTGACACCTGATAACATCTATAGTCATCTTAACAAAGCAGTCTGTTCCATTTTTGTTAATTTTAACCATCATCACTCATAGTACACGTGTTAACAAATTTTACAAAAATTACAATTTTTGCTTTCAAAGAATATTGATGTATTTGTTAATTTTTCTAAATAAAGGATTAAGAGACAACTGCTGGAAAATATCATTTCATCCCAACAGTTTCCTTAATGAGGAACAAGAGTTAATCCTCAGTAGGGACCAACTTGGTTTGGCGAGTCTTCCTCCACACCAGTCTTTAGCCTTTCAGGTGTTTTCGTTCTGAATATTATCTGAAGTGTTTTTAAAAATGCATCAGACAGTTTGAAAAAACAGGTTTGATAAGTCTTCCTTACCATTTAAAAACAAATAAAATTATAAATATAACAGACAGGGCAGGAAAAAATTGACAGTTATATTTATCACAGTTATTACTGCTACTGTTTTTATTAATTAGGATAATTCTTACCACAATACATTTCAATTTTGGAGTCATATCCTTCAAACTGCTCGATATGTTGTCACATTTCGCCTTTTCCATTGAAGATATTGTGCACCAAGTGACTTAAAAAGAATAAAAGAAATAAGTGATTAACAAGTAACTTTTTAAAAAAATATTTACATGAGAAACAAAGTGAAAACAAAATTCTGTGTATATACAAGTGCCTCACCATAATAACAATATTTAAAAAGATATGTTTCAATTTCTTCAATACTTTGTGCAAGCATCTTGTAGTAATGGGTTAAAATCAGAATTTAAAATTTTAAGATGGCGTATGGTAAAAAGATGATGAAATCAAGTTGATGTTACTTACTTAACATTGAGTTTTTGAGAAAGTTCTCTGTAAGAAATGTGAGGTTTTAAATGAAATGTCTACAGGTCAATGAGTCAACAAGTCAGTTTCTCTTTTGTTTTTAATTCACAATAATGATAATGATGGTGACATAAATGTTCAAGAGTCTGAAAACTGTGCTAAAATTCATTCTCGGATTGTTCTGCAGCACAACAATACCTATAAGAGAGACAATTCTGATAAAGGAGTGTAGTGCAATAGTTCTCCACCTCCAACTTTGACCAAAATCCATCTAGAACTCTTCATTTTCAAATGTGGGAGAAAATCCACATAGTAGCTGGTTGGACAAGAATGGAGACATCCAGGAATGCACCAAAGATAAAAGATGGAGAGTGATAATAATAGTGAGGTCAACAAGTAGAATTTGATTGGCCAATCAACATTCCAGCATTTCCAGCAGTCCACAGGTCCAGTGATGTTCCTAGTGATCTAAGGTTAGTGGATTTCTTTTATGAGCTGATGACATGGCTGAGAAGTGTAACCACTATGCTAAACAGTTCCAGAGGGAGGCAAGCAGAGCTGGCAACACCTGGATAACCACCACCAGAAAGATGAACTGTTTGTGGCAGTGAACATAACTATAATTCTGTGCCATCCACTGAGGATTATTATAGTGAGGACAACAGACTTATTGTCAGAAGTAATGACAATGAGATTTAAAAATGCTTTCTGGATATATTTGCCTTTTCATTTGGATTAATAAACTGTGTGCCAAGTGATTTGAGCCATTCCCTGACTTCTTAACATGTTGTTTTTTGGGGGGTCAGATTTATTACCTTGCTTCTAACCACAATCAAAACAACTGGCTCAGCTGACCACCAAATAATGTGAATGGTGCA
Source organism: Nautilus pompilius (assembly GCA_018389105.1). Taxonomy (NCBI): domain Eukaryota; kingdom Metazoa; phylum Mollusca; class Cephalopoda; order Nautilida; family Nautilidae; genus Nautilus; species Nautilus pompilius. The sequence goes on from JACATO010000368.1 coordinate 317,883, forward strand.
GAAACATGGTGAATTTAAGATTCAGTACACAGATGCAAAGAAATACAATTTGAGGAAAACCCGGAATGTATGTGGTCTAAAAGATGCAGACAGGCAAACCAGTGTTTGTACGAGATGGATACAGGTCCTTCCTGTAAACGTTCTGTGGGAGGAGAAGGAGAGAAAATAATTCTGGTGTCTAACTTGTTCAAAGCAATAACTTGTATAGAAAGAAAAAAAAATATTGAGCTAATATTCCCTAGTACTGATAGTTCTTAAATATTTATTTAGCTACACTACCAGCCAAAAGAAGAAAACATAAATATGGGGAAAATTAATTTTAAAAGTAAAGAATACTATAACCAATTTATTTTTTGCCATAGTGAATTGAAGTTTCAATATAAAGCTACAAAAAACACACACACATCTAATACACTTTGATGTAATCCTTTGTTTCATTAAAATGACTCCTCTTTATGCTCTAGAACATTAAGTGATTAAAAGTATCCTGGAGGTTTCCAGAACATAGCTCTATCCAAGTGACAATTTAAAAGGAAATTCCAGTCTTCATGGAAACCCCTCTCTGTCAGTTTTCCTTTTTTTAAAGTATGAATAGTAAGTCATTTTGCTTTCTTTTTGACATCCTGGCAACATCAGATTTCAATAGCCATGTTGAGACTTCTCTCAGGTTTAGAAACATTTCCTGTTTAATTTATAATACTCGTGACATGTGGCATCATCTTATTAACCCATTTCTTATCCTTGTAAATTGTCACATGGATAGATCTACAAAAGTATCTCAACAAAACTAATAATTAATCCTTTCTCTCCATGTGCATGGATTAAATTTAAGTTGTCAAATGCAATTTAGGTTTTTGTTTATTCTACTGAAGAAAATTAATATCATTTCAGGCCGAATATTCATCTATCTTATATTTTGAAAGGATATTAAGCCAAAGATTTAATCTAGTAGTAAGTACACACACACACTGTGAAATGTAGTTTCCATACAACTTATTTTTGGTGGGCAAAGTATTAAAATCTAAATATATTTTTATATCTATGTTGTTTATTTGTTGCTGGATTTTCCAGTCTTCCTTCCTTTTGACTGGATTGTTTTACTGCTACATTTCTTCTCTTTTTTTGGTTGCTTATTTTGTGATATTTTAGATAATTTTCTTGTTTTTTCTGAACAAAAAGATTAGATCTGCAACCAACAGCAAAAGGTTAAAACTACCTGTGTGGATGTACAGCTTTGAAATTAGTTTATTTACTTTAGATTAAACAAATAAGAAAGCAGGGATCTAATAAAGGTTTCGTTAAACTACAATAAACGGACATCACTGGCTCGAGGAAGAGGAGCTGTGAAATGGCTGACTCCTCAACATCCAATGACTGGCTAACAGGACAAACAATGACTGTTTATCAGCATCCCAAAACTAGGAACCTCAAGACTAGCATTATACACCAAGTTACCCGAAAATAAGAAATTCAAAAATTGTCTTTTTTGTTTTACGTATTTATGATAAAGTGTGCCACATGCACACCTTTCAACAAGCAGGTAAGTTTTAAATGATTTGGGAAATGGGTCAGAGAGTGCGTGCGTGTGTGAGCGCATGTGTTCATGAGAAAAAAGGAAAAGGGGAGCAAAGGGTAACGTGTTTATTTGTGAGAAAAGATGCGCGTGTTTGTTTCAGTTCCGATCAGTTCTTTGCACTGGAACATTCTAAATTGTCTCATTCCAGCTGTGCTGCCTATATATAGGTGGGGGGGCTGATGGTTCTCTGAGTTCGTAAGCGCTACCTGCCTTCCTCCTCAGCCAGCCGAACCAGGTTGAGAATGTTTAAATAAGCCTTGGTAAGACACCCCTGGAAGGAAGGGGGGTGGGTGGCTCCCTTTACGGAAATCCTAGATGCACCACTCTCTTCTATCATTTGCTTGCTTCGTGCGTAATAAACTGTCCGGGGCTCGTCCAGCAGCTGGGGCCGGCCTCTGCTGCTCGGACAGACGTCGGAGGGGAGCAGGGATGGCTCGGCCGCGATGCGTTACTGAAGCCGAGCTCCGATTGAGCGAAGCATGCGATGGACCGTGCGCCAGCTATGTTCGGAGGAGGGGCAATCGGGTGGATGGCGCGTCCGCCGGTAAACAAATCCGGCTGGCAGCATTATCCTGTGTGATGGGGGTGATATCATCATCATCATCATTAGAGAGAATGAGATTAATATTTACAAAAAAAAAAAAAAAAGTGCCACAGGGGTTAGTTAGGATGGGGGGGGTAATAAAGGAGGGGGAACACGTACCTTGATTCAGACCCAGGGCGAGCGCGAGGAAAGCGCTGAGGAAACAGGCAGACGCCCACAATATCTTCCACGACTCCATCCTTCGTTCTACTGCTCAACGCGGATTAGCTGACCTCAACTGGCGGGCTCCGGTTGAGCCCCGCCGCATAAGTACCCACCACCCCCTCCCCCCTGCGAGCGGCGGTTTTGTTGTTGTTGATCGGCAAACCTATTTCCCTCGGTGTCTAACGTGCGCGGATGGGTTTGAAAGCGGTGTCCCGTCTGGGAGGCGGACGGAATTCCGCTGGGGAGGGGCCCAATGGGGCAGTGACGGTGTTTCCGTCCACTCTTCTCCCTCTGTACCTTTTCAGACTCCATCATGGGTAATCAGTCAGTAATTTATCTCACCTTTCCAAATTCGAATCGGGGTCATGGCATTTAACAAACGAAAACTTTTCTTCCTGTTGATGATGATGATGATGATTATTATTATTTCCCGCAATCGCCATCTTCTGCCTCGTCTTTAGAGAGAGAAGGAAGAAGAAACCCGGCGTGTGGAGTGTGTTGGGGGAGAGAGAGAGGGGGGGGGTCTGTTCTAAAACTGGTGGAATTTATGGCTGTTCGTGTTCATGCAGGAATGTGATGGAGCATCCGTGCGGATAAGATGGAATTAATTAAATTAATTAAACTGTGTGAGTTGGAAGAGTGATCACTGATGGAGTATTCATCCCTCTTATTATTCCCTGATTTAACTCGGTGCTATTTTTATTGCAGACATCTCTCAAAATGTGTATTTTCGGTAAGTGATAGATGCTCTGAGATACCTCGTGCACCGGTTAATTAAGCCGAGCTTGTGAACGATATGTTTATATTCGGGTCTTTGCCAACGGATAAAACAGGATGCTGCTGCACTGGAGATAATATTCTATTTTGTTCCTGTTTTGACTTGGGGGGATTGTCGAGTTTCATATATCTATATGGTGGCCGGTAAAAAGGGCACAAGCGGAAAGTAGGAGAAAATGGCGCACCAAAATTATTTGTGCCATATCATGTCATACCTGTACGATGACTTCCCTAGTGTTAGGAAGAAGTGAGGAGAACCCATTCGATAATTGTGCATCTTATCTGTCAGTTTTTTATTGACATTGCAAAGCTGGTTCTAAACCTTTACAGTGTAGCTTCACGTGTGTTTATGTGGATTTGTGATCCGAAGCCCCATGGAAGTAATATGAAGTAACAAGGGAGGCGTGAAGATATACTTCCAAGGTCACAGGTCACCAGAAGGCAGACCATCATCGGGGAGAGGGTGACCCACAACCAGCTGCTGCACACAATCACGAGCCAGATGAGACTGCCATTTCTGCTACCGAGTGCATCAACTCTACGGAAAGAAAAAATAAGCCATCCCTTATCCACGCCGATGGTATTTCGGGACGTCACTGGTGAAATCAAAGCCCACATGCCAGACTCAGATATTAGCAGAACACTGCGCAAACAACGCAGCAAACTACACTACCTGATGAACCAGCAACTCTTCAAGATCTGAAATGGAGGAAATGGACAAAAACATCTGGGCCTCAACCACAGCCATTCCTGTTCTACAACAATGGACCGGATACCAAAGCAAGGATCATTGCATTTGGTACTACTACTGCTCTTTCGACTACTCTCAGTTGTTGATACCTTGACAAAGGACGGGAACTTTGACGTGACACAAACGGCTTTCTTCAACTTTATATCATCAGAGTACTCCTTGGTGATACATTAGTTTCTACTGTCTATGCTCTTTTTCAAACCAAAACTCGGGATGCCTACGATTCACAACTGGACCAGGTTTTTGACCAAACTACTGTCATAGTTGACTTTGAACAAGCTGTCATTCAGGCCATCAGGATTGTACTTAGACCAGACACTCACACACAAGGATGCTTCTACCATCTGGAGAAATGTTCAAGATCTGGTCCTTACCAACACCTACCGAGAAACAACTTTTGACAGTTTAGCGGGTAACTTACGCGCCCTTACTACCTGTGGATGATATTCTTACCGGTGGATACCTGCCCATCAGATACTTTGGATGTTGGGCTACTTCGGCAACACCTACGTCACTGACATATCTTCCACGACGTAGACATAACCCACAGCTGGATAACCCAGTAGTCAACCTGCGCCATGTTTACCTCGGTTTTCTCCAGAACTGTGGAACGTTCATGCGGCCACACTTAATGACTGCCCTGGACCAACAATCAATGTGAAGCAGGAAATTGCAGTTTCTTCCACCTCATAGGACACCAGTATCCATCTATATGGAAGTGCATCAAGGCTATACAGCAAGAAGAGGATACTATTGCTAGCTTAATAGCAAGAGATGCTATAACACTGCCTCCCAAGAAGAAGAGAAAACAGGTCAACAGCGGCTGAGGAATCTGTGTGAAGACTACGTTGCGGAACACAAAGACATTGCCCAGTTTTTTCGTGGTGCAGGACACAATATTCGTTTCTGGGCATAATTCACAATTGAATATTGGCGGTGTGCCATTTATTCTTGGTAGGGACATTCAGATGAATCCTAGCTGAAACATCATCTTCATAATGGTATCCGGCGATGTTTCTTTTGGATTTCCCTGGTAAATATCTAAGCCGGAATTAGATATTCACTCACGTGACATTGAAATGTCAATGACTAGGCGTAAGGTGGCGCGGACGGAGCGGTCACGAGTCCTCGACAATAAGTAAGTGTATCAAAACAAACAAAAGAAACCAGACGAGAAAGCTAGGAGCAGGCATTCGGCGTCCAGAAAACACTTGGAAAGGGTTAGGGTTAATTACTAAAAATTGCTTGGATATCGAAAACGTTTTTTGCTATCAGGGCTGTGCTTTATTTTGAATGGTGTATTCATAACTTTACAGTGAAAATGGGTTTCGTTAAAGATGAGGACGACCTGTTCAATTTGTATGTGACAATATCTCGCTGTCAATGACTTGCAAGTATTTAAAAATAGCATTGTACATTTTAAACATTCCGCGTACAGTTCGAATGTTACTGTTGCCGAATGTCATAAAAGAAAAACAGGAAAACGACGATCATTGAATAGTAATGTTAATAATTGCTCCAGATTTTAGTTCATGGCATTCGCTTCCCTCATTGGCTGGCGAACATCTCTGCGCATTATACACAAAAGTATATCCCCCACTCTGCATTCTTAAAGTAACAAAAGAGGAAAGTTGGATAGATGTTACAGCCAGCGATTCTGACACAAGTAAACAATTTCCCATTTAAATATGAATCCCACTCACATAAATACAAGGTATAGAACTATAAGAATGGGTCCAGGCTGGAGGAAAAGGGCTCGCTGAAACTGAGAAACTTTGAAATGGGTCTCTGTGATCTGTTCACGTGTCACTTTCAAAGAGGTAAAGGAAACCAGATGTGGGTGTTTATCAAATACCGACATGAAAATATCTTATTCCTTTTGTATCAGTGAAACTAAATCATGAAATAAATACTATGTTAAAATTCATTGGGCTTCTGGGAACTTAAATACTAGGTGCGTTAGACTACTGATGGAAATTGCTTTCACTGTGTCATTAATGTCTAACTCACTACTCCTAGGTATGAGACCTGGCCGATAGCTTTGTGGAATTATCTAATGAATTTGACCGACTGGCGAAGCCTATTTTGATACAAGTCTTTTGTCAAAGGCAAGGTAAATGCTGATATGAAATTGGGTAGAAATAGACACAAGAACCCTTTTGAAATAAGATGAATGGTCGTCCCGCATACCCGAAGTTCACATATTCCGTGAGAACCTTTGGGTTAGCCTACGGGGTGTGAACGCTCGACGATGTGCCGCCCAGTGAACTATTACATGAGCAAATATGAAGTTGTTTATTCTTGTTCGCGGATTAGAAAAGTTCTGTAATGGATAACATCGTACTTATTTCGATTTTTTGCCGTATCAGGTGATGCAGGTGGGCCGAAATACTCTCGGTGAACTGCATGGGATCTATTAGAATGCAGATTGCTTGGTCTGGATAAATATTTTCTCGAACAAAGACACAATAGGGGAGAAAAGAAAATTGATATCAGCTACAGGGCGGTGAGGTACACCGAGATATATAGGTAGAAAATAAGTTTATTGTTTATTTTCTTGGCTTAAATCAAGTTACAAATTATTCCTGGCGCTGAAAATATCCCGACATGTTTTACTTATTCTTCGCTGACCTCTCAACTTTGGTTAAGTCCTTCGCGTAAAACACGTGATTTAAAACAGGACTCAATAACAAAAACCCGTCAGGTCGTCTGAAAAGAGTCCGGAATTTATATTAAACTTTGCATAAATAAATAATAACGAGATGACTGTTAGCGTTTGTGTTCCGTCTCCGGCTTGAATGACATTTGTTCGGTGACAAGGGTCAGCTTAGTCGGGTGGACAGACCTTTTTTAGTCCAAGACCGAGAAAGAAATTTGCCAAAAATGTATGAAACCGATTTGTCATCAAAGTACAAACCGGCTAAACTTGTCTTTAAATGCACGAGTTTCAGCCATGTACCGAAAAAGAACAAAAATATGCAATTTTTACTCGACAGACAATTAGAGTCGCTGCAGGCTAAACTTGGCTTAAGACCCCGTGTATCTCGTGACCGCGATGATGGGCTGAAGGATAGGTAAGGCTAACATGCCCCGAATGTAGGATTGCGTGTCAAGTAAAAAGGATTTTTGTGAGTATTCCGCATCGCTGGGTTTTTTTTGCCCGCGTGCCGCAGTCTTCTAAACGGTCTTGCAGAAACATTTTAGTCTGCGGAGTAACAAAATAGAATTCATCGTAGGCAGGGGCGCGTGGGCACACAAAATACGAAAACAAAAATACCGTAAAAAGAAATAGTGCTTCATCCTCAGTGGGAGAGTTGGAGGAAAGACAATGCAGATTTAAGGGGGAAGTTACAAAGGATTTGGATGTTTTGATAGATAGAGTTCAAAGCTGAGCAAGATTGGGTCAATATCTTGGCATCATTAGAAATTTAGATCACTTAAGAGAAATATGATTTTAAAGGGGCCAAATTCCCTCTGCCGCATATATAAATTCTTAAATGCCAGACGCATCGGATGTAACTATGAACTGAAGGAATAAACCAATTCTATTTCGATAGTGAAACTTTAAGTGCCGACATTAATGAAAGATTTTTTAAAACGAGACTAATTAAAGCCCCGAACAGGGAACTGTCGGATGAGCGAACCGTTTGGGAACATCGTGTCTGAACTAGGTGCGGTACAGAACATGATGGCGTTCTGCTGTATTGTTTTGTCAATGAACGACAAACACTTATTGGTGGAAATTAGTAAAAGGTGAGCAAATTTCGTAAGCTGTGGAGATCATAATGTAAAAGTGAATTGAATTCATATGAAAGTAGAAGTAAACTTCCGCTTTCTTTTGTCGACCCCGTGTGATGGGTGGGTTTACTGAAGACAGACGCACCTGAAAGATAATTTCCAGTCATGTTCCATCCCCATACTAAATTGTAAATAACAGAGCGAATATTCAGATACTGTGGAAATTAAAAAGTAGTAGCAGTGGCATTAACAAATAGAACGTAGAAAGATTAGCTGAAACTGGATCAGAGAGACAGGTCCCATGCTAACGGGATGTACAATTTAATCACTAAAACAAGAGGCCTGAGGTGGCCAAAACTAACGAATTGTACAGCACTAATTCAGGAATGGCAGGAGCAGCTAAGGTGCATCATACAGTTTCTTAAGATAAACGTCAGTCAGAAAGAATACTTATAAGCCTCTTTTTTAAAACGACAGAAACTAAAGGAATTTTTAGCATTGGAACCACCCATCAATATCCGTTTATTGCAATTTTAGAGGATAGGCAAAGTGGTAGTTGTGAATACCTATGGCCCACAAAAGGGCACCTTTATTTACGCATTTCAGGGAGTCCATAAAGAACACTCGGCTGCAATAATTCCCCTTCAAGTTGGTCGTAGAAATGTGTAGTCTGATTCAAAGTGGCAGTGTTTTTTGGTTTTTTTTTAATTGTTAATAAATATCTTAAGAAAAATCTTCCGAGACGCTCAATAGAAACGTTGGGCTTTTCGTTACGTTGAAATTTTGAGGAATCGAAAAGTACATAATGAACTTGATTTATATAATTATCCTAGCCTAAGATAACAATTACAAATCTCCTGTCTGGGCGAATCGGGCTTTTAATTTATATTTGACAAACTACGAAAAGCAGAACTTTCAGAAGACTTAGTTTTATTGTACTGGTAAAAAGACGTGGAACTCAGATTTGAACAGTATTACAAAATAATTTAAAATTAGAGAAAAATCTTCCAAAATTTGTAATTTGTCTCGTGGTAAGGAAATCAATAAGCCATGGGTGTTGAGTGCCCGTAATTCGATTTCATTCAAAGTGTATATCGATGGAGTCAGTAATAAACGGATATTCCGATTTGATGCGGCCACTAGTGTCAAAAATCGTAATTGAGCCGTGGATGAGGGGCCGCGTCCGCTTCCCGTAGGGATCCGACCTTCCGCAGCAACGGGTTTTTTCTTCGAGGATTTTACCGGAATCCTTTTACCACAAGTACAGTCGACCCCCGCGTAATCGCGGTTTGGCATTCGCGGCCCCGGTTATTCGCGGAATTTTCCTTAGAACCTAACTAATAATTGTTCGTGGAAACCCCCGCATATTCGCGGAATCGCAAATATCTTCCGCGATTTTTTATGGCTTTTTTCGTGCAAATGTATATTTTTTCACGCTTTTAACGCTAAAGTATTAATAACAATATAATTTACTAATTTTGTAATATAAATACTAACGTAAATTCAGCAAAATATTAATATAAAATAAACGCTATTGGCTGGAGGTTTGAAAGTAGCCAATCGGAGAGCGTTATTCATTTCTCCTCGCTGCTGATTGGCTGCTGCCCACGAGGCGCTGTCTCAGGCAGATGCAGCCCAGAGGCCCCGCATTATCCCAGTTTACCGCGTGTAGCTATCTCCAGTGTTTCTCTGAGTGTTGTATTTTTTATTAAATTATTATTATGTATTTACTTATATATTTTTTTTATTATATTTTACGTTATATTTTGACGTTTATAGGCATTTTTATGGACCACGTCCAATATTCGCGGTTTTTCACTCTTCGCGGGTGCTCAAGGGACGTAACCCCCGCGAATACCGGGGGACAACTGTACTTACTTGTGCGTCTTGACTTGTATTTATCAACTTTTAGAGTCGTATCACTAACTCCTTTCCTTAGGAAAATGTAAACAGCACAATGCCCTTCCCACATTTTTCCAATTCAACATTCTTTTCGCCAGCACGATATTCTGAAAAGGGGAAAATATTTATTGCTGTGTTGTTAGGAGTTTTTTTTTAAAGGAAGGGAATGTTCACTGACGCGCAATTAAAAGAGATTAAACACACGCGGTAGATTGATTCCTAAAAGAAATAGATGGGGACTCTTAAAGGCGGTAAACAGCAACATCGCCACACCAGAAAGCTGACGCTACAGGATGGGATTGGTTGCGGAAGTTGATCGGAAAGCCAGTATTTTCTTGACTTTAGAGAATAAACAATTGCAACAAACTTAGAATGGGGTTCGCGGAAGAAATATAGCAGCGGGTCTGGGTAGGGCGGTAAGGGAGCCCCATACCTCCTCCTCCTCCTGGGCTGCCACACTATTGGTTTTACTGGTTATTGAAAGTAAAAATGCAGTTAAATTTCCTGATAATAGTGGAATTTCTTGCGCTCTCTGGAGCTGTGACTTGTTCCTCTCTCGTTGTGTAATGTTATTCCAGTTATTTTTGGTGAGATCGTTTCTCTTTTTTTCTGCATAAAATAGAGTTTCACGCATAAGGGGCTGCTGCTTACGCTGTGACCGGTCCCCCCAGTGATGCTCCATTCAAATTACCGCCATAATGAATCGAACGTTCTTTCTTTTGATACTGAGAAGACGTCGAGTTACTCTCCGCCTGCACTGGTATGGATGGATAACTATATAAACGCTTTCCGCCCTGTCTATTCTGCTCAAACATCCCTACCTCATTTCTATAGTAACCATAGTAATTGTTTTTTTATATATACACTTGTTTCAGCAATTTTAACATAGAAGCCAAATCATCAGTACCACTGATATACGTTAGAACTTTAACATCTGGGGTGTACTGGTACACCACTACCCTTCCAACTTGTAATAGTCAGCACAAGTTGAGCCCACACAATACCTACCGTCTCCATCAATACACTAACTCTTTGTAACGACGAATCCGTATATCTCACTAACCCCGCCTTTGGCATCATGACTTATAAGACTAAATATGCGGTCAGTCCAACACACTAACCACCGCTCCTAGGCTGGGGTGGCTGGTTGAAAAAGCTGACGCGGTGTACGGAGAGTTAAAAAAAAACTCTACTGCCATTGTTAACTTTTTTAAATCCTTGATTGCACAAGGAATAACGAACGAGGTCGTGTGATGCCAGAGGCTGCCTCAAATAACAATCGTGTTGACAAGCAGTCACTCATCAGTTCTCTGTTTTGTTTGGTATTTTTCCTACCATATAAAGCTCAGTACTCCCGGTGTTATTATCAACCCCTCAGCGCTTCCCAGGTCGTTCAGAGCACAAGCAAATTCCGAATATTATTATCATTTTGTGCGCGCCCGCATATTCCTGAAAACAACGTAGGAGCTTCAGAGGAGGAGGGGAATCGTTTGGTTCGTCTGACGTGCGACGACAGTCTCTTCCTCCCACCAGTACACCCTCCTCCTCTATCTGCACAGTTTTCAGATGCATCTTCTGACGGCCCAGATCCTTTCAATGACTAGTGCTTCATCTCAAAAGAACATTCCCGCGAATATCCTTTGTGTAATTTCTAAAAGATCGATAGATTTAAAGGATAGAAGCTGCTCTCGCGTGGCGCAATCAGTGGCAATCTTACACCTGCGCGTTATGCTAATTAGACACGACACAAGCTACGTTAGACCGGATGGTCCTCGTGGTTTGTGCGCATTATCCAAAAGTCCTCCGCGAGAATTAAGATGTTATGGCGTAACGAACGTTGCTAAGAATTTCATTCGGCTACGGCACTGCATAGAACCATAATACATCTGAGACATTCCGAGAATAAACAATGTTGTTGTAATCTGTTTTGTTTTATAAAAATGGCTGCGGTCTGAAGTTGCGGCGAGTCATTAAATGAGCGGAGAGCTGGATGTCGGTGGAAGGTGGGAATGGCTGCCACGGAAACTGAACAGGAGACGGACGAATCCTTTCCAATGAAGTTCTACTTTTCGATTGGCTGAACGCTGTGATACAAATAACGACAGTCGTACTGCTCCCGCTAGAGGGCGTGCTTGGCATCTTTGTGACCAACTAAAAACGAATGCATTTCGACCTCATAAGTGAGGCTTTGACAGTCGTCTTTTGTCAGTGAAAAATTAGACGTGGCCTTCAGTTGACCTCTTCGTGAACCGGATTTGAGAGCGACAGAGTTCGCAAGGTGAATGATAAATATCTGGGCCAAATATGAAGAGATAGGCAATGAAAGGAGTTTGGAGTGTGGGGGTTGGCCTCAAATAGATGAGGATATTTTTTGTAACAATAATAAAAATTCTTTCTTACCTGTTGGGATAATCCACGGAATTTGATATTCTATTCGGAAAGAAAAAAATACCTCTTGTCGTTGGAACACTGATTAGTAAGTACACAATTTCAGCGGATCGATATTACTATCTCTGTGCTCAGGTTTCAATGCTAGACACAAATTATGAAACTTATCTGAAGATAGTTAAATCTTCATGATTTGAAACATCGGAGGTCGCTCTGTCTTGTATATTTTAGCTGTTTTGAAGTGAAAGTAGAAAAGTTATTAACGCCAGAATCCATGCCAACACCATCTGGCACATCAACTCGCACAACTATGACGGATACTACAAAGGAAGACCAATACAGCATTACGCTCAAGTATGATGGATACAACATTTTTATAGCCATCTGGACAGTAGAGATACGGCGTCGCCCTGAATGACTAAAAGGTATCAGAAGTACAAATTCACTGAGATTTTCTGGAAAGTAGGTTACTGTTGTTAGTCGTAAGTAGGCAGATCTCTTCTGATGGTAGTTAACCTATTCAAAGTACAGCGATGTCGAAAGAGTGATTCCGTCAGAGTCCATTTTGCCTAAATCTTAGAATGTTTCAGTAAATAGAGTCAGGGTCCCTAGCGATCTGATAACAGGATGTGATCTGTTAGATTGTGTTGCATTCCTGTGTAGCGCCAGCGCGTACTTGTTTACTTATTTGGCTGCTTTCAATTTGTCAGCACACTAATACTTGTCATTTTTAGTTGTTTTGCTTCAAGTATTGTTTTTTTTCCAAGAACAATTGTTTTTAAACCTACGAAAAGATTTATTTTACAAACCAAATTAATAATTAACATTGCGTCACTTATTACTCAATCTAAGACGATTGAAGCTCATAAGAAAGAAAAGGATGTATCCAACATAATGAATGTATATAATTTTAATATGAATTTGACCATGACCATCTTTAGTTATAAAATAAACATTTCAAGCTACGCGCCGTTGACTACAAAAAAGTAGGGACCCCTTTTAAATCCCGGTAGGGGATCAGATCAGTTCGGGGTACCTCCCTAGCACGGTCACTTTTCGCTCTGCTTCACCATGAAGAGTTCTGGTAGAGTTTAACGGGTACAAGTAATGGAGGTTCCGCGGGTAACTCTTGACCATCGTTCAACAGTTTCTCATGAAATTTGGGCCTTAGTATATCTAACCCCACTTGGTATTACAATGGCTTCGTCGTTCCAGTTTTTGTGTATTTTTCCATTTGTTAAATAGATAGATTTTTCCCTATAAAATTCTAACACTTACTTGACTCCGTTACCGGAGTATCAATGATAGTTCAGGCTCACTTTTGTTCGCCATTAATCGTTAATTCTGCCGTTTCTCAGGTTAGGGTAGAAATTCTTATCCGCCTCTAATGTTAATATTTTGAGCGATTTTCCTCCGTCATTTATTGGAATTGATCTCGTGGACAAACGAGAAAAGCAGCAGATGTTTTTAAAGCCTGGCTGAGACTGGAACGCTGGGGAGAGCTAAGAGAAGGAGTGAAGCAGTCTAAGAGCTGAAGCGATGAGTGATTCCAAGCCTGACGAATTCTCTGTTGCCGAAGACTCAAATGGTGATTTTGAATAAAATTCAAAAGTATTCAAGAACATTTTTGAAACTGGTCTTAATGATCTATCATCAAGCAAACTTTGTGATCCCAAGCAGCGTAAACTGGCCAAATATTGTTAACTGGATGGTGTGAGAACTATCTGCAGCTCGAATAGTCGCCAAGTTAAGAAGCAGCTTACTGCTTTCGTTGCCGCCATTTCCCGGGTGGTGAGGATTTACACACATATATACCGGCCATGGGTGGGAAAAGGTGGTAGTTTCCGTAAACATGAGTGATTTACCTTTAGGATGCGCTCGCGTCCTTTCTTTAAAGGATTTGTCGCCTAAGTCTTCAGCTCAATAGCAAGGATCGTGAGGAAAGGGAAACGCTGGAGACTTTCAAAACGTTAAGTGATGTCGATCCTCTTGTTGGCAGTCAAAGCACACGACTCCCCTGATTCCAAATCACACGTTTCTTGCTATTGTCTGGAACAGATAAGTAAGGGAATCGTAGAGGTTTTCTCTGATCTGAATGAAACAAGAGATGATGTAAAAAAAATCAACTGTCAGCAGTTATGGGCGTCGTTTAGCACACCTTAAGCATTCGGAGGCTAACTGGTCTAGTCTGTGGATGAGTCACATCGGTATCATAAACACTGTTTCGTAACGTTATGCTGGCGCATCTGTCACCAGAGGTCGGTTTAATAGCGTCGTCCAAAAGCACCTGCTGACTTTTACGTCCACGCTTTCAATCACAGAGTTAATTTACTAATAGTAGACAAGTCGACCAGAATGACGCACCATTTCTTTTTCTTGCTTGAAAAGTGTTTTCTTGTACATGGATCGTTTTTGAAGAAACGGGAAAACAAGAGTTGGGGAGCGGAAGAGGGAGCTGGAAAATGTAACACTTACTCTTTCTGAAGTTACCGATACACCAACAGCCGGCACCAGTTCTGGCTTAAGAGCAGTGGAAACAAAAGGGATTTTTCGCTCATTGAATGAGATCTTGTGGTTGGTTTGGTCATCTTCAATAAAATAATCTTAGCGCATACAAAGCTACTGTCGGACATGTCCGTAATCTCCCAACATCTGCCGTAAACTTAATTGCTGCTGTTAAGGAAGATCTTAAAACTTGCAGGATTGAAACCCCGTGGGAAGAATTATGGGTTGAAATTGAAGAAATGCGAGTAAAGAATTTGACTAAACTGAAGAATAATAGAAAGCGTTATAGGCACGCACAAAAGAAGTGCTCAGCGATTTGGAAATGATATTCATTTCACTTTATTAAAGTAATATCCCGGCTTAGGTAGAAAGGTCATCATTAACTGGCTTCTCCCACTGCCAGTCTTGAGCTGGCACTATTTAGACGCTTACAGTAATTACCTAATAGCTTTAGACGTTTATGGTAATAACCTAATAACCTTAGACATTTGGCTGATTACCAAGCAATGGCAAGGACGACAGATTACCGCTCAAAGCTGCGCAAGTTTCATTGGAAACTAACTTTTCATGTTGTGGCTTTACACAAAAATATCTCTAGATAGTCAGAGTCACAATTTCATTTGAATCTATACTCTATGGATTTCCTTTTAGAAGTTTCACTGCAATGTTATAGGATTTACAATCTATGGGAGATAACTATAAAACGACGGATAGCTTCCCTTGAACAAAAGGTCGTTTAAATAAAGATGGCTGAAATGACATGGCCGTATTAATGGTATCCGAGCAGATATTTGTTTGATCGACCCCTAATACAGCTACCGGCGCCAGTATTAATATAGTTATTACAAAATTAATATAGTTATTACAAGTTACACGCACGTTAGTGTGTTCATTTAAAAAAAAAAACAAGTATAAATTAAAGCTGTTTGTCCGTCCGTTTGCTTGCTGGGTATTTTTCTTTGTTTATTCACTGTTGGCTGCCTTCCGCCGGAGATAAGCTCACAGCTCCATCTAAATAAAGTCGGGGTACGGATAAGACTGCTCTCCTCCTCCTCCTCTTCTTCTCCTTCTTTAACACAAAAGGGAAGAAAGACGGAATATTTCGGCCGCAGCCCCGTCCGTTTTCGACAAGAAAGGAGCTTAACAACAAAAGGGGCATGTTTGTTTGAAAAAATAAAAGGGGGTCGGACCCGAACGGTCGCCGATTTGGCTTAGCGAGGGGTCGTGGACGATGGTAGCATCATTTACTCCGCTCTTAAAGAGGGCTGAGCTTTATTAGTGTAGAGGAGAAAGGGCAAATACGTGAATAATAATCGGAGCGTTATCTCGATTTGGGGAGAAATCTTTAAAAAAATAATAATTTAAAGAATCCTACTTCGTGTGTTCTATGTAAAAGCAGCAGCAACAACAAAATAAATAAATCATTAATAATAATAATAATGGTCGCCCCTAGTAATCGAAGATGGCCGTTCGGTACCCGCACTAATAGAACCCATTACGCCGAAAGGGGATCCTCCTCCGCCAGTTGACTAGCAGGCGGGTACCTACCTATTTAATGTAAGGAAATTTGCCTAGGGTTACTCCCAAACCACTATCCTCTCATTTGCTATCTACTACCCTACGGAACTCCCAGTTAAGTCCCAGCAGTCGTCACTAGCAACAGGGAATGTGGCTTCAGTTGTTGTATTAACTGGTTGGTTTATGTTAAGCTGCTTTGACATTGAGAAAAGTATTTGACAGCTTTTGTTATAATTATAACAATAATTCTTAATTGTACGTAAATATGAATTGAACAACAGCGAATAATAGTCATTCAAACACACCTTGGGGGAGAGATTTAGATATCAATTTCCATATATTTTTAATATGAATATTCTGTCCCCCCCTAGTGTTTTGTTTTTTCTTATTACTATTAAACTGTAACTTCTTCAAATCTTGACCAAAAAATGACAAATTTGACAAACACTAACTTAGATGTTTTATCAGGGTTATATATTTAAGCCCTGAAAGCTAGATTCCTTAATTTTCCCTAACCCTGACATTTTCAGCAGATATATGTAATGGTCCCCTTCCGTTGCTTTAATTTTTACATGGATCCCTCTCCTTAAGTTATTCAGAAATGGCCTACTGCTTTGTACAAAAAAATAATAGTGAATGTTATGTCTCAACTGAAGAAATAAGAATTTTATTTTTACATTGAAGAAACAAGTCTAATTAAAGATACAACAATTTTATTTTTTTAGGATGAAAATGCCAAAAGTATTTTGAAATTGTCCCATGAAAAGCTTCTTGAGATAAGAAATAAGATTTTAGAGCTTGAATAACTGCGAAGGAATCTGCCCATTACTGTATAGTGTCTGAATAAGTACCACTGTTCAACAGTGTGTTTATATCATGGTTTCGAATATTATAAGAACATAAACATGCACAGTATTTAAATACCCATTAGAACACGCAATTGTATTCCACGCTCAATATTCCCATTATAATTTTCATTACAAACATAACATGCTGGAAGCAAAGGTACCTGTTACATAGGAACATGGCCAAGCAATATCTGGTATGAAATATTAACAAAAGAGCAGATATCTTCCATTTCTTTAATTCTTGTGTGACTGCAAGATAATTAAGGTAAAGTTATACTATAATGATGAGCTCAGTTTTACAAGAAAGTTAATTAGCTGCTTTCTTGGATGAATTATAGAGAATATGAGCAGGACATCCAATTCCCAATATGTTTGGATTTCTTTCTTTTAATTTAGACCAAAAATTACACTGGAATTGCCTAGACAGTGGAGCTTTCCCATTAAAGCATCCAAACATGTGAGTATGGCCTCAGAAGTTTAAGACAAAAGTTCAAAAAGTATTACTTGAAGACCATAGACCTTTTGTGGAAATGCCTGACCACAGATAGGTTTTGATGACTTTATGGTTGGAGGCATTGAGGTATGTGTAGAAACTGAAAATAGTCTTCCTTGAAGTTGTTCAAGAATTTGATAATACAGGACAAAGATGCTCAGAACAATGGCTTCAGTTTTGATGCTGAATCAGGAAAGGATGAATAAAAGAGGATTCCAAGGTAATCATTGACAGAAGCGACACTAGCAACAAAAAGAATCGGGGTCTGGATTCTCCCTGAAAAAACAGACATTTAGTGCAGTGGGACGTGTAGAAAAATAGGCAAATCGTTAGGTTACATAAAAGATGTTGCAGGTGTTAGAATTAAAAGACTTTTTGCATTTTCAATAATACATATTTTAAAAAAATTCAACCTTTTGTGAATTCAGACAGTAATAATAATAATAATAATAATAATAAATTATGATATTCATAAAGTGAACCTTGAAATTGTCTAATACTTGACAAATATCCCACCAGCCCTGTTGTTCCTGTTTCCCAGGTAGACTAGGCCTAATAATGTAGTTTTAAAATAGATTCGGGGGGGGGCACGTGTGCAAGCAAGCAAGCACGCCACTGGTCATTGATGGGAGAGAAGGATGGTGCTTTGATTGAGTGAAGAGAGAGATGTATTGTCTGTTCCCAGAGTTTGACATCTTCTGACCTGGTTAAGAATTTTAGGACTAAATTTGAGATTTCTGTGGGCGCGCGGGGGTGGTGGTGGTTTCTTGTGTGTTGGATGACCTGAGAAATTCCTCAGGTTTCGCGACTGGAACAATAATTCCCTCCTAGCCCCCCCCCCTCCTGTATGTATTACAGGGACATCTTGTAACCAGGGCCGGTCTGTGCCCAGAAGCCATGGAGACAACACCAGTCCTATTCCCTATCCCTGAGCCGCCGCCGCAGACCCATCGAATAAAATCAATTCCACCGCCTGTCCGCGACATATCTTTAAACACCTGATTTTTAATATTTATCCATTTATTTATCAAGAAATATTCCGGCAACAACGAAATCCGAATTATTCCAGCAAACGCGGTTGGATTTTCTAGAAGAGTCCACGTGGTGGTGACGTCATCGCCTCCATATTAAACCGCGTCTGATGTTCTGGAACCATCTGGAGCTCGCTTCTACGGGCTGAATTCCCGTAGTCAGGTCGACCGAGAGCTGCTGAGAACAGCTCAGCCAGGTATGTCGGTAGTCGGGGGATGCTTTTTGGAATGTGGTTGCGTGGGTTTGTTGTTCCGAGGGTCGCTCGTTTTGCGTGGGTCGTGTGATGAGTTGTGGAAGGCGGCCCCGCCGTGGTATTGTTTGTAATACTAATAAGGCTCTGGCTCTCTCTCTCTCAGGGGAGGGGAGGGTTCCTTCGTTTCCGACTGAAACCGTCCCGATGGAGGGAAGCAGGGATAATAACCCTTCCCAGTGAATATTTATGCTGGACTCGAATACTGACGCTGAGGAGAGAGATTCAAATGGATGTCGCGGTGTTACCATCGTGACGGGCGTTGGTCATCTGCTGCTGCTGCTGCTGTCTTTATAAACAGATCAGCCACGAATTAAGTTTGCTTGCTTTTATTTATTAATTATTTAAGGGATGGATTAGTCTCGCTTCGCCGAGAAATGGGGTTGCATTTTTCCTGGTTGGTTGGTTGACACCAACCCCTCGTGGATTTTTCACTCGGGCCGAACTTGTCGGACGGTGGACTTCCCCCTCATTTAAAATGAATAGAAGGTGAGTACCGCTGCCTGCCCCTCCCTTCTATCACCAGGGTTACGCTGATCGAAAGGAGATCCAGAGATCCAGCCGCGGAAGTCCCGATTTAAGGAGGCACCACAACCGGTATATATCGCCATTGGTAAACCCTCACAACCCCTGAACTTTTAACGTGGTCGGAGGGATATTGATGGGCCGCCTTTGGTGGTGTAAGTACTACCCCCTACTGCTGTTGGGGTTCTCTTTCCAGGGGCGTTACTACCCCCTACTGCTGTTGGGGTTCTCTTTCCAGGGGCGCTACTACCCCCTACTGCTGTTGGGGTTCTCTTTCCAGGGGCGTTACTACCCCCTACTGCTGTTGGGGTTCTCTTTCCAGGGGCGTTACTACCCCCTACTGCTGTTGGGGTTCTCTTTCCAGGGGCGTTACTACCCCCCTACTGCTGTTGGGGTTCTCTTGCTGACTCTGACTGCTGGAGCCTCTGGATTTTGTTTTTGTATCAGGGAAAAGGGATGCAGAATAAATTGAAGCCATGCACGCACTGTGGGCGAGAATTTTCAGATGTTGGTCCCCCTCCTGATGATGAAGTGGTATTATTACTTAAATTAGTATGATGAATGTATTCTTTAAAAGTCAGAAGTGATTTTTATATCTACCTTTTTTGTTTTTCCCCCAACAGGTTCTCATTCATTTGTTGGGCAGTTCATTAATGATCAGTAAAGATGGTGAAAGAAACAGGTTATTATGACACATTGGGAGTGAAACCCAATGCCACATTGGATGAAATAAAGAAGGCGTATCGAAAGCTTGCTTTAAAATATCACCCTGATAAAAACCCAAATGAAGGAGAAAAGGTAAATTGTTGAGGTTGGCTCTGGTTATGCACCATATTGCAGTAAATTAGTTCTGAAAATTGATGCTGTACCACAAGTTTTCAATTTACACAAATTACATTGAAAGGATAAAAATTTCAGACATTGGAAGAAGTAAATTAAAGTCCCAATAACAGAGTCAGTAACATTAGTTGATGATTGAGTAGTAACCTTTTTAGCACCTAATGCTTAGGGGAGTTTTGTGTTTAATATTTAGAATTACTAAATCATTCCTGTTTTAATGTCATCCAAACTTGGCACGAGAAGTTTGAAAGCGATAGTGGTTCTACTGAGGCTGAAGTAAGAAAAATTTGTGGAAAAAAATCCAAAATAAAATTGTTGCTGATTAGATTTGATGTATGCAATAATGACAGTTGCGTTTTAATTCTCGGTGCTGCCATACACCTAATGATAATGGAGTAGACTAATGTAGTTTGGTACCTCATAGCTAGCATGTCGTGCATATGAAAAAGATGGTTATGGGGTGGGGGTTGTGTACATGCAATCAAATATTTGGCCATATGTGATGTTCTATTGTAGTTCAAATCAATTAGTCAGGCATATGAAGTTCTCTCGGATGCCAAGAAAAGAGAAGTTTATGACCGAGGTGGTGAGGAGGCGATCAAAGGTGGTGGATCTGGTGGTGGCAGTGGTTTTGAATTTCATTCAGCGATGGACATATTTGACATGTTTTTTGGTGGGGGAACAAGGAGCCATGGTTCTACAAAAGTCAAGGACTGTGTTCACCCACTTAGGGTTACATTAGAAGAATTGTACAATGGAGTCACACGGAAATTGTCCATTCAGAAAAATGTCATTTGTGAGAAATGTGAAGGTGAGAATTAATTTATTTCAATGTCTGCATTTAATTTTTTAAATCATTTAAGTGGAAATGTTATGCCTTTAAAAATTTTCTGAAAAATTGTTTAATATATACAAGAGATTGGAGTGTGAAGCCTTTATTGTATAGTGAGGGGATTAAATGTGAAGTATTAAAGAATTTTCTTTCAAAGTAATAGAATTTTTGATATTTTTTTAAGAGCAAACTTAACATTGAACTTGTCATAGAAAATATCGATGCGGTAGAATTGCGGTGTTTTAAATTAATTCCAATGATTGATATCTAGGTGAAGAGAGCTTTGTGCCAAGCACTTAATTATCATGAAAAAAACCACAATCAGGGTGTCATTATAGCTTTTTAATTAGTTAAAACAACTTTGAATTAAAATAAAATTGAATGTTATCTTATTGGGAACATCCAATACTTAGGCCTACTACATTTTAAAAATATTGTGTTGGGTTAATTGATTATGGCATATGACTTACTAGTGGTGTGTGAGGAGGAAAAACAAAACACATGAAAGTTTGTTTTTACTATCATAATGAATTAGCATTTAGTTTGAGTGAACTTATTATGGAGCAGCTTTGAGAATTTGTCAGTTTTACTTTTCCTAAGTCTTTAATGTGGAACTGAAAAGTCTTACATTTACTGAATTCATTAAGCACATTCTCACTTAATTCTTTTTTTGTATTTATGTAGTTGGCTTTGTGCATTGAAAAGTTCTGATGATGGGTGGTAAATTAGTGTTTTTACATTACCACCTTTTGAGTGTTCAAGATCACGTTTCAAAAAGTGGTGGTGGAATTAAAAGCTGTTAAATACTTAATGACCTCAACAGCCAAAGTTTTTTGTGGCTGCCTTGAGTATTTACTGTGTTTGTCAGCCTGAAAAGTCAAGGTTATCATGAGAGCTAGAAAGTTCTTTTGTTCATATATTCACTGCTGATGTTTTACCCTACCTTTTTTAATTATTTGAATTTTTAAGTATAATTTTTCTGTGGGTTTATTGCAAGTAAAATTACATAAATATATACAGTAGGAGACTGGTTAATGATAGTACTTGGTTTTTATGCAGTGAATTAATTTGTATTTGCTAGGTCGTGGTGGGAAAGGTCCACCAGAAAAATGTTCCACGTGCCATGGAGCTGGTGTTCAAGTTCGTATCAACCAAATAGGCCCCATGGTTCAGCAAATTCAGACAGTTTGCCATGACTGTCATGGAAAGCGGGAAAGAATCAACCCAAAGATGCGCTGTAAGACTTGTCAAGGCCGCAAAGTGATACAGGACAAGAAAATACTAGAGGTCCATATTGACAAGGGTATGTCGGTCCATTCTAGGATATATGTTTTAAAAAAAAAAACCATTTAAGATAAGGGTAGTGTTTTAGGCTATTTGTAGAATGACAGGATTATTTTGGGCTTCTTTATTTGTCACAGTATTAGTAAGAAAACTAGCTGATTAACTTTTGTTACTGCCATGAGTTATTTTTAAGGGATTCTGTGGTTGTGGTGGAAGAAGCCTGAAAAATTCCCTTATTTCTTCTTTTGGAAACCTCATTATAGGAAAAGAGGTTGCTGAGTTTAAAGCTTTGTTAGTGTTTTATGTATCTTTTTGTTTCTTGTTGTCAAGGAAAACAATATGTAGAGCAAGATGTATTTCTGGTTCTGCTGATGCATTGTTCTGGAAGTAAGTTAAGGTGGTATAAAACAACAAAAACACTTTGTATGAAGTTTGTGGTTCTACTATATTGTGATTCATTTATCCCAACGGGACTCTAAGTTTTAATCTAAACAAATTCTGCCAAATGATTTCATATAGCATTTTTTTTCAAATGATCTGTTGAATAACATGAAACCAGTTTACTCAGTTTTCAATACCAAATCTTTGTCTACTCTAATCCAGTGTATATACATAAATGTTGTAAAGGCTTAATCATTTTAAGGTATCCATGGTTTGTCTAACTGCCTAAGATCTAATGTTGATGCACTTGCTAAGCTTTTATTATTTAAAAAAAAAATGTTTTCTCATTAATCAGGGATGAAAGATAATCAGCACATTCGTTTCACTGGAGAAGGGGACCAAGAACCAGGATTGGAGCCAGGTGATGTGATTATTGTGCTGGATGAACAACAACATTCTGTCTTTAACAGGCATGCCAATGACTTGGTTATGTCTTTAGAGGTAGAACTAGTGGAGGCCCTGTGTGGCTTTAGAAGAACTGTGACAACACTAGATGGCCGGACACTAGTTATTACATCTTATGCAGGTGAGTGTACTTTTGGGTTTGGTACTGCTGGTGGGTGACCCATGCTAAGGTGTTTGTCACAGCTTATTCCATTTGCGGTGCACTTGATACTTTTTAATTGCCATTGTCAAAATTTTTTTTTTTTTTTTTGTGGTAACACACTAAGATGCTTTTGTAAGAAAATGTAGTTAATGTTTCTCAACAGATTTAAGAATTAAGTAAATATGGACATTGCAGCCTTGATTTGATTTTGGGAGATATATACTCACAAAAGAGCAGATGGTGATGATTTGGCCACACTGTTGCTGAATAACTGAACACCAAGAAAGTCCGTTTTTTTCAGAGTTGAGTATGCACTACAAATGTGTAGCGCATCAAGTGCTCAAATAGCAGGTATGATCAGAGATTTTGGCTGGGACAAACACTTTCTTTGGACAGGAGCTTTGTATATAGTCCATAAATTCTATTCATACCTCAAATTTGAGTTGCTTGTACAAGATATGCTTACAAAAGAAAACGTAAACAAGTCATTTAGAATATTTTAGATTTTGTCAAACTTTCATTTTGTTTTATTTTTTAATCGATAAAGAATCTTGAAATGTTAGACATTTGTTCTATAAGTAGATGTTTTTTTGATATTTGCCTATAGCGACAAAAATAGGACTGCTTTGTTACTCTGAGCATTTATTTTGATCCCAGGGTAAGGGAAATCTTTGAATTTGAAGCCTTACAAAATTAGTTCCCTTACATAATAAAATCTGGTAGCATGTCTATTTTCTTTTTTAATCAAATTTACATGGTCACATGTATCTTCAGTTCTTAAGGTAAATATTTTTTAGATTTCACCCTTGCATACTTGTTTTGTTTTTGATGGTTAGTTAATCAAACCACAGGTTGTTTTTCTATTTATTGTATTCAGACCACTGTGAATTCTCAGGTTAGATAACTAGTGAAGTAGCACGTGATCATAAAAAATGACTAGCAGTGTTTTTTCTCTTCCAGGGGAAATAATCAAACATGGTGACATCAAGTGTGTCATAAGTGAAGGTATGCCCATCTACCGAAACCCATTTGAGAAAGGCTTCCTGATAATCTCATTCTCTGTGAGCTTTCCAGGTAACAACTTTGTTAATCCAGAAAAGCTGACTCTGATGGAGCATCTGCTACCAGCACGTCAGGAACTCATCATTCCAGATGATTCCACTGAGTGCATCCTGACTGACTGTGAGTCCAAAAACATGCGCAACAGCCACTTGACTGAAACTGATTCAGATGATGAACATTCGGGACACCAGCGTGTGCAGTGTGCTTCACAATAACAAATTTTAATTGTCTGATTTAATTGTGTAATTTTAGGAAATTGTTTTCTGGAACAGTTTTTCATTGTACACTTTCTCAAATTGGAACTTTTTTCTGTAAATCCAGCAATACGGTCAGTAGAAGATTGACTTCCTATTAAAATCTCAATCATCTGAAGAACTGATGTTATATTTACTATAAGAATGGAACAGATACAAATTGAGAAGCAGCAAGAACAAGCCATGTGTGAATATTTACATATGCTCAAAGCAGCAGAAAGTCCTCTCAAGATTTGCATGTGGTCCATTTTGCTTAAACAAAAATGCAAGTAGCTTGTGTATAAAAGTATTTACCTGTATTATTTCAACTATTACATTTGTCTAATACTAAATGCTAGTTTTGCACTTGCTGCATTACAAAGCTGTCACTCTAATGGAAAAGTAGCATTTTAATATTCATGGTCTGGTACCCTTTTAAGGGTATTAAGTGTTTGGCTGGTCATCTTATCTGACATAAAATGGTATGGTTAGATAATAGTTAAATATAAATCTGACAGTAGTACTCCTAAATCTTGCTTCTACTGCTGTCTTGGGAATTTAATTTTGTCTTCACTTTGATAATCTCACTGTGATAAATCATTTCAATGCTTTGCTTTATCTGTATTGCTTCACTGTTGTGATTTTATGTTCAGGTTTTTGTAGCCTAAGATTACGTGAATGTTTGAGCAATTTGAAAATTTATGTATGTAACTGTTAACATTGACCAGGATGTGCAGTATTTAGTTAGATAGAACGTTTAAATTCAATCCCTCTATGGTGCATCTGATGACCACACAAGGTCACTCCACTATAACTGTTCTCACAGACTGAGCTGATGTTAAGTAGCAACTAAACTGCCAAGTGAAGTTATTCCTACTGGATCATGTACAGGAATGAACTACTAACCCCTGCATGGGTGGGCAGAACTGAAGTACTGATAGTATAATTTTAAAATGCTAAGTTATGGAAATAACTGATGTAGATTAGTAGGAGAAAAGACCAAATTATTCAAAAAAGTTGGATTGGCTGGGATGTGGAAAGACCAAAAAAAACTAGTGTGAACAGAATGCTTTAACTCTGCTGAAGTAAGAACAGTTCAGTATGTATTCAATTTGTTATGACTCAGTATTTATGTTTTTAAAATTTTTTAAGGCCCTTGTTTCTTGCAATAAAGTTAGTGTGAAAAAAAAAAATGAGAATAAATTCCTTGATTTCTCTTAAGTTTTTTAGATTTGTGTTCTAAGAACTTTCTGTTGGACCAAATGGGAGAAAAACTGCATTACACCAGTTCATGTGTAGGAAGCAAATGCCCACTCCAGATGATCATTCTTATGAACCGTCTTTCTCTGCAGAGACCATAATGTTTAATGGCTGTTTGATTGATGTGGTCTTGTTCACAACTGTCTGGTAAAAAAAGTGAAATTTTAAATATCAACAATATGTGGGTTTTGTGAATTTAAGTTTTTCTCTTTATTAAAATGACCTTTTTCCCTTTACATTTTTTCCTCATTTATAGTCACTACTGCTATTAGATATCTCCATGGTATTTTGCGGTTTGCAAGAAAAGAAAACTAACAAACTATTTGAGCCTTCTGTAGATGGTAATCTACAGAACACAACTTAGGATAAGAATTCATTAGTTTAATTTTGTAACTTTTATATGTAGATCCTGAAGTTGAGAAGAGGAAGACAGTTTTAGTGGCAAGAAAATGTTATCGTTTAGGTGTGATATTTTATTAGTTTTTTTTTTTATATTAAAGAAATTATAATGACAATGCAACATGACTGACCTGGGAGAGTTATCCTTGTACTCTGCTCAAGAATGTGTGGCATGGTGTTGGTGTTTATGGATGACTTGTGTTAATTTTACTTATGACTATTGCAAGATATCCATTTTAGATGTTACAAGTTCCAACAAAAATAGATCTGCTTCAGCAATTTCCAGTTGGAAGACTATATATTGTGACATCTGCAATATGTTGTCTAGATAGGAAATTCATGCTTAAATATTTAACTGAAAGTTGATCAAGGTACAATAACCAAAATGAAATGGCCCTAATGACCACCAAACAATTCATGAAAAAACAAATAGTGATTGACAGTTTGAGAAATGTTTAGCAGTAGGTGAATCAGTAATTGTTGAAAGAAACCTGCAAAGGAGAATAGTTAAACAATATACAAGAAAACTGACAGCTTCTGAACTGATGTATTTTGACATTAATTAATCTAAGCTTGAACTTATTAGCATTTTGCCATTCCAGTAAGAGATACATATTTGGTATAAATGACTTTTTTTTGTAAATATTGTGTATGAAAAGATGTGATATTGGCACATCCAAGATTTGCAATACAAAGAGCAAAAATCTGTAATAACAGCAAAAACAGGTAATAAAAGGAAGTATTATGTGCCCTTTCTGTAATTGTTGGTCAGCATTTCCTTTTAAATGCATAGTAGCTTTTGTTCTACAAAGAATAAGTATGGGCGATAATTCTCGTTCAACCTGAAACATCTACAGATTTGGCAATCCAAGAATGCACTATTGTTGATTAGCTTTCTAAAAAAACAAATTCGAATGATTTATTTAAAGAAAATAACTGAATATTTCGAGTGTGCTGTAACTATACCCTGATTTCCCAAAGTTAAGCAAGAAATAAAAATATTTGCAAAATGATTAACTTTTTTTCGTATAACAAAACTTTAGCAAAAAAAAGCAAATTACAAATAGATTGTAGGTGTGTAAGGGGAAACTAGGAAATATTCCAACATTAAAAAGTATAAACAAAATTTAATTAAAGGCAGTCAACATGTCTTCCTGGATCATCCAATACATTTGCAATGTGATTGGAGAACATGCTGGCCATATTGTACAGGTTTGGAGGGGATTGATCGATTACATGTTCTCAATGGGTATCGGAGTTATTGTCCATTAAAATGAATGTATCTATAACAATTTATCTTGTTTGTGGCCTCACACACAGTTCTAGAATATCCTTCCTATGGCTCACTGCAGTCAGGGCACCGTGAAACACGCACAAGTCTGCACACCCATTCTTCACTGTGATGATCCCTGTCCCTACAACTAAATCTTGATTCACCAGTAAAGAAAACAGGTTCCAGTCTGGTGGTGTCTAAACCATATGCTTGACGGCACTAGTTACCATTTCTGTTTATGGTGGAGGTTAAGAAAATTGAACACGATGGATCTTTTTCATGCGACTTCCAGCGTATCATTGAGGTTGATACCAACTTCCTTGTGACAAGAGCAAGTTGGGTCAGTGTTGAAGTTCTGCTCCATCCAGACAGAACTGACACGCACGACTATCTGCTGGGGTCGCCACTCGAGCTGGTCTTCGGACAATATCTCCACACTTTTGAAACTGTTTTCACAGCCGATAAACCACATTTCTCTTCACATTCATCCATTCCGCCACCTGGGTTTGTGACTGTGGACCTTTAACTCTCCACCTTAGAGAATCTGCCAAACAATAACCACTACTTATTTGTGACTTTTCTCCTTAAAACAAATACCTTAACAAGGCCAAACTTGACATGAAACAAGCTAAAGGGAATTTATGTTTCTACTGCAATTAATTCGCATATTTCTTTGATAAAGGCTGTGTTGCATGAAGAAGAGAGTTGATGCTGAATATTTGATCTTTTGTGTTCATTCCCTGGCTAACTTTTAAAAACCGGTGTACTTAGTTGAATTACTGAATGTGTAGTCTTCAGTATTAGTAAGGGTATATTTCCAAACTGCCGTGGGACTCGCTTTTCTTCTTTGTAATATCGCATTACACCAAACATTGCTACATTATATTTAATCAGACTTCAAGCCGTACTAGGTGTGTACATATAAAACCCAATCTCCTGTAAGATTAGTTCGTCCAGTCTCTCATATAATAGCCTACCCTTTTTATTTACTTCGCTCTCTTCATCAGAAATGCTTTCAGAGCAGAGCATGGAGGAAAAACGACGGAGTGCTTTCGCGAGAGTTGGGCTGCTGACGTCACAGAGTACTGCGGCCGACGGTGTCCATGATGCTGCAGACTTCTGGGAGGACAAGTCCACTACTCCCGCTCTGGCCGGGCTTCTGGGAGCGCAGAGATTAGTAACTCGCCTGCAAGGTGACAAATCAAAGGTAACTCTTATCCAAAATTTAAAACCGTAAAAACCAATTTTAAATACTGCCAGACTGAGGATGAATACTTCTCCCTGTTCTTTGGAGAAGCTAAAGGCTGCATGGAGGAGGAGGAGGAGAGTATGTTTCTCGGTAATTGCGTTCCCCTCGTGCCAATAACGTAAGGGCCGAAGATTAGGGAGACTTTCTGAGGGAGTGCGAGCCGTTCCGGTTTTCATGTACACAAGTCCGCGGCGAAAGAAATATCTGGAGAACCTTAGTCCTTCCTCTCCATCCGCTGGAGGAGAAGAAGAACTCCGTGGTACGGAACAACAAGAAACCATAGCAATTGCCCAGTATCTAGTGGAGTCATCGCTGAACGGCCGCCCGACGTTAGTCGGCCCAAGGAGGAAGTCATTCTTGAATCTCACATTACTGCGAAAACTAGAATGTGATTAGCGGACTTCGATGGGGTTTGTTTGGGTGGGCGCCTGTTTAAACTTGCTTGGGTTATATGGCAGCGAGGAGGGCGGGTGAATGCGAGTTCGTCCCACGGCAAACTAATTTATTTGGTAAGTTCTGTTTTTATTTTTTACATAACCTAAAAAATACTCGAGTCAGTTCCTTCCTCTCACTTCTGTCTAAAAATTAAAAAGATTGGGATGCTCAGAGCTCCGATGGTTACACTTGATCGAACAGTGACTAAGACGATCGATCGCTTGCTAGCTGTGGCTCATCGGCTTTCCGCCTCAGATCAAAGTTTGGTGGACATTGTTGCTCCGTTTACCTTCAATTTTTTTTAAATTTACGTTCGTCACGTTCTCCCATACGTTTTTGTGTCTCCTCCCCAACTCTCTAACATATACATTACGCCGTTCCGTTCACACTTTTCTAGTCAGCAGAGACAGCTGAGTGTGTTTTCTTTTTTTGTGTCTGTTGAGAGAGAGAGAGAGAGAGAGAGAGATGACGTCAGTACAGAGAGAGAGAGTGAGTGAGATAGACTGAGAGAGAGATGACGTCAGTACAGAGAGAGAGAGTGAGATAGAGATAAGAGAGAGAGGATGAGTCAGTACAGAGAGAGAGAGAGAGTGAGATAGACTGAGAGAGAGAGATGACGTCAGTACAGAGAGAGAGAGAAATGGGGAAGAGAGAGAGAGAGGGGGGAGAGAGATGACGTCAACAGAGAGAGATAAACACAGGGAGATGACGTCAGCACAGAGAGTGCGATAGATGAGAGAGCGATGACGTCAGTACACAGAGAGAGGAGAGACACAGAGAGAGAAATGGGGAAGAGAGAGAGAGATGACGTCAGCACAGAGAGTGAGATAGACTGAGAGAGAGATGACATCAGTACAGAGAGAGAGAGAGAGAGATAGAGACACAGAGAGAGAGAAATGGGGAGAGAGAGAGATGACGTCAGCAAGAGAGTGAGATAGACTGAGAGAGAGATGACGTCAGTACAGAGAGAGAGAGAGAGAGAGACAAGAGAGAGAGAATATGGGAGAAATAGAGAGGGAAGAGAGAGAGAGATGACGTCAGCACAGAGAGGAGATAGACTGAGAGAGAGATGACGTCAGACAGAGAGAGAGAGATAGAGCACAGAGAGAGAAATGGGGAAGAAGAGAGAGATGACGCAGCACAGAGAGTGAGATAGACAGAGAGAGAGATGACGTCAGTACAGAGAGAGAGTGAGAATAGAGATACAGAAGAGAGAGAGAGAGTGAGATAGATGAGAGAGAGAGACGTCAGTACAGAGAGAGAGAGAGTGAGATAGAGATACAGAGAGAGAGATGACGTCAGTACAGAGAGAGAGAGTGAGAGAAGACGAGAGAGAGATGACGTCAGTACAGAGAGAGAGAGAGAGATAGAGACACAGAGAAGAAAGGGGGAGGGAAGAGAGAGAGAGAGACGTCAGCACAGAGAGTGAGATAGACAGAGAGAGAGATGACGTCAGTACAGAGAGAGAGTGAGATAGAGATACAGAGCGAGAGGAGAGGAGTGAGATAGCCTGAGAGAGAGAGATGACGTCAGTACAGAGAGAGAAGAGTGAGATAGAGACAGAGAGAGAGATGACGTCAGTACAGAGAGAGAGAGTGAGATAGACTGAGCGAGAGATGACGTAGTCAGAGAGAGAGAGAGAGGGAGAGGGTGAGATAGAGACACAGAGAGAGAGAAATGGGGAAGAGAGAGAGAGATGACGTCGTACACAGAGAGAGAGAGTGAGATAGCGCGAGGAGATGAGTCAGTACAGAGAGAGATGACGTTAGTACAGAGAGGCGAATGTGTGTGAGAGAGGAGGGAGAGCGATTACGTCAGTACAGAGAGAGAGAGAGAAATGGGGCGGAGTGAGATAGAGACACAGAGAGGAGAGAAATGGGGAAGAAAGAGAGAGAGAGTGAGATAGACAGAGGAGAGATGACGTCAGTACACAGAGAGAGAGAAATGGGGAAGAGAGAGAGAGATGACGTCAGTACACAGAGAGAGAGAGAGTGAGATAGAGCGAGAGAGATGAGGTCAGTACAGAGAGAGATGACGTTAGTACAGAGAGAGAATGTGTGAGAGAGAGGGAGAGAGATTACGTCAGTACAGAGAGAGAGAGAAATGGGGAGAGTGAGATAGAGACACAGAGAGAGAGAAATGGGGAAGAAAGAGAGAGAGAATGAGATAGACAGAGCGAGAGATGACGTCAGTACAGAAAGAGAGTGAGATAGACAGAGCGAGAGAGAGATGAGGTCAGTACAGAAAAAGAAAGATGACGTCAATACAGAGAAAGAGAGAGATGACGTCAGTACAGAGAGGGAGAGTGAGATAGACAGAGAGGGGAGAGAGAGGTGGGGAGAGTGAGATAGAGACACACAGAGAGAAAGAGAGATGACGTCAGTACTGAGAGAGAGTGAGATAGACACGAGAGAGATGACGTCAGTACAGAGAGAGAGTGAGATAGACAGAGAGAAAGAGATGACGTCAGTACAGAGAGAGATGATAGACAGAGAGATGACGTCAATACAGAGAGGGAGAGGGAGATAGACAGAGAGAGAGAAATGGGGGGGAGAGAGAGAGAGAGAGATAGAGACACACACAGAGAGAGAGAGAAATGGAGAAATGGGAGAGAGAGAGAGAGATGACGTCTTTACAAGAGACGTGGGGATAAGACGTTGTTAGAGAGAGAGAGAGTTAAGCTATTCGTGAGCTGGAGGACCGACGGCTTCTTGCCCATCCACTTACTGCCTTCCACGCTCAGATGCAACGTTTTAATTATGTATTTTTGTCTACAGGGAGAGGATTTGTATTTTTAATTGTCTATGACGCCCTGCTCGAGCTCTGTCGAAGATTTTCTAGGCCTGCGAGCTCCCTCCACACCAATTACACAGGTATGCTGCGCCCTCCGCTCGTAAATAGGAGTTCTATGCATATTTCTAGACGGCTGACTTACACGGGTCGAGCGCATTCACTCCATTTGGTCACCACTGGCCGCTCGGAAAAGTGCCGCTAATCTTCTCCCCCTTCCATTTCTTTTCTTCTTTTGTGTGTTTCAAGCAGAGTTTCTTAAGACCTTAATGATGTAGCTGTTCCTGCTCGAACAAATGCCACTGGCATTTCCAGAAACGAGTGAAAAAACAAAACTGATTTTATTTGCTTGAAATGTTTGAGGGGGGGATAATGTTTTTGAAGTTATCGGGTCACCTTAACCCTTTCCAGCCGGAAAATGTGAAAATAAAATGGCACATTTGTTGAGCATTAATCGGTGTGTCCAGAAAAATGGCAAAGTGACTATATTATTAGTAGGTGCTGTTTTGCTGTACCCAAATGGTCACCAGAGTTGAAGCCTCACACCGCACCAGCCGATTGTTTTTATGGCCTCGAGATCTGAACGGAGGAGATCGCAAAGAACGTCTATATTTTACATGGGTCATTTGGTATATTATTGCATCAGTTATTCGTGTGTTTATATCAGATAGGTCCTGGACTGATGAGAATGATGCATTCTACCAATGGCCGCGTAATGTTAACAACAAGCCAACGTCCCATCACTTACTCGCATTGGCTCTATCGAGGTTTTCTGAGGGGGTGGAGATTCTGTACGATAAAAGAGTGACGAGAGTAGACTAAAGCCGGGTTGGTCGATTACAGGAAAGAATAATTAAAGGCAAAAAATAGTTAATTAGCGTAGCGTGTAGCAATGAAATATTTCCATTAACAAATCGAATAAACCGACAGTGAGAGGCATAAATGATGTAAATAGGATAACATCGCTTAATATAGAGCCAGGGACGGATTCTATTCATTGCCTCTCGGTAAAAGATAATGTCCCTATCAAAGGTACTTCGTCGTTGCCATGACAGAACTTCCTTCGCATGATTCGAAATACGGCCACAAAAATCTTTATTGCTTTTTAAAGGGAAATAAATACAAATAGGTCGGTTTTTGTCCTTTCAAATTCTTGTCGGCCTGTGACAACTCAATAGCAGATGAAGTAATCCGAAGAGACGTCGATGACGGTTTCTGATCTGAACGTGAGGGCTCAGTTTGAAATGAGACAATCACTGCAATTTACTTGTGACGTCATACATGATAAAAGTTCCCGTAAACATGAAACAGATTTACATAGGCATTCATGGAGTAGGAATTACTAGCGACGGTTCTTTATTAAGTAAGTGGAGACCCAATCATTCGCTTTGAACTGCAAAGTGAGACATGCTGTAGCGGGGAACGTACCGCAAATGTATTTTATAAATTTTTTTTTAAAAAATCCTTTTAAAAGATGTTTTTTGCTGTGAATTCGAAGTCGGATGCATTGTTTACGTCACCAAACAATAAGTTGAGGTGGGACATCTCCAGGAGGCAAAGAGAAGAGCCTCAGCCGCTATCTGACCAGCGATCTTCACCGGGCGGGCAGGTAGCATCTCTTCTGGTTCACGTTTACTGTAAGCCACTCTTCTTCCTCCTCTAGCTCTAGTCTGCAACTAAGGTGAAACGACAATGAGATACAACACCTGCTTTTACCTGCACTCATCTGTCCCGTCCTCCAGTTTAATTTTTATCTATTTTAGCGTTTGTGGCTGACAGCTTAGTAAAGGGAGTCGACACGTCGCTTGTGTGTCTTCTCCGTGACTTCGTCTCTTGTTCCGTTCCTCTTTCTCATAACAACACACCTACAATGGTGAATATACGCGACCTCTACGGATCGATATCGTATTTAGAGCAAAACCTTGTTGCTGATGTTGTTTCTTATAAATACAACGACTTCGTGACTTCAGCAAGCATGGTTTTTATAAATAAATTTACTCGTAGAGCTTGGTGCAGAGGTTGTTGTTGTTGTTGTTGTTGTTGCGTCACCTCAGACGCCTGAGGATAGTCCTCAGTAGCGCTGTGGCTGCGCGTGGAAGTCGAGAGAGCTCGTCGTAGGTGAGACCCAGCTGATGGTGATGACGGCAGGGCAGCGCATCCAAAGGTGTTCGGATGACTCATTATCATCTGAATGAACATCAAATGAAGTCTGCTCCTCTTTTGGTTGATTTAAAGGAATAATAATGCATCTTAAAAATAAGTCGATAACTAATACTTAAGTGAACTTCCACGGGACATGGCTCAGTTGTTCATACTCCGCTTGGTGGGGTAAAGAACACGACAATATACATTCTAGAAACGGCGGCTTCCTTAGCGTAACAGCATTTTGATTTAGAAACGATTTATTTTCAAGACTTGATCAATGACGAAACCTATAGATGTAAGTTGGGGCAGCAAGGAACAGATCTACAGCCATTTTAGGATAGATTCTGACAGAGAGAGAGAGAGTGTGAGAGACGGCGCGCGCTAGGCTGGACTGGGTGTGCTCGACCCTGGCATCTCTCTCACTGCGAAATAACACGGGGCCGTGAGTCAGACGGAGCTACCAATTTTACTGACAGTTTAATTAATGGAAAAGTAGCGAGTGAAACAAATAAGCCTGTAATTTCTATAAATTAAAAGTGTTTTAGAACTGTGGAGTCACACAAACACCAGATATCCCGAGAAACGTTATTTATTTCCTGTACGAAAGCTTGGGAAAGTACAGCAATATTCTGAACGTGCTCAATTTCATCTCGAAGATGTTCGCTCTATTGAGTTTAAGTCCTGGCTTTGTCGTTGGTGAATAGTTTTTGTCTAGTATCGGGCGGCCGATCGGCAAAATGAAGAGCGACAAGAAAATCAGTATTTTTTCTGATGGAATTTACGGAGTAACAAGACGAGGTTCTTAGTAATAAGGTACACATCCCAGCAATGCTTCTTTGAGTGCAATCTTGTGTCTGTTGCTCAATTCTCAATCGACGAACGACCCGGGGCAGATCGGAATGTCCTTAAATTCAACTGAAAATGTTGGCTAAGTCTGGCTTGCTTATGTAGTCCTGACAACCTTAAATATTTCACAAGGCAGCGACCATGGTCAGCCAGCCACTGAGTTTCCCAGGCAATCTCCCATAAGTTGCCGCCTTTGTCTCTGCAGGAAAGCCTGCTATTTTCCAATTTAATTATTCGCTATCTCTATGGCATCTCTGTATCATTTCTGTTCATACTTGCAGACATTGGCAGTTTCAGACATGCAGGAACCTGAATTCATACCGCTTCGCTCATGTATAGATTGTGTGATATTATACCTTATTTGTTCGTAGCCAACCCTATGTGCACGCGCGATCAAAGCGTGCGAAGCAACGAGATTCACTCACCCGTGAAAATACTTTGCTGCTCGTTTTTACTTTTGGTTAACATGAAGAACAAATTGGTGATCTTATGTCGACGAGCATATTTATGTAATAAAATATAAAATTTTTACTTTATTTCTGTATTAGTACGTGAAAAGACTGTTTATCTATTTATTTCTATGCAGGCGTGGTACAAATCTGGATTTGTATTGATGGACGCGAGCTATCCGAGGGAACGGAGGCGATCGACATAGAGCAGAACACTGTCTTGATCATCAGGATCGACAGCGTTGCTATTGGCAGTGCTCTAATCGATACCAGGAGGAGAAACTGAGCAGATATCCACTGACAGAGCTACAGAGGTGGAGTCGGGAGCGGTTACCGGATACGTAGAAGACGCGTCTCCATACTTTACTTCCACGACCGAAGATTTTGGAAAAAACAACTTATATGTGCGGTGTTGTGGCGACTTTCACAAAAGAATTGGCTGGGCTCGCCGCGAGTCGGTGCGCTGGAGGGAGGTGGCCCCTGAGGGTACTGTAGGGTCCGAGAGGCGGCCGCCAGTCGTAGGTTTTGCCGGTTTCGGACAGAGATATGAAGAAGATATCGAAGGTCGCCAAGCCATCGCTGAGTAGCACGGCCGGCGTTAAATACCGCCGTCAGACATCCAAAGGCTGGAAGAAGAGGATGCCAGAAAAGAGTAGGTCCGAGCCGGTTAGGAAGGAACTAGTCGAGGGGATTTCATCTGATGTGCAATCGAAAGAGAGTCATAAATCAGAGCTGGTGTCGGTGAGCGAAGTCAAAACGAACAGTCAGGAAAACGTGAAAGAAGAAGAAGAAGAAGAAGACGGGGCCGTTGCTTGTAATGAAGCTGAGACGACGGCCAATGATGAGGGGCGAGTCGACGACGTGGCCCCCCTGCCTACAGACTTCGACATACGCTCTTTCCACAGCAACATCAGCGACCTAACTGAACGGTTTTCTTCGCCGAAGTTCACCGAAGTGAGCGATGCCTACCCAGTGGACGACCTACTCTCTATTGTGTCCTGCGTATCGGACACTATCGAAGAGTTCAAAACATACGCCGTCACCTCTCAGAAGCAGCTGGAAGACCTACGGGATAAAATGGACGTGGTCAAAAACAACATTCACTCGAGCATCATTTCCAAGACGTTGGAAATCTCTGCCCGTAAGTTTGTACCCATGTCTTCTATAATTTAAATAATCTGTCCCCAGCACACACACACACACACAACAACCCTGCAGTTAAAGGTTTTTATTTCTTTTCTTTGTTCTACTGGAGAAAGAAATTTCTCTTTCTCTCGGCAGCTGTTTTCTGATGTCCGCCTTAATTTTTTATCCGTGATATTTCAGATGCTTAACGAATTTTAAAATGTGTTGTACATTTAACTCCAGGGCTTATCATCTGACACCCAGAAGGCATATCGCGATGCTGCAATACTACATGGCACTTTTCCGTTGTGATAATTCCATCCTAAACTACCACCTTTCCCTACTTTCAAATCCCCTTCTTCGTGTTTAACTAAACAAGTCACGAACCCCACAGATGAATCTTTCCCCAGGCCTTTCGTCGAACCAAGGATTTCAGATTTTTTTAATACGCCTTCTGCACCCTTTGAGCTTAGTCCTGTAATCCTGATGCTCCATTGCACAACCAAATTTCTTTTTCCCCCATATTTCCATGCCCAAGAAGGATCCTGCGCACCGCTCTCCTAGTTTTTTGTTGGTTATCTTGGAGACAGGGCTGTGTGCAGTCGGACTGGTCGTCAGCTGCCAATTGTGAGGAAGCGGCTTGCTCTAGTCATTACTTACTTATAATCAATCAGTCTCCCAGTCATCTCTTTCTTCCATGTGCCCCCTTTATTATGTGGGCTGTACCCGTGGCTGCTCTCCTAAAATCAGACTGTACTTCTGATCAGGCGAGTTTGTGCTGAGAACGGCCAGCTTCATCAATCGCACGTGTAAGTTCTTGTCCTGGAGCCATTGTACCTGCCGACTCGGCTAGAATGTTGTTCGTTCTGTTGCAGCGTGTGCAGGAACAATACAATCGTTTTTATGCCAGTCCTTACACCTAATTACTTTACAATTTAGTAAATTTACATTCTCACTGCTAGGGAGTCTACCAATTAAAATGAACGGTCATCAATTGAAAAAGAGGATATTTTCATTTTCAGAAAGTCCATTTGTGGTGAAAATAAATTTTATTATAACACTTTATAAGAATATTTTTAACAGTCACGCTCTCTCTCATAAACAAAGTTGTACACAGTACTAAATTATACACTGGTGGCCAAAATTATTGCATCTTCTGAAATAATTCTGATTTCAAAGAGTAATTATACCTACCCTGACTAATGTAACGATACATACATTTCTGTACCTATTATGCTAACATCTTTGAGGAAGGAATTAACAGCTGAAAACAGCCAACAGATATGAATAATAGATTCTAACACCTGCTCGGGTTAGGCCTTTATACCGATCATCAGTTTACTTTTTCGTCTTAAAATTTAGTTATTCACTTTTCGTTTATTTTTCTTATCGCAAGATAATGCTCTTTAGATCTAATCAAAAAGTGCACTTGGCGACTTGGGACAACTCCCTTATCTGAAATCAGCAGACGTGACTGGACGATATGTGCAAACAGCACGTTTAAGGCCCCATGTGTGTTCTGTAAACATTGGTACGATAGTAGCGAAATAGTAAGCAGCCACCTGATTACTTCCCGAGATTGATACAGGGAAATATCACCTCCCAGACCAGAGATCGAATACAACAACAAAAGATAAATTAATTTTCTGTTTCCTGAATAAATAAGCAATAAAAAACTTGAGCATTTTAAAAGGACCTTTTATTGTTTTGAATAAATACCAAAGTTGTTAATAGCACCAATTTATATTTTACTTTGGAGAAAACGTCGCTGGGGTTTTTATATCTTCGGACACGTGACCATATATATATAAGCCAGTTGGCGTTCGCTACTTTATCTCAACTATTTTTCTTCAATCACATTTAAATACTATAGTGTTGAGAATTCTTTTATTGAATTGTGTATACTGATTTTAAAAAAAGCAATACAGGGATATCACGATATAAACTGTATGAATGTATTGGCCACGACCGAATATGTTTTGACAAAGAGAACTCATTTTGCGCACCATGTGGACACTGCCCAGGGAATTTGATAAATTCATAATGACAGCAAATGGTCACACCTACAATCCCTAAAGTCACATGACCCACAGTGGCGTACTCTTCTGTCAAGGCTTGACGAATTTCCGTGTCCATGGAAGACGCTGATTGCCAAACACGTAAGCATCTGTCAGCAAAGTGAAAGTTTAATTTACTTTCACAAGAGAAGAGAACCCGGCTCTTGTCTGCCCTTTCCAATTCGCCCTATGGCGATAAGCTGGTGTTAGGGTTGTGTGAAGTAATGGACGTCTAGTGTGTAGATCAGCGAAGTGTAGCCAATTTCGCACAGTATGGCTAGACGTCCTGATGCATATCGTTCTGGTTGAAACGTGCTAGATGTCTGGCTCGAAAAGCCGGTACTGCTGTGGCCCTTATCCCCTGCCAGGTCTTTCGTGAACTGGATCAGTGTAACCACATGTCTGTCTACTTCCGGTCCGTAGCCTAGCTATAGCTAGGTATCTGTGGGCAAGTTATTGTCGTAGAAGTGACATACTCCTGAGTGTTTGGCAAATTCATTATATGAACATCTGTAGCAGATATTTTGCCTAGTTTTACCATTGCTATGCAGGTGTGTACTCATTCGACAGTGATGTGACTTCTGTGTGTACACCCTTTCCAAAGACAAAGAGGCGCACGCTGCAACTGAAGCATTGGAACCGTCACGTGACTCAAGCTATATGTTGACAAAACGTTCAAAGATCATGTGATATCTGTACTTAACAAAACGACTGTAAATAGTCGTGCATGAGGTTTTCGCACAAACTATATATTGCTTTGTTCCGTGTATGCGCGCGATTTAAAGATACTATTTTCCTTTATACATATGTATATTATTATTCTTTATAATATCAAGTAATGTGTGGTTCTGACGTTACTTCATTATTTTTAATGTACCTCGTGATTACTCGGTCGGTGTTTGCTTTAGCGCACTACATCATCGTCATGAAGCCGGTAATTGCTGGGTCCATGATTTGCAAATTGCTTGTTGTTTTTTCTATAAAAGAAAGCTTTTGATGTATGGTTTGTTTTTCAATAGGAAATTATTCAAACTGAAGGTCGAGCCATAGGCTATCCACTGGGCTTCCTTGCAAATATCTTTGTGTGCTCCCCTGAGAAAATTCTTTCAACCTACTCCGGTCAACTACCAAGGTCTCTGCTGACGTAACTTTTTTCCTTAATGGTTTAATTGACGTGAAAGTGTACAGATGGCCATGGAGGTAGAGCATGGCAAGAATTTACCTTTCCTCGATTCTCTACGTAGCCCAGTTAGTAGCTGTGTTTGCAATCTGTTGTTTACTGAGCTACGTCGGTCACTCCCTCCTAAATCCCCCATATTCATAGGATAGAAGTCTCCAAATGCAACATGAATGAAACTGTTAAACATTATCTCGGAGAATATCC
Source organism: Nautilus pompilius (assembly GCA_018389105.1). Lineage (NCBI taxonomy): Eukaryota > Metazoa > Mollusca > Cephalopoda > Nautilida > Nautilidae > Nautilus > Nautilus pompilius. The sequence goes on from JACATO010000368.1 coordinate 357,585, forward strand.
AGAATTGCCGCCGTCTCTTGGGAGGACCACGAGAGTAAATAATATTCTGAAGCGTCAGGAACCTTTAGCAAGAAATCAGGCGTGTATAAACGAATGTTCCGTTGTAGCAGTGGATTTATTTCAACTAAAAAGTCTTTAACTAAGCTTACTTTCTCCCTATAGATATAATTGGAGTTTCCTGGTCGCTTACGTCGTGGATAAGACCATCAGACGAATCGCATTTATTTGGGCCGGGAGAGTTCGGCTCTACTAAGTAAACCGTATTGGTCTTTGACTGTAAAGTTAATCTGAATGGCACCGAGATAACAGCCACCTCTTTTATTGGATTTCCAATTACAAATTCAGGAGTCCAACAATCGTTTCTTTCTGTTTATTTTCGCTTTAATTCTACACATTTACCGCATCAATGTCTTTTTCTTGTGTATTTTGTGCCAGTGTTTGCCATTTTTGTGAAGAGGAGAGCCAGCTACAATTTAGATATTTATTTTAAGTTCTCTCTCTCTCTCTCTCTCTCTCTCTCTCTCTCTCTCTCTCTCTCTCTCTCTCTCTCTCCCCTCCTATCCTTCTACACCTCTCTCTCTCTCTCTCCTCCTATCCTCTTCTACACCTCTCTCTCTCTCTCTCTCTCTCTCCTCCTATCCTTCTACACCTCTCTCTCTCTCTCTCTCCTCCTATCCTTCTACCCTCTCTCTCTCTCTCTGTACTGACCTCTCTCTCTCTCTCTCCCCCTCTCTCTCTCTCTCTCTCTCTCCTCTCTGTTGAAAGAGTTGTGAATTTTTTAAAAACAATTTTAATTATGCAGATTAATTTCCTTTTAACTTTCCAGGACCGGAAATGAATGAAACAGATTTCCGGCGATGGATGTCGGTAATTAGCGTGAACCGCTTGAACAATCGTTTTGATGTGGATTTCTTTTCACCTTTGGCGGAGATAGCCATGATTTCGTGTGTTGAACAATCGAAAGCGATATCCGCTCTTAGGAAGTTGGTTTGGTCCAATTGGTTGGAAAATGCAGATGATAGTTAAGGCAGGACTTTCCATTGTCATCCAAGGTTCGACATATTTTCATTTATACAGCATCTCCTAGTGCTCGCTGTAATAATTTTTGTGCAGGTGTGCAACAGATTCTGCAAATATTATTTTCCATCCGGATATCTTACTGTTTAACATTATTTGTACAATTGACAGCTTACTTTTCAAGCTTTGTAATGTATATATATTTAATTATTTATTTATAAATTCTTTTAGAGTTTTGAAATAATAGAAAGAAGTAAATGCTTGATTTCGCGTCGTAATCATGTGTCAAACGGTAAAACGATCAGAACTTTCTTTTAGTATCCGTAGTTTTTCCACCAGCTGAAGAATCTTCTTTAAGAATATTTTGTCCTGATACCGGTGTTTGATGTAAAGCTGAGTAATCACAGACGCGTTAACCCTTTGGGGAGTGACACATACGGGGAGGGGGTACTGATGCTGACAGACTAATTAATCCCTTTTGCACGAAACCCTGGAAATGGGATTACTCGGTCAGGATCAACACTTCCTGTAAACGCGTGGTCGTGTACTTTAAAGGGTTAATTTTTTGCGCGCGCAGGATCAACACTTCCTGTAAACGCGTGGTCGTGTACTTTAAAGGGTTAATTTTTTGCGCGCGCGCGCGCGCGTGTGTGTGGAAGTACTTATTTTCTATAGCAAGCCCTTGACAATCTAGAAAAGTCAGTCCTACGTGACCGTGTAGAGTCACGGAGAGGAAGTGGCGCAGGTAAGTGAAACAGTATCGTGGACTCAAAATGGATGGAAGCATCGGCAAGAAGATCTGTAGCTTTCATAGTGGTGACGTAAACCTCAAAACTTCGGACTGTATGAAGCGAACAGATCTTTGACGAACGAAACAACGGACTTCTAGCATTTGTTTTTACTTTAAAAAAAGAGAGAAAAACTCTTCCTTTCTTGGGAAGACCGAAAGAGGAAGAGGACAAAATAAATAAATAGAAAGAAAATCGTCGACCGTGCGGTTACCTAACTCGTCGTTGTGGCCGAGTGGTTAAGGCGATGGACTAGAAATCCATTGGGGTCTTCCCCGCGCAGGTTCAAATCCTGTCAACGACGCTTGACCTTTTTTTTTAAAAAAAACCAACCAACTGATCCATATAATGATTGCACTGAATGACGCTGTGGTAATTACTCCAGTGGCATTTGTGTGTTAAGTGACCATAAATGACCCTTTCTTTTATATTTATTAATTTGACTTAAATTATTCTCCTAACTTCGACCATGTATTTTTTTCCTGAGTATGTAGCATCACTGATCCTAAAACAATTGGAAATACTTTGTATTCTTTGGGTATGAGGCCTTTAAAACCCCAGACACCTAGGCTACGCCGTCCATGGCGAATTCTTGTGATAAAATAACTGATACTGTCTTTCTAGAAATTTCTTTTTTATCGTATGAATTAAAAGTAATTACTAATGGTAATAATACTCACTAATAGTAAGGTGCTCATCGAAGTAAGTTTTAACAGAAGAAAACACTAAGCTTTTCATCATTTTACGTAGTAGCGGTGAGCTTATTTGGTGCTGATTATAAGAAAAATGTCACTCGCACCATCTAGTAGTGATTTCCAGCAACAAGTGCAGCTCCCCGTTCTTCACGTGGCAGCCTTAAAAAAAGAAGCTTAAAGTATAACTTTCTATGTGGAGAGAAGCGCGCGACACTGAAGTTCGATTGGATTTCTCTCTCTCTCTTTCCCCATCTTCTTCACCACTGATTCTTTTCACTTTGAGATGGTTTTGTAACAGCTTTTTGCGTTGACTAGGCGATTTTCGTTGAACTAGTTTGGATATCACGTGATTTATCGTGGATTCTTGGAACTTCTTATGTTTACCACGATTCCATGAATCACTCCATATTTCTTGATTTTCGGTTAGAATTTTTGAATCTCTATAGTCTTTGCGTTTTATCACGTGACTAATACTAAGCGGTGGATAGAGGTAATGCGTTCTAGTTTAATCGTTATTCGTTTTATAATTCGTTCTCCTTTTTTTGCGGCTCCATTAGGTGCAAATTATCATTATTTTTTCTTAGTGCACCTTTAAAACAGAAATTCATTTTTTAAAGAGCCAATAAGTACTACGTAAACTCTGTCTAGAGAAGCTACATGTCACGTTATGACCGACTTTATCTGACGTCACTGACCCAGGAAACACGAGATTTTTTTCGGGTGTCCTACCCTGGGTCCATTGCCCCCAGGGCGAAGTTTTCCAACATTTTTTCTGATCACGACCTATATTTCATCAGCTGAAGTTTTGCGACCTCCTTTCACTTAGTACCCACATTTGCATAAGACTGCCTTGTAGCTGCAGCTTATTGAATATAGCCGCCAGGTGGCAGCACTTAGTGACCTTGAAATAGGGTGACTAACGAGCTGCTTATAATGAGACATAACCGCGCGTTGAGTTGGTGAACGTTCTTTGAATTGTGAAGTGAGTTTATAATTTATTTCTGAGTTTTCTTGCTGTAGTTTTAAAAATGAACAAATCTGTAATGAAAGAATGTCTCCTTAAGAACGACAGAGCGAAGAAAGTATGATATCTCTCTTTTTAATTATTTTAACCTATGATTCCATAGTTTTATTTATTCTTTTAAAACTCCTACCCCAGGTATTATCTGCGACCTTCCGGGGATTCGTGAGCCACAGTAATGGTCATGCACTGTAAACATAAACATAATTTTAGAACATGAATTTAAAAAAAATAATAATAATTTAAAGGATTTTTGACGTCATATGTATTCCATATCTGTGCCACTACGAGACCACTTGCTGAGAATCCAGCATAAAATAGGAACGAAGAGCGAACACGAGATCCAGACACGGAGTTCTGAATAACAGTCCTTTGGATAGACTACTTTCACCTTCATTAATCCTGTATTCTCCGAATATTTGGTTAAATCGAAAAGGGTGTGTTCGCACGTGCCAGGAAAAACATCATTCACGCTGCCAGTGTGGGGAAAACCAATGCACCATTTATAAATTAAATAAAGGGTTCTGATGGTTCTGGGTGCTGCAGGGTTAAGAGTTAAAGATGTCTTCTCCGTTTACGTTGACGGAGGAGGAAACGAAAAGAAAAAGATACATTTTATCGTCCACTGAAGAAGGTGGAGGCTAGAAGACTCCTGGCCAGTTTGAGCGAGGAAGTCGTGTGAAGATGGTGGCATTTCGTGTATAGCATAAGCGTGGGTGGGTACCTTGTGAAGTCGCGGGGTCAGTGATTCGCGATGTGTGTAAGGGAAAAACTATTTGATAATAATTCCTTTAGCACGTGTTTTAGATATAGATACATAAGATGTACAGATTTTACACCATCGCCTTTAGAACTCTTTACAGAAACACGGTGTAACCAAGAATACTCACCAGTAATAATAGGCTTGGTGGCGTTAGGCTGCATTCTTTTGAACTACAGGCACAAAGACCGGCCATTTGTCGGCGGCGTGCTTCAGCCATGCAAGAAAGATTGTAAAACAAGAGTCGCGAACAGCGCCACTGCTGTAGTTTCTGAAAGTCACGTGCTCTTGACGTCACATTAAGATATGACGCTATCACATATAAAAGCCACTAAAACCCAATGTGAAATAAGTAGTATAAACAGAATTTCAAGATAAGTTTTTCAAAAAACTATTGGGAAATTTAAAGATAATTGGTCAGTTTCTGATAGGAAAAGATGTGGATGACCCAGAAAACTATCTGAAAAAAAAAAGCAGTACCTGAAAATAACTTCTCTGAAAGATAGAAGATCCAGCAAAGGGATAAAACAAGATTTGGCAGAATTCTCAGCGGAGTCAGGTTCATGATTCCACAATACGATGATCCATGGGGAAAGGTGGATTTAAAGGACGAATGGCACTCAAGAAACCCCTTTTTTACGTAAAGGGAATAAGGCTAAGTGACTAAAGTATGCCACCCATCACCAAAACTGGACTAAAGATCAATAGAATAAATTTCTTGGTCAGATGAATCAAAGTTTGAAATTTGGAGGTCTAAGAGAAACTGGGATACAAGGAAATTGGTAAAGAGCACTAAAAATGTTTCAGCCTATAATAAAGTATGGAGAAGTTTTTATTAAGTGGTGGGTATCTCGGCGCTGTTGGAGACTTAAAGAATAGCAGGAAATATGATTGCGGCCAGAAACAAGCAAATTCTCATCCACCAGACTATTTCTTCAGTATTCAGTTGTATTTATATCGTAACATGACAACAATCCAAAACACACTGTCAACGTTGTCAAAACATACATACTATGGCAGAAAGGAGAGAGAGGCGATAAATTTATTAAAACATCCTTCACACAGCCCTGACCTTAATATTACTGAACATGTTCGGAACTATTTGGGCAGAATAAAAAATGGTAAAAGCCAAGAATGAAATATTGGCAGTGCTTTTAGATGCATGGAAATAACAACCCTAACATTCCAGTTATTATTTCAAAATTACAGGAGAGCCTCCAAAGACGTATTCAGGCAGTCATAAAAGAAAAGGATAGACACACTAAATTTTATCATGCATAAGCTTTATTTCAGCATTTTCATCTTGTTTACGGTACAATTTTCATTTATAAAATTGTTTCATTGGTTTTTTAAAAAAATTTGTTTCTATATTTGAACTTAAGAATAAAAATGCAGATTTCCAAAGATTTTTGCAGAGTATTGTTGTATACTGTTGCTTGAATAATTGAAAATTTAATTTTTTTTTTCTTGTTTGGACATGTTAATATGCAAGTTCGTTCTGAAATGTTAAAAAGAACTTACTACTGGAAGGGAAAAACCCCGAAGCATTATCCTTAACAAATTTTTCTATTATCAATTTATTTATAGCGAATTTAAATGAACTGTTAATCATTTTTCCTTGACTTCGCTTTAGTTGGCGAACTGATCTCAGTCTTCCAAAATATACTGCAAAGTTAACGTAACGATATTAAGAGAGAGAGAGAGAGAGAGAGAGAGAGAGAGAGAGAGATCCGGATCGGGGCCCTGTGATGGTATCACAGGAGAGGTCGAGGCTAGTCGGAGAGAGAGAGAGAGAGAGATCCGGGCCCTGTGATGGTATCACAGGAGAGGTCGAGGCTAGTCGGAGAGAGAGAGAGAGAGATCCGGGGATCCGGGCCCTGTGATGGTATCACAGGAGAGGTCGAGGCTAGTCGGAGAGAGAGAGAGAGAGATCCGGGCCCTGTGATGGTATCACAGGAGAGGTCGAGGCTAGTCGTTGGCAAGACTCGGCGAGATACTGGGACCAATTTAAAAAGAAAAAAAAGTTTTTGTTGTGTTTTATGGTGTTAACCGGTGCGGACAGACAAAAACTTGCTTTGTAACGCAGCAGTTTGTGGAACACCCAGGCTTTCGCAGGCCAACCAATGGAACTGTTTGTTTATAAATATTAACGGAAATTTAAGCGAGTATTTGTGCTGCGATAGGTCGAGTCGGAGTACAGTGTCGACAGGTGAGCTACCGTCGTAATCCAGGCTCGAGGTAGGTGCAGCCGAGCTCTATAGGATACCACCACTCCCTGACCTCTCCCCTCGCTTTGATCCAGATTTAAAGCTGAACGCTTAGCGGCCCTTTCTTTTCCGTATCAAAATAAAACGACGATAAACGAAGTCTTGGAACTAAGGGGAAGGAAATATTTAAGATCTGCAGTAGGTAAAACGTGCCTTAATGATTCTTTTAGAATACAAAACGGGACTATTATTAAAGACTGACTAAAGTATCCTACAGCTTTGTGTTAGAAACAAAACTTTTGAGACTAATAAAGTCATAAATGAAAGGAATAAATCGCCGCTAGTATCTGTCGACAGGTGAAATGGGAGAAAGGGCTGAGGACTCATATCAGCCGTGAAGGCTTCCTGCCTTCATATAACTGAACCAAACTGTTTATTTCCTCAGAATGGCCTAATACTCATCCAGTTGAATGAACAAAAAGTGAAATGTTTATTTTGTACTTGCATATCAATGTACAATGAGATTATTTGTTTTCGACGCTAACTTTACAAATAAATGATTTAATGTTCACAAACTGGCTATGGATGAATCAGTAGTTTATACGAGGATGTGTGCCTCTGTGTGAAAGAGAGAGAATGGGGGGATAACTGTGTGTGCCTCTGTGTGAAAGAGAGAGAATGGGGGGGATAACTGTGTGTGCCTCTGTGTGAAAGAGAGCGAATGGGGGGGATAACTGTGTGTGTGTGCCTCTGTGTGAAAGAGAGAGCCATCCAGGTATGTCTGTCTGATTTGAGAGAGAGGTGCTCATGCGTGAGAGAACGGGTGTGGGTGTGTTGGAGGATGTGTGAGAAAGAGAGGGAGTCGAGTAGAAAGTTTTGACGTAACCATAAAAGTTACATCGAATGTATTTGAGACATTCTATATTTTATATGTTGATATTTCTTGTTTTAATCACGTGGTGTGGCAAAGAAATTTTTGGCAAACGTGTCCCAATAGCTGAACCGAAATAGTTTGTAGGCTCCTTGCTGGTCTTGTGGTCACGGTCTCTACTCTAGTATCGCTTGCTACTAATAGATTACACCTTTGAAGATTTTGTTTCGGGTGTAAAAAGACTCGTCCACACAATGCTACCTACGAGGTAAGATTTAAAATCTGCGTATATATGACTATAATTTATGTTTTTGAAACCATTTAGAAATTTTAGAAGGTACCTGACAGATTGAACATTTAAGTTAGTTGCGTTCCAATCATTACTAATTCTCACCTGGAATAGCCGTGCGGGCGCTGAGTCGAATTTCGGGAATTTCCTGTATGCCTAACGATGGAAATTGTTCGGTTTGTCTACGTTCCACAGACGTTTAAGGGGAGATCCCACAGTGATTTTCACTGTAAATAAGGGTACTGCAAATGCGTGCGCAGTAATAAATCCTTTCGTATATCGACAGCTAGACGTACTAGTGGCCATAAATATAAACACATTGAAGTATCAGCGCGGATGATGCTTCAGTAAAAAGCGAGTGATGCAAGAACCTTCAGAAATTTGGTTAAAATTAAGGCTAAGATGGTTTTACATATGCAAAGGATCCAAACTTATTTTTTTAAATATTTTTATTGTTGTTGTTGTTGTTTAAATGCCATAGGGCATTAATACGGTTTAATCTCTAACTGCTGATATACGACAATACTTTCTTCTCGTTAAAGCTGATGGCCTCGAGAGCGAAGAAGAGCGGGACATTATAACCAAGCTGGCTCGGCTGAACGCCGAAGTCGCGAAAACCAACGAGCGGGTGGCTGGGGCGATGAACCTGTCGGCGGAAACGGAAATGGCGGTGGTGAGCGCCGAACTGGCGGCGGAGCAGGCGCGGGAGAAAGCGCGGTGCATCCTGGAGGAAATCGAGCTCAAGGCGAAGTGGGAGGAGGAGAAACGAGCGGAAGAGCAGCGACAGAAAGAGCTGCTGAAAGAGAAAGAAGAAGAGGAGAAGAAGAGAGCCACTGAGGAGAGACGAGCCAAAGAACGACTGTGGAAAACCCGGAAGTCGTGGGTGGGATCGGCGACGCCTCCTCCCGTGTGGGAAACTTGGCCACCGCACTTGTGAGTAGTAGGGGCGAGGCCGCTGTTATAGGGGGCGCCACTGATTCAGTCCTATCGTGCTTTCCACAGAAATGTGGCATAACTAAGCAAATGGAAAGCAGATATCGTTTTGAAGTTAAGAGAGAATTTTTGTAAGCGGAACTAGAGTTTGACCAAAATATTTTGTTTATTTTTAAATTATTTACTTTTATGTAACTCAAATCCGGCTTTACGTTAAATACTGCAGTCTAAATACAGCACAGGGGCGATAACTCAATTACATCTTCATTTCAGTTCATTCGTTTATTTGACATTCTCCGCTCTTCTCTCAGATTATTTTTAAAACTTCAGGACGTTTAATGTCCGGTTATATATATAGATATATAGGCTGCCAAAATAAATATCAAAGTGAATGACATTTAAAATCTGGAAAAAAGTATCTTATTGACGTTGGCACGAAGGATGGGGCGATAGTGATCGCTCGTGCAGAGCGTTCGCTCCACACAGCCATCAAATCAATTGAAGCCCTTTTCAGGATGGTCAGACTTCCGGGCGAAAAGTAGGGTCGGCGTATATAGGGACTGTGAGGGATCGAACACGCCGGCTTCTACAGCGGTCCAGCTCGTAGTTATGGACGAGAGACAACGATCCAACAGGAAGCAGGGACGTGGCCTGCGATAGCTGACACTGGTTTGCTATCCTTTAATTTACTACATATAAGTGAATGGGTCTAATATTCTTTTTTTTTGCCCTTTTCTTTTTTCAAAAAAAAATAAAGAAATACTAAACATTAGCAGCGGGGGCAGGGTTCTGGGGCGCTGTGTTTGTTTATTCACTCGTTTTCAAGTTATCTGACCTTTTGTTCCAAAATGGCGATTTCTCTTTATAGCAAAACCGTTGTTCCGTCCAGATAAGTCCTGAGTGCGCTGCGTCTCCTATGCATCACCAGTTCTGTTTATTTCTTCTAGTTACGAAATAACCGAGAGCCGCTGCGAAATGGCGCTGGGTTGCGTAATTAGGGGGAATCCCGCCAGCTTTGACGGGTCCGGGATTCAGTGTGAAGCAGTGAACCACCTGGGAGAATGGCTCGACTACGGCTGCCAGGAGGAGCTGCTCAGCGACATCATTAAGATCAGCCACAAGGACGACAACTACACTTTTGAAGTAAGTGCGTTGCTTCCACTCTGGCCCCTTTTCCATCTGGGCATCGGCCTGTCTCTACTGTAGATACTGCCGTGCACGTGTCGGGGTCCCGCATAAACGACTCCGCAAAGAATCATGGGTAGTTTTACACTGTTTTCGTCAGCGTACATGAACTACAGTTCGAATTAACCACAAATCATCATTCCTAGACCCTTATCACGTGATTTAAACCGCAATTATTTAGGTTTTCAAATACTCTCTGAATTCGCTCACTGACCCGTTTTGATAACTTAGAATGGATTACGGTACCACGCGGAAGTAAATGTCCTGTTATAGTCTTTGATATACGTCAGTAAATCACGTATTCGATGAGTCGATTCCAGGAAAGTCTCAGATAATGGAGAAATATTAAATACGAAAAAGAACATATTTAATAAATATTTTTAAAAGTGTCATTTCGAGGAGAAATAAGAGGTTATGTAAAACCGGACTGTTATACGAATAAAATTCACTCAAGTCCAAAATAATTATTTGTAGCTTGATAATTTCTTCGCAATGGTAACTTCAAGTTAAGTTTTGCAAAGAGATTTCATTTTCCAAATGACCAGTTATCTGAATACAACAATACTGTGCTCAGTCTGCTTTAACACGTTAACTTCAGGCGTGAATTGGAAACGTTCGAACGCAGACGGGAATTTGTTTTCTGTTAGTGTTATACCTGGCACATCTGATTTGTCTCCCTTCCGTGATAAAGCCATCATCTAAACATACCATTCAAAACCTACTAGAATTTCCGTTGTGTTTTCTCGCTAGGCAAAATGGCTCTCAAAAGCTGTCGGAGCAGATGTTATTATTTTGTTTTACTCTCGCAACGATTAAAATGCATATTGGTTTGTGTCGTTTCTTCTATAAACCGAAGATTAGAAGGTGTGCGTAATTACTGATTTGACTTAATTTCAGCTGTTTGGGCTCAGTAAACCAGTCTGAGAGTTTCCGTTAGAAGAGCAGAGAGAGAGGAGAGAGAGAGAGCGCGTGCTGAGAGAGAGAGAGCGAGAGAGAGAGCAGAGAGAGAGACGAGAGAGAGAGAGAGAGAGAGCGAGAGAGATCGAGTGAGAGAGAGAGACGCGAGTCGATAGATGCGAGAGCGTGAGAGGGAGGAGAGATGAGAGAGAAGAGAGAGACGAGAGAGGAGATGGAGAGAGACGAGAGAGATGAGAGAGAGCGCGAGAGAGAGACGCGAGAGAGAGAGAGAGGAGAGAGGAGCGAGAGGAGGAGAGAGAGATAGGATCTGATGCGAGCGATGGAGGAGAGCGAGAGAGAGCAGATGAGCTGAGAGATAGAGAGAGAGAGAGCGAGAGAAGAGAGAGAGAGAGGACGCCTCTGATTCCCGATGAATCGTATTCCCACGAGACGAATAGACGCAGATGAATATTCAATGCGCAAATGAATTCAATGCGTGCTTGTTTGTTTTTTTTTTGCTGTCTTATCCAGGATCCTCTGTACGTTGCGATTCCGTGTTCACTCCCCAGATCCAGCGTAAACACGCGAGAACACATCATTAAAGTGAAGCGAGAAGACAAGTGGAAAGAAATCCCTGTACAGGAAGTGATTATTGACAATTACAAGGTCAGTCCTGTCGCTGCAAACCCTCTGATAATTTTTAAGGTAACAAATAAACTAGTAGAAATATCCACTTAAACAATGGAATTTTCTTCTCTAGTTTCTCTGACCAATAATCCAGAGATTCGTGTTTTTATTCTCCAGAAATTAACGAATGTAATCAACCATGCAAAGCTGACGAAAACTGTCGGCCATTTACGATCCGATTTTTGGCCACCCTACTTTTGACTGAACATGAATTATCCTTGGGAGACCTCACTTTAATTAGTTTAAAGTGAGAACCCTACGACTGCATACATTAATATTAATTTAAGTCTCAAACTTTTCTTTTATTTGTTTCTGACATATTACAAACAGGCTCACAGTCTGGCTAGAAATATGAAAGTGGGCAAATAAATAAATGCGTGTAGATAAGAAAAGGACTTTGTGTTCTCTGTGTTGTGTTAATGTGGGGGACAAAGATAGCATTCCCAAGGCAGAAATTACTCTTCTGTATCTTTTCCAGGATCTAAAATTCGTTCAGGTGGAGCTGAAGTGTTTCACATCCCTCGCAGTCATGTCAAGATTGAAAATGGATCGTCTCACCTTCTTCAAGAAGTCCATGACGGTAACGTCATCGGTCGACCAGCGATTTACTATCACAACTCCTTTGAACGCGTTTTCCGAAAAGGAGCTGATGCAGTTGCAAGTGAGGATGCGTTTCTCAAACCGGCACAGACCTAGAAGAACTAAGCTGTGAGAAACTGTACAACTGTGTGTGTGTGTGTGTGTTGTGTGTGTGTGTGTGTGTGTGTGTGTGTGTGTGTGTGTGTGTGTGTGTGAAAGAAACAGGATAAGTCTTGCAATTGTGTGCAAATATTAAGGGATGGAAGAAATGGTTTTGCGGTTTTAAATCTGCAAACAATTTAAATGGAGCCTCGTTTCCACTTTTTAAAAAAAAAAATAGTTTTTTGCACTAAATTTAAATATCGTGTTATATTCTATTTATAACGGGGACGTCTGCCTTTCCTGGAAGGGATGGATGGGTGAGTATCGAAGGTAAGTCTTTTCTTTAATATGCCTGGGAAAATAAAAGAATAGAGGAAGTCTTGAAATTTGCGATCATGATTAAATATACTTTGAAGGCTGCTTGGTTTGTTTGTGCTTAACTTTCTCCTGTTGTGTGAACAGAGCCAAGAAAAGGTAAAAAACACGTGACACTGATCGGCACGTGGTCATCCTCAACTTTTTTACTCTTCATATTTATGTGCTCTTCATTACTGGTAAATACAGATTGGGAAATCAATAGAACATTACTTTTTTTAAGGAGCAGCAGCAGTTACCCCTCTTTTAAAAGGGCTGTTCTGGTGAAGTAAGGGGAAGGGGTGAGCTACTATTAGATGAAGACATTTAATATAGTAGACACATGGTGTCAATACAAAGTTCTGAGAAAAAGCGAAATCACCGGATTAAATGTGAATTATCTCACGTGATTTTTTTTTTTTAATCATAAGAACAAAAACTAATTTCAATCACAGAATATTTTAATTAAAAAGAAAAACATGGATACCTGATACTTGTGACTCTAATAAATGAAAAGTCGTGTGTTCTACGTTGATATCTAGAACTGGGCGGGACGTTAAGTAGAAGAAAACAAATAGTGGCGTTCTTTTGTATGTAAAGGGTTAAGCGATTATTTCCAGACTGAAGACTTCAATTATAAGCGAGAATAGAAATATTTGACATGGTTCCTGATTGTTACGATTCACCTGCAGATCCAGCCAGTGGACATGGGATCCATCAGCGACATGCGGCGAAAAGATTCCTCGATGAAAGGTCTGCTATGCTCCAGCCCTATTGTTCGAGTCCAGTGGGAGTGCACCTCCTTTAAGAAACCAATCACTGTGAGTAGTATGTCAGCATTCTTCCGGAGTTCTTCCGACAGCATTGGTTTTGATAGACGATTGTCTGAAAGGAGATTATTATTATTATATTATTATTATTATTATTATATTATTATTATTATTTTTATTATTATTATTATTATTATTATTATTATTATTATTATTAATTATTAATTATTAATTATTATGTTGTTGTTGTTGTTGTTGTTATTATTGTTGTTGTTATTGTTATGTTGTTGTTGTTGTTGTTGTTGTTGTAGTAGTAGTATGTTTGGGAATTTTACACGTGTAGTCAATGATGCGTCAGACAGTTTGAAAGCTCTACCGATAAAAAAATTCTTACTTGTATAGGTTCTAATGACTTCCAGCGTCTTTTTAGTAACTGAAATCGAACTAAGCTGTTAAAAATTCCGTAAGTAACAAACGTATTAGCCACATTTGTTATGATATCACGCAGCGTCACGGAATAATTAACGAAGCGCTGTTGCGGAAATCAAACGTCGTGGCGCCACCTGTGCATATGGGAAAGGCTTTCTTTGTTATCCGCTTACAAGTCTACGGAGCTAAATTGTGAACAGACTAAGAGAAACGGGTTCATTTCTCCGAGTTGCTAAATTGAAAACCATTCATAATTTTACTTACTCTCTCACGATACTGTAACATGTCTTCCATTCGTTTTTCTCTCACTCCGACTTCATAGCTAACTCTTCCGTGCCCACCAAATCCCGCCAAAGCGCACAAGATGGCGACCATGAGGGCGCTGAAGGAGGAGAGGATGAAGAATCCCCGCCCGACTTCGCTGGAGATGGAGGAGAAGAAAGAAAAGATGAAGGGACATCTGAAACAACAGAAAGAATTGTATCGACATGAGACGGCAGAAGCGCCAAGAATAGTCGGGAAACCAGTGACGCGGTGGTACATGGGTATTTACGGAAACACCGATGGTAAGAGTCGTCGTATGGTTTTAAAAAAAACGAATAGCATTATGCAAATTGATGGAACATGGCAACAACGGCCCAAGCTGCTATAAAAAAAAAAATGCTGAATTTAAATGGCGATCTTAGTCTTCGAAAGACCGTGGTGTGCGGACCGGACGTTTTTTGGTGTTTCTTTGACGTGCAGCATTCCTCATCTGTTTGTTTCCTTTGCTCCGTAAACAGATCCATCTATCAAGCGCCATGACCGCACCCAGAGAGAAAGCCAATCTTTTTCACTCTCTCTCAGACGTCCTGGAAGTGCTTTCTTGAGTGTGCATCCATCTCTTATGCGACACACGCAGCCAAGCTAGAGAAGCGTCTTCGTTGGAGGACAGAGAACATGTAAGATATTTTCTCTCTCTGCTTGTACCTCAGTATCGGTTGTCTTCTCTTACCATTGAATATTAGGAAGACGGCGCTGACAACGAAAATGAAAACTATTTCAGTTTTTTCGTCATGTGCAACGAGCACTGCATCGTCAGCAAAGAGACTTGGTTCTATGTTGGGCGATGTTGAAAAGCTTTTCCCATCCATTCTTTGTGGAGATTTACGCTGCTTTCACAACAAGATACTGATGGAGAACACAAAACGTAACAGAAATGAGAGGAATATACGGAATAATGTAGGTGTGAGAACACAGCCTTGGCAAACTCTACACGTAGAAAATCTTTCCTTTACTGACAGCTGATCCTTATTAGGGGTTTTAAGAGCCCCGTAAGCTGCTGATGTAATTGAAGGCCGTCTCCAAGACCCTAAAGCCCAGATAAGCCATCTGGAATTCGCTCGTAACTCTGAGTGAGGACCAGCAAGAAGGTGCTACCAGCCAGATCTGCTGGACTTTGGCTGGGAAGGTAAAGAGCCCTGTCGTACGCTCAATTGCCAAAGCAACAGCTTCTTCCACTTTATAACAATAATAATAAATAAATAATAATCGAATATATATAAAAGGCCAGTTGTTTTGTTAACGTGTGTATTAAAGGTTCCTGTTTTACGCTGAAAAGGCGACAGTTTCCGTTAATTCCACCATTTGTTATAGCAGTGGATACATCACGAGAACAACCGTATAGGAGCATTTTTACTGGAAGCAATGTTTGTTCACGGACAAGAACAGAAGATAATTTGGAGACATTTGTTGTTGCTGCTGATAAGAACAAAGGAAAATCATTGAAAGCGACATATAATACATAACGAAATATTTGATTTATTGATGAGAATCCAAACCAGCAACATCAGACAGTAATTTATTATATTTTGGATGTTTAACTAACTTCTTCAGTGGCTGAATGGATGGAATACATATAAAAGCCAGTTATCAAGGAGATAGTGAAATCTGAATTTCAGTTTTTCTATGGTCCATCTCCTATTTATGCCTCTTCATATATATAGCCATCCTTCCCCCATCATTTTTGACTGGGGGCAAGCACACTGATAAAATAATAATAACAAGTAAGGATGACCGCCGGGGATAGCTGTTGCAAGATAAGTTGTTACAGCACCCATAATTCCTAATTAAATTACAAACAAGGGGCTGTACTCGACGTCATGTGCTTTGAAATCGAGGAATCAAAGTATGTGACGTGGAATTAGGACCGACTGGTGCCCCCGTGTAGCAACGAACTCTGGTGTTCTCCTCTCACGTGCTAAATTAGTTAAAAATTCTCCAGGTTTATTAAATTCACGAAGTTTTCGTATCAACAATTTATTTTTTTCATTTTTGGGGGCGGGGTAATCTGTATTAACGTTATTTGTTTTTAGGAATATCGATTTCAGTTTCGATACGTTATTGTCCTAACACGAAAACAAGCTGAATCGTTCCGATGATAAGCAGACTCTACTCGTGTACAGTTGCTGGGTTTGCATGAAGACGAGGATAGATCCACATAATTCCTTTGATTCATTAACCTCCTACTGCTGATGTTGTTCCGATGGATTTTCGCTCATCGTTAAGGGGGGCGTTATTTTAATATGATAGACAAGATACCTGCTGAGTTCTGAGGAAATTGTGCGTGGGTGTTGTGTGTGTGTATGTGTCTGTATGTGTGTTGGTATGTATGTGTTTGTGTGTGTGACTGTTGGTGTGTGTGGCTTGTTGTGTGTGTGTGTTGGTATGTGTGTGTTTGTGAGCGCGCGTGTGTTGGTGTGTGTGTGTATGTTGGAGTGTGTGTGTTGAATGTGTTGGTTTGTGTGTATGTATGTGTTGGAGTGTGTGTTTATCCGGTTATGATATTCTAGTTGATCAAAGGAATTTTAATTTGGCTTTTGCTGCGTTTCCCGTAATGTCTATAATATTTCTATTCTTTTTCCCTTACGCGGTGTTTATGACGTATCAAAGTGTATTTTTGAGTGAAGGGAAAAGGAAAGTAATTATTTACAATCTTCAGCTAATCGGGTATTGTAAATTTTTTAGGGAGCTGGTGTCTTGTCTGTTGATTTGACTTCTAAATAGATTTGCAGAGAACAGTTGTAGCTAGCTAACTCTGTTTTTTTTATTTTTTTTTTCTTAATTAACAAAAATTTTAAGTAAAAATAGGAAGCCCGTTACGTATATTGTAGTTCGGTTCTGGCGGAAATGAAGCTATGCTGACTATATACTAGTGTTTCTTTAGCGCCCTCTGGTGATAACAGTTCGAAGTGCTCGTTCGTTTGTTAATGGCTTTATTTTTGCAATGCATTACTCTCCTTCGCTCTGTCTTTCTCTCGTGCGCTTTCAGATGACGAAACGGATAACCTGTACCTGGTGGCACAAGTGGCGGGGAAAAAATGGGCGGTTGAAGCAGATGTCTACTTTATTCAAGTCAAGTTGGACCTGCTACAGTTCCAAGTCTCCAAGCCATTTTCCAAGTAACACCCACACACACACACACATCGTAACCACGTGACGCTCGTCGCAATGGAATTCTTAAGACTTTCGCGAAAAGTACAATTAAAAAAAAAAGTGAATATGTGGCCATGAAACATTGGAACTCATAGAATTTAAAGATGACGAAGCGTGTATTACATTTGTAAAAAATGAAAGAAACGTTACATTTGAAAAAGTAAACTTACCTTATACTTAACTAAGTTACAAAGTTTTGATAATAGTTATTACGTTACTTTTGAAGAAGTTTATACAATTTACGTTGGCTTCATTTTTAATGTAAGAAAATCGGCGGTCGGCAAAGACGAATAAGAAACCTCCATCTAGTACGCGCTTAAACTACCAATTTCTCTCTCTCTCCTTTTCTTTCCTGTTCTTTCTCCATCTCGCTTGTTCCCAATACATAAACACTATTAGTCGATAACTGGAGAAAAACTATTATGTGAAAAATATGTAACCAATCAGTGTTTATAAAATTTTTTGACACCTTTTTTAAAGTTGAATTTTAGTGTTTTTTATTAACTTAAAATAAAAATTCTATTTTTTATTTTCTCCTTTTTATTGGATACGAGTGCAGAACTCAATTCCTACTAATTTGCAAAGATAACTAGATCGCTAAACTTTACTTAATTTTAATGACTGCCATGAAGATGCTAAGAAGATGATCCTTACTCGCTATTTAAATATGACAGATAGTAAATGTCATATAAACGTCATGTAAAAAGGGTCATTAGGGCCTTTATGCCATTTATTAAAGATGAAGTGCAGATGAAAATTTTTGTCCGGTTGGTATCGTTTTATCTTTCTTGCAAATGGAACTAACGATACCATTAAGATTAGCTCTTGTCTTCTAAAAATCTAAGCAGTGCTCTAGGGATTCGCCCCATTATTATTGTTGTTTGCTCCATTTCGTTGTTTTAGATTCGTGGTTCTGCGTACCCGCTCCACAGTCTCTCAGAAGATCGAAGTTGCCATGATGGCCAAGAAAATTGAAGACTACCTGGGCAAAAGATATACAAAAGTCATTGTCAGACAAAGGTAAATATATCTGAAACTTCAGCAAAACAGTTGAACTGATGAAATCGGCGTCTAGTATATATAAAAACTTGTGGATGACTGCGATGAATGCTTGAAACAATGAAATATTAGTCTTTTTTAGCATATGTAAAAATGAAGAAAGTCAACTGCTGTATATTTTTTATTTCAAAGTCAGGTCTTCAGATCGTTTGAGTTCTTTCCCTTTTTGACGGTTAATTAATTTTAAAAGGAAACTACTGTGAACGCCCTGATCCCTACATCTTTCTCGAATTCATTTCGAATAAATGAGAGACCAGATCGGTTTCTCATTCGTGAAAACGGAAGTCTGCTTTGTTAAACACACTTAAATATACCGGAAGTCTTTAAAGAAAAAAATGTCTGTTGCTTGTTTGTTTTATATTAACTCATTCGTCGCCAGCCTCTGCGCATGCGTGGTCCAGAGAGAAAGCTCCTCAGCTGTCTTGTCCTAACCTCAGGCACGCGGCCCCAGTGCATGCGATCAGTTTGTGCGTCAGGTGGCAGTTTTCTTAAACTTATTTCTTAAATGAAAGAAACAAAAAGTTTACACTTTTAGGAAAAGGTTTCATATTGTATTCGAATGGATTCTCTGCGTTTTCTACTTGCTACAAAGTCATCTGCCACCTGGCGGCTGATGGAGTACATATGATTTACGTACGTATGGATAAATTAATTCACACCTACTAACTTGTGTGAATAAATTAACGCTTGATTTCTGCTCATTTACTGGTACCGCTCTTTTAGATTTTCCCAAATGTTACAGTATGTGCCGTGAGTCAACAATCAAAAACGAAAGTACAGTTAACTCTACGCCAAAGTGATTCAAAGATACAAGTGAAGATTTGTGATATAGTATCTCCTGCATACCAATTTGTGATACCAGTCGATGCCGAACATGTTGTGGAATGTTCCTCCACTTTTCCCGTAGGAGCTGAATAAATTCCTTGATGCGTCTGAGGTGTTGGCTGGCGACATTAAACAATGGGATCCAACTCATCTCAAAGGCGTTCCAAGAGACTTAGTTATGGAAAAGAGGATGGTTAGGGTAGCACAATGATGTTGTCAGTGTGCTGATGATCCAAAGACAACCTGGCATTATAGGGCTGACTGCTGTCTTGTAGGAATATCTCACTATGGGCCTATACGAAGGGGACAGCATGGCGATGTAGAACTTCACCTCTGTATCTGACCGCTGCCTAGTTTTCTCTGTACAATACAAGATCGGCGCGGTGGTTCTAAGACATTTCTTCCCATACGTCCCAGCCCTTCACCAAATCGGTCAACGTGACGTACACATAGCATTCATTTCAACAGCGATAAAGTTTTTCTCAGTCATCGACACCTTGCTGCAGAAATTGGAATCCATCATTGATAATGCTGTCGCCCGTCTTATCTGAGGCCGATGTCCTAGCCCTGAGATACTTGCTTTGTTCTGTCGCGCGAACTGTTCCCGCAAAGCGCCGTCGCCGTAGGTAGCGATCTTGGGCCGATGATGTTATACGCAACCAACCTGGTTTTGGTCTGACGCTTCCGCTTTGTTAAAATCGCCCTTGAAGTTGTTATCGTGGTCGGTGGCGACCTTAGACCGGGTCATCTCAGTCGCATTCAGTCTCCCGGTAGCGTTGTTCCTCTCGATGCCAACGGACCTCAGCATTCTGCCAAAGCTGGATGAATTCACGGTAAATTCCGCCAACTCGACAGCGGTTTTTATACAGTCAACCACAGGCTGTGCTTTGCTCCATCCCCACTGCAGCATATGACCACCACACACATCTGGAATGTCCATGCACCAAGAAACTCGCCTGGTGACGTCATCGAAGTGCAAGAGAATATTTGGTCGGTGCTTTTCAAATCAATTAACTTCGTAAATGTCGCGTGACATTTTCGATGAGTACAGTTCGATACTCTTTTATGCTTTAATCGGGACATGAAAGAAAAAAGAAATTCTCGGATCCGAAGCTATTATTCCAAACTAGTGCTCAGACTTTGTTGTTTTTCTTTCTTATTTCGCGACAGATTATTATTTTGTGTGACACGGTCAGCACGGGTTGACAAATGTAATGCAATGTTTCAGAAACCTGGAAACCAGGGTTCACATGGTGACGGCGAACAAAACGGAGAAGACAATTCGCCAGCTCGCCGAGGTAAATTTCGAAAACGGGCCAGAAGTAAGCGAGGAGGCCGTGAGCGTCCGGGAGGGAGACGAGATCGAGGTCAGCTTCCGGGGAAACCTGAAGATCGTTTCCAAGGAACCAGTCAGGTTCATTTTCAACTCCAACCTGAAGTCGGTCGCCGAGTTTTCTGTGAAGGAGGTGAACATGTACATAGAGAAAAATTTTCCTGTGTTCCGCGGAATCCTGCAGCTCTTTCGAAAATACGTCGTGCAGCCGAATGCGGGCAAGAATTGGACGAAACCCACTGACGAAGATGGCAACAATTATGGAACCGATGAAGCGCCAGAAATTAAACGAGAGTTTCTTTGCGAAGTTCTTCTAAGCATACCAAAGGTATGTCAATAAATATGTCAATAAATGCCTATCAATCTCTCTCTCTCTCTCTCTCTCTCTCTCTCTCTCTCTCTCTCTCTCTCTCTCTCTCTCTCTCTCTCTCTCTCTCTCTCTATTTCATTAATTGTTTATTAGATGGATAATTTTTCATTTAAACAAATGCAGTTTTAAAAATGAAAAGAAAAGAGTTTTGGGTTTTGTTTATTTTTTCTTTAGCAAAGTGGACAAAGCAATTAGGAGTTACTTGCCGTTCGTAAAATGATATCCACCGCTCATCTTAATGCCATGCCGCAGGAAAGCTTGTTAGCTGCATTTGAAGTTATCTCCCTTTGAAATTCTTGCGGTCTGAACAAGATGCTTCTGTCCTTCAGTTCGTCACCCAGCCTAGTGTCCCCATAAGAGCGACCTTGACGATAGGAAATATGGAGAATGCGGTTAATGACGAGACGCTACAGTACCTGGCCGAGGAGTTGAACGACGAGTGGAAGAAGGTTGCATACCACCTGAACGTGAGCAAGGTTCGCTTGCAGGCCATCTGGCGGAACACGCGCGCCAGTCATGCCTCGGATGAGGAGGCCAAACACGAGATGCTGATGTCGTGGCGGCAAAGGGTCCCCAGAGCCGCAAATAAGGTAGGTTCGCGCGTGCAGGACAACGCGAAATTTTTTAAGTATTTGAAATCTCTTTGAGCTTAAAAAAAAAAACGTTTTCACCTTTAAAAAAATATCGAATCTAACATATAGGAGGAGGAGGAGGAACAGTGCAAGTTGTTTTCTTTTCTTTTCGAATTTTCGACCAAGGAACTAAATCTTGAACCTTTTCGAATTTGACCCTCGGTGTGCGCTCTCCTGCAACACTTGGTGGCAGAAAGTGACATTTCTTTGAACATATAGAGAATGTGGTAAAAGGTGGCGCTGTACCCCTCCTGCCAGGGGCACTATGCGACCATTAGCAGAGTACCCTGTGACTGCACTCTTTGATACTCATCTTTAGATCAAGATTTCGAGAAGGCATCGTTATAGTAAATGAGTTTAGCATTATTACCAGATGAATCGGTATCATGAGATTTTTGCCTCTTTGAAGTTTGGTCTTTATCATGCGTTTGTAACAACTGACGATTCGAGCAGCTTAGACTACACCTGTTGGTTGCTCGGTTGACTTTTATTTTCATCTGCTACTGTCTCTACGACTGGTCAAGAGCATAGAGCCTCATTCTCGGTCATCATCCGTCCTGATTTATTAGCAAGTCCTCAAATTCCACATGGTTTCCTGTTTGTCGTGACCAGATGTCTATTTCCAAACCTGTTTTGCACCCTGGTTGTATAACTTTCATAAGTTTATATTTAAAAAGAAAACTTAGCAGCATTTTTACATTAAAACTTGCTGTTTTCGACAGGCTTGCCGCTTCAGGTTTGTGGATGCTGAACTATGTGAGTCTACAGGTAGCCACTCTTTTCCAGTCGTTTCTGTTTCATAACATTTCTCAGGGGGGTTCTCACGTTTCTCAAGGCAAGTTCGGGATGTATCTCAAAGTTTCTCTCTCCTCCACCCCCCCATTTTATTATTACTTCTAGCTGGGGTACCCGGCGCTGCACGGAAAAAATTGCTTGAATAAAAAGGTTTTATATCAATTTGAAAAACAGAAATTTTATTTGTTTAGATACACGATCAATGAATCAACATTAAATTGATGCTAATGATACATTTCTTGACATTCTATAAGCTGAACACTTAAATTCAACTTTGTTCTGTAAGAGCCTCTTATACAATGCTTTTAGTTTTTCCTTGGGGTGAAAAGCACAACAGATTATCCAACTCTTGAGCACCCAACATGCAGTTAGTTATCCATAGGAAAAGCATGGACTATCCAAATTGAGGCCATCAACTTTCAATGATTGGCCCTGTGCTTTATTGATGGACATATCAAAGCTGAGTTTTATAGGGAACTGGATTCTCTTGAATTCAAAGGGAATGAGGCCAGACTTTGGTACCCTTGGATACTGCCTTTGAATCTGAGGAGGCTGCTAGGTCACCTATTCGAAAGGGTGCAGTGAATTAAGTGTAATCGCTGGGGTCTCAAAATGGCCTTCCTGGCCAATGTGCGGTGGCTTGAAACCTTGCACAGATTCATAAGTTCCTACACCAAAAATTTGGGGCCTCTAAGTGCTACGGTTTGGCCGTGAAAGAGAAACAAACAAGCGCACGAATACTTGGAAATATGTATTATTATTTAACACACCGCTACAGCAATCGCTGATTGATATCAAACTTTTCAGCTGCTAAGTGGAGGGATTTTTTTTTTACCCCAACACCCTCGTCTTCACTAATATTTTCACGTGGCGGGACATTCTGTCGAGTCATCCGGAACCAAAGACTGATCGATATTCCTATTTGCCTTCTCAAAAATCCGAGTGTGGAAGAGAAGATATTTTAAAAGTTAAAAATGTTTGGGGCCCAAAGTAGCAGTTTCTTGGAGCCCCGCTGTGTCCCACTCTCTACTATTTCTAATATTGACCGATGATTTGATTTCAGTTGTAAAATATACTATCATAAAGTATAAAAGGCGCATAAAGAATAATTAATTAGATATTCTCATATATACTTCGAAGAGAGCCAGGTTGTGTTTCTGAGCTCTTTTGAAAAGAGATTAGGAAAAGGTGGTTATAACCAAAGCAGCTACGTATTAGAGCACAGATAGTGAAATTAGACCATTGTGCACAAATATGACTGGCATGTCGTTCTTGTTGTCGCCCTTTTACGAGAGCTAACGTCACCAGTAATTCTTTGGAAACTATCGGAAAATTCATTTTACTTAAATCTCTCTGAATTGAATAATATAGGAGAATTATTACGGAAAATACTTTTAGTTGTGTATTCCTTTAGATGGTTTTTCTCCGGAAAACATTCCACAAAACAGGGTTACTGCAGAACTGTCTTCTCGCCATCTATTGAGTTTATTCTTTTTTAACGTTTCATCTTGTGGTTATAAGTACAATGGCGAGAGGCCCTGTTGATATCGCGATGAGTATTTACTGAAAAAAATCTTAAATACTTCAGTCTTATCAGGCAACATCTAGCAACCAAACTGTTGGAAATTTGTTTGTACGACTGAGTTCGGATAAATAGCTAGTCCTCCATCCGTTCTTTTTCTTCTTGGTGAATCCCTGTCCTGACTCTCGAGATCGAGCCAGGAGGAAAGGGTGTGAAGTACCAACTCCCACCACACCCACCCAGAAAAATCTACTAAAATTCTTTGTTTTTAGATGGGGAGAAAAACAGAGAGATTGAGGAAACCCATACTGTCGCCCTGTTAAGAAGACAAGAAGAAACCTTGCCAGGGGAGGTACGTCATCGTATATGATGAACCGCCAAACTTTCTTTGAAACATTGTAATCTGTACTGCATATTCCAAAAGTGGTCTAACCAGTGAACTATAACATAAGAGGTTTGTTATTCGTATCACTATTCACATTCCAAGCAGTCTATTCTCCTGCATTTTCTTACTACTTCTTGATGTTTTGCATATCAGGTTTAATGGAGATAACACCAAATAGTGTAAACAGATTTCTAATGGTTTCAATGCAACTTTTTGTATATCAAAAATTTTTTTTAAAGTTTTCAACGAAGTAGAAAGTGAGAAAATTATGACGATTAATTATTAATATATTAGCGGTAAGGCTGACTTATTTTCAGGACTTACTTCTGTTTTACTTCAGTAAATCGTTAACTGGTGGGACGTATTAACATTAATTACTGCCGATACATTTAAAAAGGAAAGAAAGAACTGAATGAATATTGTAAAGATTATTTTACAATGTTAATTATTTTAGCTCTACAATGTTGAAGTTTAAAACTTAGGAAACATTTTTAAGCAAATACAGAATATTTCGGATCAAAAGAGAAAGTGCTTGAGTTGTTCGATCTTATTAATTATACAGATTATCTTTCTCGATATTTTGGAGTAAAAATGTACACGAAACACCGAGTTCCAACTGGTTAACCCTCCGTATGTCACGTCAGTGAAGAACTAGTTTAAAAAGGTATTTCTATTCGTTTTTTTGTGCCTGTTATTCTGTGTCCATCTCTACTATTCTATTTATTGCCAACTACGGTTGTGTTGGTATAAAACTGAAGCCTTATAATTCGAAATGGCTGATGTATACATTCACACTGGTTTCTATAATGCTCTTTGATTTATTTTTTGTTGTTTTTTTCCCGAATGTCTTCATTTCAATAACTATGTCTCTTTCTCTCTTCTCTCTCACTTTTTCTTTTTTTTCCATAGGTCGCCATTTTGAAAAATGCCTTAATCCAGAGTGATCGTCTGGATCTTGCGGAAGAGCTCCAAATTCGAGATGATGAATTCCATAAGAGACTTGTTAACTACAGTTAACAGGACAATTATCAGAAGTAATAAACCACCTCCATTCAAATTATTTTTATTTTGTATTTTCGCTTAAAGATTACTTTATTTTTTTAAAAAAAATTTCACCTTGGGAACATTTATTATTCGGTAAAATACGGAAAACTTGTGGTCGTAGATCGTCATCACTGCCAGAAATCTGGGCGACGGAAGGAGAATTGCTTCAGCAGCAGCAACCTACGTTGTACTATTTTTTCGGGGAGTAATTAATGAGATATTCTCTCTGATAGAGATTTAGATATCTGAGATCGATTTAGTGGTTCTAGTTTTTGTAAGGATGCGGGTATCCATCAAGGTTTAGGGGTTTGTTAGAGTTTCTGCTAGGGTCAATCTGTCCTGCAACTTTCGCTAATCCATAAGTATTTCTCCCGATACTGATGGACGTAGATAAACAGAAGAAACTGCGGTGGTCTACGCACTCAAAACAGATTTTAAATTTGGGGAAATTTTCTGAAATCTTCTCAGCATCTAACGTCCAACTTAGGCGAATCTAACAATTCTAAAAAGTCTAAAATCTTGGAAATCTGTAAATATTTCAAGATGAGCATAATTTAATATCTTAGATATGGACTTCACGCGCGAACAGTTTATTCAAGACGTGGACGACCTGACGATTTATACGGTGGCTAATTATCTCCAGAAGTTCATCTGTTTTTCTTTTGTTGTTGTTATTGCCGTTGATTATTAATACAAACGCAATTTTATTCTGCAAAAAAATAATATGTTCGTAATTACAAAGACGGAGGAAGCTATGGTGGCCCATTTAAGAGCTCCCAGTTTAGACAAATGGCTATGATTGTGACTATCACTTTTAATGAAGATGACTCACACAAGACGTACACGTCACGTCACGCATCAAAAACAACCATAGATGCTGGACAATAAAGGCACAAACAAAGTACCGCTCATTCAATCATTCTGGTGGTTTGGAGTCTTGTCACCGCCTTAGATCAGCGCCACCTGTTGTGGAATACGCAGGGTGCGTCTCTCGGATACGATAGGATCTCCGCAATCTCGGTATATTATTAGAAAATGGTATAAGTAGCTTCGAATCCTGCTTTTGTGTTTTTCTTTACTCGCCCCCACACCAAACCAATAAGTAGAATTCATAAAATGGAAATCTATCATCAACTAGTGTCCAGTTGGTTTATTTTATACTGATTTTTTTTAAAAATGAAAATTTTTTTGTTGCAAAAGACCACAATTTCGACTTAATGGCGTCCTTCATTAATAAACAGTGAGAATTCCTCTTTTATAGAAGATAAAGGCTTCTTTCCGGTTTTTCTCCAGCAGAACGTTACTTTGTCTTTCTCGTCATTAAACACCTGTAGACTTTGTGATGCCATCATTCCATCTGATCTTTGATCCCCCTGTCTGTTCTCGGCACCCATCAGTAGTCGGTCTTATCTACCCATAATATCACAATAGACCTTAAGAAACTTGCAATGGAACTCTGTTGGTAATCTTTTGGTTGTCATATGTTTTCTATGAAGTTCAGGTGGGGAAATGCTGTGAATGGTAATTTAGTGCAATGTTTCATTAAAGCCATAAATTGTAATTAAAACCCCTATAATTAGAAGCATAAAGAGAACTGGTTAGTGTCTCCAGTTTACAGAGGAAACGATCACAGGCAGACAGCAGAAACAAATACTAAGAGCCTCTGCTCTAGCGGCTACTAGAGCAGCGGACGTGGCGCCAACTCCACGCCTTACAGCCACTGGCGTGCGGCCTGCTGAGATGGAACTGCACTGAGAAGACACCCAGCATCTGAAACGGTTCACCCTGCTTCGGTGGAGCGCGTTTTGTCTTTGCATTAATTAACTGCCCGGTATTTTGAATTTCGTGTAGCAGCGAGTTGTCGCTAGAGCCGCAGACTTTTTAAATGCAAGCGACACATTCATTCTTAGGACTTCTTTCCTCTGACTCCTTGCTCTAAGATTCACCTTGAGTTTTGTCTAAGATGCTACCGTCTAAGGGAACTGCGTTCTGCTGATATTGCTTTCGTAAAGAGAGAGAGAGAAAGGCATGTTTGATCAAAAGAAAAGATGACAGTAAACGCATGAATACATCGCGGCAGAAGTCGGTCAGATGCGTTTTCTTGATAAAGTGTATTATTTCAATTCCCACAAGGAATTCACATCGCCCGATGCGTGTAGCATCATGAGCGATACGAGTGCGAAAAATCGCTTCCCCTCCACCTCCGTTTTTATTATTATATGCTGTCATCTGAAGTGTAATTAAGATTTTAAAAAAATAGTTTAAATTTTATCAAGGACGTGGCAAAATTAGATTTGAAAACTTTTTTTTGTTATTTACTTCGCAAATTATCCACTCATAATTTAAAATCCCTGCTCATTTATGAAAAATTTAATTGTTGTAAAAAAAAAAAGTTACAATTTGTTTCTACAATGTAGAAAGAAAATACAGTATCTGAATTTTTCTGTTCACCTTGTACCTTCCTGCTGTCTGTATTTATATGTTGAGCAAATAAATATTATTAATAAGTTATTTGGAATACTAGTTGATTTTAACAACTTTAACAACAACGCCGTAAATATAAAAGCTAAATAGATATCACTAATAAATTATTTAAAAATCAGTAAAGGAATTTAAACTCTTGTTTCTAATTCGTAAAAATATTTAGCCTCTTGCAACTGTGCTGACAAAAAAATCTATAATGTTAATGTCAATCTGGTATTTTAATATAAAAATGAGAATGCAAAATTTGCATATGGAAAGCTACATAAATGGTTAAATATCAAAACTTGCATAACTAATTTATTATATTTTAAAATCAGCAGGACTTCTCTCCCCTTGATATATCAGAATAGTACACGATACGATAAAATTACGTCAGCAGTTTCAAGAAAAAATGTTGCCTGATTTAGCTGAGGAGAAATTTGATTTTAAAATTTTAAAATGAATAGCTTGAAATTTTCTTTTATTTAAATTAACCGAAGAACGCAATAGTGATTATTATTTTAAAAATAACAAAATTGTCCTGTGTAGTTTATCATTAATTTAGTGGTTTCTTGTTTCCCTTAATATTCATCTGTTGCAGCAGATTATCTCCCCTGTTTAATTATTCGCCCCGGTTTCACTTTCACTTGTAAGAAATTCAGTTTTAAGAAAAAAAAATGCTTTTTTTTTTTAAAGTTTATTTCTTTGTTTTTAAGCGTTAACAACTAATACTAACCGATTGTCTGAATTCTTTCTTAATTTCAAGAAATCCGTTCAGAATTTTACTCAAATATTTTTTCATTATGGAGTACAGATATTCTGAAAATTCATTTAAAAAGTACAAGAGATAACCTCATCAGCTGCCTATCTGTGGTTATGCACCGTGTGTAGAGTATGTAGTGCAACATTCTGCTGCCTTTCTTTAAGATGTGACAAAAGCGATTTGAAGTTTAAAAGTAAATTTTTTTCTCGAAAAATGCGTACCCAATTTTATTTTTTTGTTTTTTTTCAAAATATTCTTTAGAGTTTAAAATTAAAAATTAAAGCGAACATAATTGGTGGAAATTCTAAACTTAAGAGCATTTTTTTAAATTTGTTAAATCGCGCTCCCTCCCACTCATATGTAATATGTAATCCTCGTTAAAAAGATTGTTAGAGTAAATTAATCTAGTCTGATCTAATTTAAACAACAATAATACAATTACGTTTCTCACGAGAACTTAAATGCTTAATATTCTGTAAATGTTTTCATTAATACAAGAACAGTTTGTATAAGGTTCTTGGCAGCTGTGGAACCAACCGCTTTAAGACTTAGAAGAATATCCTACGATTCGTGTGCATATATCAATTAATTCAACTGTCAAGCGAAGAACTAGAAGAAAACCAAAGTACAGTTTACCTATACTAGCAGCTTCCTATCCTTTTTCTCGGCGCGATTCCATTTATCAACAAGGTAACAAGTTCTTGTGACCCAACCTTTCAGTGCAAGCTGCAGACACAGTCTGCCAGAGGGAACCAAACGTGGAAACAGAGGTTGAGATGACGAAAATTCTGCTTGACTACATCTGGAGGTGTCTACTCAGGCTATAGAAAGGTGCAAGGTGATACCATGAAAAATAATATATCATCATCGGTAGACAAAAGATTAAATGTCACAAGAAAAATAATATCATACTGGTCGACTTTGGGGCCGCGATCCCTAACCGCTGATTTATACCCTTAGTTTTAAATGATTAATCTATCTTTAATTTGCATATATATATATATATATTTTTTTTTTTTTTTAATTTAACATCTGAAATTATTCCCCTTGGATGATAGTTATACTTTTTTTTTTATTTTTAATTTTTCAAAGCATCTTGATTTACGTCCCTTCATTGGTCGACTTTTCAAATCGAACCAATCAGATCAGTCGTTACACTCGGCATCCGTGGACGCCATATTAAACGTTCGTAGTACTATCCCTTTTGATCTCATGGTGTAAGTTGTCCCCTTCTCCTTAAGTGTTTAACTTTCTGTTTATCTCTCCGCTTGACGCACGAAATCCTGCTTTAGTAACGTTGCTGCGTTCTTTCTAAGTCGGCCTTGGTGTTGTGTTAACACAGAATAGGCAGTGCTTGTGGGACTAATGATATGGGAAATGCAATGAGATGCTGCTATGGCCTTTGGCTGGTTATTATCGTGTTGACGATGCGGTGCAGCAGTAATGATGAGGATGCCAGCCAGCCAGCGAGAACCCCCCATCATTCTAGTATTTCTGGGGGGTGGCGGCGGGCGGAACTTCGGATTCGTTAGTTTACACATTTTTTTTTTTTTTTTTAATTTAAAAAAGCGTTCAAATTGCTTCAAACTGTACAGGTTTTCAGTTCAGTTCAGAAGTTGGGTTGGGTTTGCTGCCTTCATTTATTAACTGATTAAACATTTTCCTCAACAGATTTAGCAATTGCAGTTTGGTCAGAGGAGTACTGAATGATGAAGATGTATAGTGCGCGCTGTCTACCTCTGTTTTAGTCCCTCACCCACTCGCTCATCTAAACACACACACACATTCTTGCCTTTTGATGTACTAAATCAACTTTGTTGCTCGCATGATCCTAGTAATTATTGAAAACTTAATAAACTGCTTACAGAATGCTGTCATCTGGTTACAGTAGTAGCACATGGAACTATGGCTAGAAAATACATGTGATTTTCTTTTTTGTGTAATGTTTTTCAACTTGAAATAGTTTAGTACTTCTAAAAAATTGCAAAAGGAATAATAATAATAATAATAATAATTTTATACCTTCTAGATATAAATTGAGAATATTCAGTAGACATTTTGTTTAATTCTGACACTGAAATCTTGATTTTTGCATAAACAGAAATGTGCATATTGCTGAAGAAACAGTTTTTTTTATTTTTTATAAAGCTAAAATTCTTCACTTGTTTAACAAAATGATTTTTGTGCTGTGGTGATTGTTTTGATTGAGTATGTAAATGATCAATCAAAAGATGAAACTTAGTACTTTATCCAAATGTAGCCATTTTTTAAAATTATGGCTGACAAAGAAATTGTTTAGTTTTCTATTTCTTGAAATACAGACACTCAGTTTTTCGCATCTGTTAATATAATTTTTTTCTCCCCTTTGCAGGTTGTAATATATTATTAACAATGTCTTTGTCACGGAAGGAAGTTGATGACTTGCGATCATTGTTAGATAAAACTGTTCAGAAGTTTCTTGGGTTCAGTGAGCCAGCTGTAGTAACAGCTGCTTTGAACTGTATTGACAAAGGATATGATCGGAGAAAAACTGTTGGTGAGTTTAGTGTTTTTCCTTTTGACATGTAGTAGAATGTAGAAAATGATAGTGCTACTATACTGCCTTTTTGCTATCTACAGCAGTAACAACCATTCGAAATTTGTAACATCTGAAATGACAGAACTGAATATCATAGTTTTTTCTATATTTTTTGATGCTAAAGTTACAAGATGATGTAAAAAAAAAAAAAAAAAGTAAAGAACATTAGAGGGTGAGGGTGAGGAAGTTTTTGAAATTTATATGTAATTATTAATATTTGAAAATGCAGAGGCTATTTTAAAACAATATTGATATGCTCTATTTCAGCTAACTGATTTTTTGGTAAAGCAAAATGCAAGGATTACTCAATAATGAATGGATTATACTTTTTTTAAACTTCTCTTGTCTATGTAGTTTCTTTTGTTGTTTACTTTTTACTCTTGGTTGGGCAAAATTAATTGTAGCCTACAGGTCATTGTAAAAATGTTATTTGTGAAAAATATTATATTACTGTCTAATCAATATTTTCATTTGGGTGGCAAGGTATTGCAGTGGTACAGGACTGCTAAGGTTGAGATCTCTAGTTTGTTTTCTGCAGTGAACAGCTTGATTTGACAGTTCAATCTAGTGTGGTTTTTTATCTCCCCTCAGCTGGCTGCATTATTCTCCTCCTACATCTGAAGATGAAGAGTTCTAGTGGGAACTTGGTTTGTTAGGTTGGCTGAAGTTAGAGCACAGTTTGCAATTTTGTGCTGGCCGTAGTTTCCAGTGTCACACATCCTTCCTTTCCTGTCTGGCTGGTCCTCTGGAAAGGGACCTGACACAGTGACACTCTCTCACTCTAAACACCTGAAGCAAAATAAAAGAGAGGTATGAAACAGTTAATATGTGTAGTCACAGAGTACTCTTATATATAACTGATCTTGAAAACATTGATTCCTAATAGTAATTTTCAGCATTAAGACCAGTTAATGGTGTATAATGTCTCCCCAGTCTTCTACAGTGGCACTCAGACTACTAAAAGTAGGACTTCACCAAAAAAGACATACCGTGAATGGGCAGTTTTGACATTTCTCCCTGCAGTGATGCTTTGCCTTTGTCATTCTGTGGATTTTTGGTGATTTTAATTACCAAATGTCAGAGAGAGAGAGAGAGGGATGAAAGTTTTGACTGTAGTCCTTAACTTTAAGTTTTAGCATCTCTTTAGTTACATTTTATTGATTCTTAGAACGTCTGGAAATTTGGTTGTAGCCAATTTAATTTCTGAGCATCCTGTTGCTCCAAAGAACTATAGCTAGCAGTGGATAGGAATTGTCTGTTCCATTGGTTTAATGGAAATTTTTAAATACTTCTCTTTTATTTACTTCTAGTAATTATTTACAGACTTGCTCTGCTGAGAGGGATAAACTGGAACCTACAAATCATACATATAAATTTGCAAAACAGGGTTAGGGTCATGGATTAGTCATTTGCAGTGAATAATGTGTGAATTTCATGAAACTGATTATATTGCATTTAGAAAATTTAGTGACAGGCTGCACACATGACAACACATCACTTGTTTCTAGTCTTAGCCATTTTTTGGACTGTGAGCTCTGAATCTTATTTATCAATGAATAGATCCAGTTGCTGAAAGTCTCAGTACATAGGGAACATCATCCATTCCTAAAATTTTTTTTGCTATTTTTGGACTTTCTACAACAAAACAGACATGTTTGTTTTTGCTTAATGGTTTTTATTTGTACTGTCATTCATTGACAAGCAGGTGAAATTACTTGTCTAATGCTACAATTTTTTTTCTAACCCATTTATCTTGATTATCTAATTGTTTGATAAATCAGTGGCATCTTTTATATTAAGTATGTATTTGAACATGAGTGAGGAAGAAATGTATGTTTGTTTAATTGGAAAACTTTTTTTAAGAAATGGGTGGTCTTTAATGATTTAAGATAAATTTACTGGCTACAGATTTTATTGGAATTTTGTAAGTGCTGGAGATGAGCTCTGATGCCAGAGCCTGACAAGATAAACAAAGGTGGTGACAGATAGGAAACTCTGCTACTTTTGTTGTCTCACTGTTTGAGTATCAGCAACAAAAAAACTTGAGTCGTTTCTCATTTTTAGATAAACTCTCGTCCATTCTCGATGATCAAGCTCTGCCATTTACTGAGAGACTGTTTGAAGTGTGGGATGAGTATAAAATTTCCAGCAAACAGTCAAAGAGCAAGAAGCGGAAGGTAGGTTCACCTTGGTCCTGCTTATATTGTAGACTGATTTCTGGCAATTGGTTTCAATCAGTTTAGTTAACAAAAAAGATGCCATCCAGGAAAGCTAATCTTAACCCTAGTCCTGCCTGCAGTGTAATAGCAGAGAGCTTGGGGATCACTCTATCAATGACTGGCATGCTATGCAATTGCTGCTGGAAATAAGTATAGTGAGTACCGACAGGACTAGGGTTAAGAACACTGGCTATTGTGTTAAGGGGCTTGACTTTAAACAGGCTAATAGATTTGACCATTTGTGTGCAGTAATTCAGTTAAGCAGTGGAATTTTCTCCAGGCTCCCGTTCAGTCCTGGCGGCATGGATGGGCATTGTGGGTTCGGGCCCGCCCACTGAGTCAGCTGTGCCCGCCCTCAATGTAACAACCCCCTCATTTTATGCAAAGCAGCCCAGCCCGGCCTGCTCTCGTAAATCTGTCATTGGGCTTATAGCCCCTGCACCAATTTGTTGGTGCCCAAGTTGGCCTAAAGCCGAGCTGGCTAGTGTGCATCTGGCCAAAGTCACTGTCCAGTCCTTGTGGCGTGCTCTGACCACAGGTGTCATGGTCTGAGTATTTTAGCTGCAGACCCCAATAAGAGCGCAGCTCGATTGCATCAGACCTACTGTGGTAACAGTTCGAATTCTGGCCCCTGTCTTTCTATTATGATTTTTCTTATGTTGCATGTTTTAAAAAATCATTGTCCCCCCTCCCCCCCTGAGAAAATTTAATGCCCGTCCAGGAATTTGTTTCTCCCACCGGGTCTGCTCCCATTTAATAGATGTAAATTTTGTTAGCAGTTTAAGTAATTCATTTTTTTTTTTCTTTTTTAAATTTTCCACACCTACTTTTGATGACTTGAATATCATCAGTCTGCTTAATTTTATTTGCTTATTTTGAGCAGAATTCTAGCTACAAGAAACAGTTTTTCCTTTTGTGTGTGTGTGTCTATTTTTTATTTCTGGAGACGGCTGTTTGACACAAGTGTTTTAATTTCTTTTTTTTTTCATATACCCACTCGATTTTTTGCCAGGATCAGAATGTTGTAAAGGTAAGTTGTAGCTAAATCATCTAAGTGCCCTCCCCCATTTAATGGTTTTAATACTTTCTTATATGTAGATGACTTCCAGCAAAAGGTGGTCGACTGTCTTATGCAAGCGAATGAACTAAAGAAGTAGTTAGATAAATGCCCAGGTAAAGACAATACCCATGCATTTAAATTGCCACCCTTCACTTTATAGACATGTAAATAAAGAAACATGTATGTGAAATGGACGTAATTCAGTTGACACCACCTGCTAAATGTCTAGTGAACAAGATCCTGTTGTAACAGCATCATCAGCTTTCCTTTCCTTGGATGTATTTCCTTGTAGATGATCCATAATAACATGAAGAATAACTGGTGGGAAATGCTTATTAGGCTCTCCGAGT
Organism: Nautilus pompilius; assembly: GCA_018389105.1. Taxonomy (NCBI): domain Eukaryota; kingdom Metazoa; phylum Mollusca; class Cephalopoda; order Nautilida; family Nautilidae; genus Nautilus; species Nautilus pompilius. The sequence goes on from JACATO010000368.1 coordinate 392,041, forward strand.
TACTTATTGGACATTTTGGTTGTATAAATGTTGGTGATGAATGAGGACTAAAAACATTTTAGATTGCACCACTTATGTTTTATCCATAATTTTACATATTTGAGTCCTGATTAATTTGGATATGTGAGCATCTGTATCTGTGATTTATAACCAACCCCAGGACTCCTAAAGGACAATAGCCCCAGACAGTCTAACTGCACACAATTATTTCGATAAATTTGCTGACCGATTGTTTAAAATAAATTTAAAATATTTTTTGGGAGCAACTTAAACAATACACTAAAGAATCAAGTTGATCCTTATTGTTAGTAGTAGCCCTCTGGTGGGTTTTTTTGTTTTGTTCTGTTAGGAAGGCGATCAGCAAGAAATGGGAACTCGGAAACGTCGACGGTTTATGGACGACAGTGTTAACATCCCTGGCCCAGGGCAGCCAAGTCCTGGTCAGCTGACAGCAGATAAGGTTAGAAATGAAGTCTTTTTTGTTCTTGTTTTTTTTTTTTTTCAGGGCTTGATTGCTGTCCATGGTTGTTGTTGTTCTGTTTTTGTTAGAAACAAATCTGATGGCATCTTGGATGTCTGGTAACCTATTGCATTCACTTAACAATCTGGGTGTTGTGTCTGTGATGGTTTATTCAAGACATACAATTCTGCCTGGTTTTTTTTTTAAGCTACATAAGGAAAACATTCCCTTTTTTTACCTACTAAGCTACTTGAGTAATGTCCTCATAATAAATAATGCTAGTCCATAGGAACCAAACAGAGTTATTTACTCTCTGCCTGTCTCTCTCTCTCTCTCTCCTCTCTCTCTCTCTCTCCCTCCCCCATTTCTCTCTCTGTCTGTCTCTCCCCCCCCATTTCTCTCTTTCTCTCTCTTCCCCATTTCTCTGTCTGTCTCTCTCAACACCTAGTGTAAGCATTAGCAGCATGTGAAAAACTGGCAGAAATGGAATTAGAGCATCCACAAATTTATTCAGTATTTACATCTATAAGTGTAGCATCACATCACACCAGTTTTCTACCCAGTACATCCACCTCAGTTATGTATGCTCTGCATCTCGTGGACTTGTATGTCATGTCCTGGCTGCAGGAATGATGTTCCTAATCCCAGTAAAGGCCAACACACTAGCTCACCTGAGATATGCCCCATGGAGTTCAGATCAGGAGATCTCTAGATGGCCTGTTAAGAATATTGGGGTTGCTTTGTTTTAAAACAAATATCTTGCATCAACCTTACCTTGTGGTCCAGGTGTTGTCCTGCTGGAACTTCAGATGCAGTCTGTATTGCTGTAGAAGTAGCAGGAGTTGAGCATTGTCCAGAACCACTAGCTAATTGCATAATTAGTGTTTGTACAACATGTACCATGATGCTGCCTTCTGCTAAATCTTTTTTGATTGTCTGACAAAACTCTGCATTTGGTGTAAATGTGAATTTAGCTATCATTAGCAAATGACAAACTGAATTGTGACTGCCTGAGAAAAAGGATATTAGCACAAATTCTTACTGTTGCTGCTCAGCCTGGTGATGTGCAGTCATTAAAACACTGTTAGTTAATGTTTCCATGGACAATCAAACTATCTTTAGTTCTGATGCTGCATTCTGGTTTTACAGGCCTATGCTTTTCTTCAGTACTACAAGGAGGTTTATGGTGGACATGGAAGCACCAAGATGTTTTGTGGTGGAACTTGGAAACATTTACTCCTTTAAGTGATGAACAAACCTGTGGCTGTTCTCAGAGATACTTTTGCTGTGGATGAACAAAGGAAAATCTGCATGTGGTGCTTTCTGCATATGTTGTGGTAGTGTCATGCTAGCACAATATACATTGCATTTACTTGAAATATTGTTGCATTTTCAAAATGATTCAGTGTATATAACTGAATTTAGTCTGCATCAGGAGGTTTCTGTGTTAGATGAGCATTTAGGTTGGTTATTGAACCAGGGTGTTACATTTCACATCACACACACCTATAGTTGGGAGTTTGAAAAGATCTTAATAAATTTGAATGATGTTGCAGCAATTATTAATTCCATTTGCTTTACCATACATTTTATAAATACTGTGCATTGTTTCTTAAATAAATAAGCTCTGTTTTCAGAAAGTAAAGGGATAACTTGGACACTTTGCCTTGCCTTATTGGTACTAAGTAATGGACCTACATTTTGGAAATCTTTCCTTATCTGCAGTGATGCAGATTTGTGGTAGATGGTTTTGGATAGCACAAGTGATCTGAGCTATTTGTTCTCAAACCTACCTGCATTATTTATCATCCTTTATTGAATACAAAATAAAACAAAATATTTTTTCTGTATATCCAGAGAAGAATTTAAAGCTTGAACTATCTAAAATAAATAAATTTTATTTTAAATTTTCAAAACAGACAATATATTCTGTAGTTGCCTTAATGGAGTGGTCAGTTACAATAAATCCATCTCTCTAGCAGTGCTGTTAGAAATGGAGGGTCAAAAAGAGAGAGCCCATATTGGACCCACACCTGTTACTGTGGTGTTACTACTAGATCATGCCAGACACAATTTCAACAATTGCGTTTTCTAGCTTGATTTTATCTGAACATCTGCCATTAACTGAAATGAATAAAGAAATACAGAATAACAACAACGACAGTTTTATTGATGTGAGATTCTGTTCAGATTAAGCAGAATGTATGAGTATAGAGGGGAGGAGAGGGTGTATCTATATAGGATAATGTAACTGCATAAACAGTTGTGTGTTATTTTCCTTCCTTTATAGGAATGACTAATTATTGAGGACATGGTCTTTTTTTTAATAATTTTTTTCTCTGTCTACAAAAGAAAAAGTTACCCAGCTTGAGATTTCAGCACAGATTCGTGAAGCTGAGGTTTTAATTGTAACCCAAAGTACTTTGCTACCTTTTTATGGCACCGGTCCCCTTCCCCCCCCCCCATTTTTAAATATATTGCATTAAAAGCCTGTGCCTTTTGTTTTCACAACACACTTTTTATTTGTCTTCCTTTTTCATAGATAAAGGAGATGATGGCCAATGCCCAGAGAATGATTCAAGAGCGAAAAGCTCAGCTCAGCATTCCATCACCAGCTCTGTCGCACTCCCAGAGCCAGCTGTTGGTAAGTTTTGTGTTGCTGTATTTGCTTTCTCCATCCATTTATTGCTCCTTGAGTTTATATATATATCCTTTTTTTTTAAATAGAAATTCTAAATTTTATTTACACCACCATCACCCCAAAAGCAAGTTTAAACACAATACATTTGGCCATATCATCATGTATGAATGCTGTTTTGCATTACTAAGACAACTTTGCATCCTCTGTTTTTCTGGGTGTAGAAGCAAAAGGAACAAAATAAAAAAAAAAGAAAAGAAAAAAGGGCCAAGCAATATTGGCAGGGATATTACGTGTTTACAGCTTCAGAAAGCAGATTTTTTAAAAAAGTTTATCTATCATCTTATATAAAAAAGAAGAAAATGTGGTTTTGTGCTGAATTAGACACATTCATTTGCTGACACGGTGTACTCTCTCTCTCTCTCAAGGCTGTTGACTGGCTGTCCATTGCTGTTGACAAAAACAGTTTGCTCTATTTGAGAGTTGCCACTCAGTCTGGTAATGTGTGCTACTGATATAGTAAAAAGAAAAAATTGTAAGCTATTAAACTGAATGACCTTAAATGCTGACTGATTGTACCTAGTTAGAACAAAAAAGGATTTGTTCAAATAAAAAACTTGTTTGCAAGTACTTAACAAGATTTTATTTCCCTACTGGTTGATAAAAGAAAAACAGAATGGTGCATTAAATGCTTTCTTTATCAGTAGTGTTGTCTTTTGAATCAGATGTTTTCCTATCACTGTCTAGTTACCATAACAGTTTGTCGTCCTCCTTGTGTTAGGAGAACTTATAAAAAGCTTCGTTGCCATTTAGGAGCATTCTAAACTCTTAACTTCTTTTTACCTCACTAAGCGATGCATGCTTAGTTGTCTGTTGGAATGAATTAATGTGCATCACTGTTCATCCTCTGGTCTGTGGAAACTCTAACGTGTGCAGTTCCTTTATTGACATTAAAATCGAGCCATGTTCCTATTCCTGTTTTAATTTGAAAGTTTTTGTATATTCAAATAGTTTTTCTGCCATAACTAATCGTAAAAACAAACCAAGAGAGTACTCAGTTTGCTGCGTGCTCTTTCATGTTATCTGTTTTGGTGATAAAAGAAAGATTCATCATAAATTTAGTTATCTTTTATAAAAATTATGCACCTTAGATTTGAATAATTATGAATATTTAATGATTGGTGTAGAGACTTACCTAATTAATTGAGGGCCACTTGGCTTTGCATGTGAAAGAATTTTAAAAATATTCTGAATGAGTTAAATTGTAAAATTGGTTTTTGTTTTGTTTCTCCCTAGAAACCGCCAGCTTCCCACACACAACAGCTTATGAACGATGCTGTAGAGAAGGCAAAGCGAGCAGCTGAACTTCAGGCTCGCATCCAGGCACAGGTGACTGGGCTGTCCGCTGCAGGAATCTCTCTTCCAACACCGTGAGTCTTGAGTTCATTTAGGTCCATTCTTCCATGCATGACCCTTTTAAGGGAAGATTGCTGATTGCAGTTGTCTTCTATCTACTCTACTCTTTTCTTTACCAGCTTTAAAAAGTGATGTAGTATAATGTAAGGCAGCAGGAATGCCACTATCATCATCAAATCTAGTGATCCTGATGTCCATTTGCTCAGTTTTTTTTTTTTGAAAAATTAATTAACCTTTCAGTTATTTTACAAAAAAGGTTGGAGGTAAAGGTGATGTCAAGCTTTAAACCAATTAATAACTTTTTAAAAAATTAAAAGAATTTGCCTTGAAATGATGCTGTTTTGATGTTGTGCTTAAAAGGAGGGGTACATTCAAGAATAATCTGTAAATGAATGATTAGCATGCCAAGTCACTGTTCTACTGACTTCTTGTCTGAAGAACAGGACATTGCACTAGTTCTGGGTATTTTTGCACACACTTCTCTTTTCTTTTGGTGTAGAATTTATCTTAAGACAGCTAGAACCTTCTGATTTCATGTGGTGAATGCTTTTTTTTTTTAATTGGCTTTTTAAAAAAATTTATACCATAGGTAAAGGAATTTGTTTAAACAAAAAAAATTAACCAATTTTATATTTTTACCAGTAAATGCAAAACTGTTCCAGTTTGTCAACCCTGAATTTCTTTTTTTACTTGCTATTCTATCACAAACTGTTGTAAAGTATATCTACAATCAAAGAAATTTATAATGTATTTATGAAATTCTAGGAAGGGACTTGGATAGAAAATTATATAAACGTTTTTTCTTTCTTTTTATTATTTTTTTTTTTTGCAGGAAGCCAGTGCAGCAATCCAAGTAAGTCCTGCTTTGACAGTTTAATGGCCCATCAAGAAAAATACTGAAGATCATATTTTAAATTGAACAATCAAGAGCTAGTGTAACAACAGTGGCAGACCTGAAGTTTGTGGCTTTATTTCATAAGTGAGAAGAACGTCAGCTGTATTGTTAAGTTCAAGGGAATTTCAGTAAATTTAAATTTTCTACATTTCCTAAGTATGGCAACATTATAGCTCTCCTGTCTTGAAAACCACAAGCTGCCACTTTGTGATGCTGAACATTGTTCATTTGTGCCTCAATTATAGGAAGATGGTGTTTGTACAGGTTCTGGTAGCACCACCTTTAATTTGGAAAGCAGAATGGTAATTTCTAAGTTATCAGTACTAGATTGTGTGTAATTATAGTTAACCTTTCTATATACCATCCAACCAATTATCCATGCTTTTGTTGTTGTTCTAACATTTGCCAAAATGCAGATATTACAGTGGTAAACAATTTTTCTTTTACATTTTGATCACCAGAAAATACAATTTCTACAAACTTTGCGACAGCAGTTAGTAATTGTACATAATTGAAAACTTATATTACAAATACAGTAGAATGTACTATAGACTGTCATTTGAGGCATCAACTGTGTATCTGAATATTGCAAAGTAGATTCTATTATTTTAGCTAACTCGTTTCTAAAAGGAAAGAGGTGGTCATGGTTTATGAGAGCTTGCTGACAAGAAATGTCAGTGGATAGCTTCAAGAATAGCAAACAATTATTTACTCATTCACCATGTTGTCTATCTGGTCAGCTTCTCCATTTTTGCTGGTTATGTTTTGATTAATATAGAAAGGAGGAGAGCCAGCTGGTCTAATTTTGGTGGTTGATTTTTCTCTTGTGAAAACTTGCAATTTACAAATGTTTTCATTGGTTTGGTGGCATTAATGTTGATTCTTAAATCTTTTGATTTTATGTTTTCTGGAAAGACAAGAAACATTGTGAATGAGATTCTATTTTCCTCTTTCATCAGAATTCTTTTTAATGTTAGCTCTGGCTTATTTCATGCAGCTAATCTAATCTAATCTAATCTTTACAGCTTTTAGAAAAAAAACTGTCGAGAACTGAGTTTGTTGAGCCCTTGAACATTTGTAGCATCCTTGTTTTACAAGTAATATTAGCTATGTACTTTTTTATGGTTTGTGTTGTTTCCATGTTGAATTCTTAGACCCACACCTCTTATTTTGGATGAAGAAGGCCGAACAATTGATGCCAAAACTGGTCAAGCCATTCAGCTGCAGCACTACACACCAACGTTAAAGGTACGAGGTTGTTGTCCTATTGTTTGTACTTGCTACAATGTTTTTTCAGTTTGTTGTTCTAAAAATAAATGTTTTTTTTTGCTTTGATATTTATGAGTTTATCAAGATAATCATTTGAACCATTTTCTTTGTGTGTATGCATGAGTGAATTACCGTTTTCATTCTAGTCAATTTTGTCTAGAGCGAGTTGAAATCTGGACATTTGTAAATACAATATTGTTTTGCCTTTCTCTTGTAGGCAAACATCAGGGCAAAACGTCGCGAACAGTTCAAGGGACTTATCGAAAAACCTCCAGAAGAAATTAGTGAAAGCAAGTTCTTTGACCCAAGGGTCGGGTGAGTTTATCTCCCTCTCTTTCTACCTCCTCATTTCTAGAGTTGTTCCAGATTTATCAGTAATTGGTCAGTTTCTTCTACCTTTTACTGTCAGTATTGGTGGGTGCTGGAAATATTCTCTGATGATTGTTTTTACCTCTGTGAAATAATCTCTTTATTGCAAACAAACAAAAACATCTCCCTATTCCAAATATGGTCTTTATCAGAGTTCATTCAAGGTGAAGCATTGCTTGTACGTACATGGGAAGAGGAAGTAATGAGTATCTGAGTTACTCACTGGTGTTTGTTGTAGTTTTAAACCTGTGCATAAAAAGAAATACAATTCTTTTTCAAAAGTTGTTACTGCTGCATTTGTTTATAGTCTTTATTTACATTAATTAGTTTTTTTTTTCTTTTTCTTATGTGTTTGAATTGCAAAGAGAGAGAATTTAATAATTTAAAGTAAACAAATGCTTTATGTATTGTGTGGTTATAAAAATCTGCTGTTGCTCATTCTAGTCTTCATCTTGGCTACATCAGTCAGCTTAACTGCACAGTTGCTAGCCTACTGGTATAAGCCAGGAGGTTTGGCTCTCTGTCTTGGCCTAGATTCAGCTTTCCATTCCTATAATCACACAGGATTATTGGTCTATTAAAGAAATGTGTGCCAAGGAATGTTTTCTATGCTTCTGAAAAAGTACTAGCTGTGACTTTTATTGATCAGCTTTAACTTGTGTGTCAGCAGAACTGGGCAAAGTAAACTGGCAGATTTCTCCTCTTTCTTCAGAGCAAAAGCAGCCATCAGGGCCAGACGGGGTTTCAAGTTTCACGAAAGGGGAAAATTTGAACAACTTGCTCAACGACTACGGACAAAGGCTAGTTTTTTTTGATTTCTAAGAATCAAGTGACAATGGACAGTCATTTGTTTTCTTTATTTTTCTCCAACTTTTTCCCTCTTTGATGAAACTGTTGGGGAAGCTCCCAGTTCCCCAAAAATAACTTACCTTGTCTTACAAAAGGCACGGTAGTTTCCCATTGGAAAACTTTGTATATTAAAATTTAACCGTCATAGCAGTGGCTTTCGTCCGCCTGCCAAAACTCATTGACTCGTTTATAATTGTTGACTGACTCTAGTAACGGCTAATGCCCTGATTTGCTAGCCACCACATAAATACGGGCAAGCCTGTGCTCGAGCAGAGTGAGAGTAAAAGCTTCGTTGTTCATGGAAGGCTTGTCGTTTATTTCTATCCAGAAACTCTCGTGAGTGGCTGGGTTAGCAGGGCAACCAAGAATTGAATCGTGCGGTCCATGTTCGATAATGCCTCTTGGCGAGCAGGGTTACAACAGAAACATATCTGAAGATGATCTGAGTAAACAGAAAGAGAGAGATTGTATGTGTGCGTGTGTGTATCTGAATGCTACATTGGAATGCTTTAAATTTCTGGACAAAACCAAATTTACCTTCTTTAAAGGGAGACAACCCTGATGATGGAGTTGTCTGTAAGGAAGTGTTGCCATTTCTGACCTACACAGGACCTAACTTGAACCAGGTTTCTGTTAAAGTTATCTTGTACCTTTTTCTTTGCAGGCCCAGTTGGAAAGGCTGCAAAATGAAATTGCTTCTGCTGCCAAAAAGACTGGAATTGCCTCTGCAGCGAGATTAGCCACCATTGCTCCAAAGAAAGAAATAGTAAGTTTTTTTTTTCCATTGTGAACCTTATCTGCATTGTATATGACCTGTGGTGCTTTTGAATTCTCTTGTCCTTCAAATCTTTATTATTCAGCACAAGTTGAGTTAAAGGGGCTGTGACTCATCATACTTTCTTCTTTAATAAAATCCTTTTTAACAATAAATTTGCAGGTTACTTTTTTCCATGTATTTGCAAGTGTGTGGGTTGCCAGTTCAACACAAGTACTCACTAATGCTTTGGGAGATAAAAACTTGTGTGGCATGCAGATGGTTAACTAATTGTGTTAGCAAGAAGCAATAGCTGACAGGGTTAGAGTGCCATAATTTTACACGCTGGTTGCTGGCAGTGTGCTTATTTTAAAAAATCAGTCTTGTATGCAGATACCAATGAACTTTTGAAAAAATGTCAAATTTCCATGCAAATATAAAATTATGAAACCAACTTTAAAAAGAGAATGTAACTGTATGATTTTGTTGATGTAATATTTTCTAGATTATCCTGCAAGCTTTAGCTACCTTAGAATGAAGAGAATTGATTTATTACAAATGAAAACCAAAAAATTTTAATGAAGTTATGCTCTTGTAAATAACTGGTGAATAAAAACGAAAACACATGGTTCAAAGTAATGTGAAATAAATAAATAGTCTTATCTTATATAATAATGATTATATATGTTATTTGTCTTACTTTTCTTTTAGGTTTCTGTACTACTGCTAGAGAGCTCTTTCTTTACAGTTTCTTCAATTTTGATATAAACTGAATCAAGCATAACATGCTGGTGTTTTCTGTGCTTTACTTAAAGTTCTGGTCTCTAGCTTATTCTTTTAAACCTTTTTTTTATTTTCTTAATTTTTTAATATTAATAATAGTAATCTAACAGGAACAAAACAACTATATGAAGGCAATTTTAGTGATTTTACACCAGAAAGGATTCAGTTGTTTATCTTTGTTCTGGTTGTTATGCATGTGTTCCAGAGTTGGAGTGTGGCAAAATCTAAGTGTAGTAAACCTTGTACTTGTTTACTTTGCAGAAAGAAGGAGAGATTCCAGATATAGAATGGTGGGATGCATTTATATTAGTGAAAGAAAGGTGAGTCTAATTACTGGTGATGGGGCCATATTTCAACATGGTTGTATATTCAGAGCTGCATCTTTAACATTATCATGCATTTAATTCCTCCTTTTTTTCTCTCTGAAACTAACATTCAACATTTGTTGGCAATGCTGCATAACTCAAATTTTCCATCCTTGATTTGTCAAAATATATATTCACAAATTGCATCTCTTTGCTCTGCACTTTGGAAGAAGTGTTTGACAGTTAAGCGTTTTGCTATCTACCCAGCATGGATGCAGTGAGGGTTTTTTTACCTGTTGACAGGCTGGGCTTGCATTTTTAAAGTCACTTTATTTCTCTCACTTCCAGGGACTTATTTGACTTGTTTAAAATGCCAAGTTTTGTTCAAGATAATGTAAAACCATTAGACATGGAGACTAAAGAATGCCTGGAGTTGAGACTGAGTTGAAATAATTTGGTTTGTCTGCTGTTTGCTGAAATTTTCAGAAAATTCTGTCATGTGGGAAAGTTTTTGAGCAAGTCAGAGATGGATCAGGGTGCACAAGAACAAAGTATTCTTAAACAACATTTTGTTTTTTTTTAAGTTACTTGATTGATTTTAGTTACATTGATAAAATGTAAATTAGCTTAAAGAATATCATTAAAATGCAACAGATTATCAACATCAATTTAAAATTTCAACACCTGCCTAAATTTTTCAGTTCTGTGCCTGGTGTTTTTATTCACTTGCTAACTTTGTTTGCAGTAATGCATCTGTTACGTTGGTATCTTTTAGATTTAAATAATATCTGCATTCACAACTATTCATCTTGAAAAGTTGCAATGTACTTAAAACTGATTCAAGGAATGAATTCTTAATTAGCTAATCTTATAAAGCAGCCATCCATTCTGATTGACTAGAGAAATGTGGGCCAAATTCAAGATACTGAATATTTAGAAGCTGTCATTTTAAATTGGGCAAACTTACACTTGTGTCTACAATCTTTTGTGTTCAAAATCTTTATGATAAAGAATTATTTGTTTAGTTTTGTTGATGAAGGTTTTGACTGACTTTTTATTTTTGAAACATGCAGAGCTATGAACAGTCTAGTAGTTTGTAGAAAGAAAGTGGAGCCAAATCACCAGCTTGGCATTGAGCATTTTTTTTTTAATTTTTTATTTTATCGCAAATATAAACTTGGAATTTCTGTCATTTGTTCCATTATCCGACTTATAGTGCAAATGGCCAAAAATAGTAACTTTGAAGGATTTTTAAATGCTTTATGCTCCTGTTAAGTTAGTCTTATTTTTGATTACTTGAATGAGAAAACATTTTACTTTGTGCAACAACAAATTTGTCTTTACTTACTCATGTGGATGCTTTTGCTATGTTTAAAATCATTATTATTTGATGTTTACATAATATGTCTATTATTTCGTTTTTCCATAAATTGCTTTAATCAATCATTAATTCTCTATAAAGCCAGTGTATCTCTAAAACACAAAATATCAGGCATTGTCTTCCTTTTTATTTCAGTTATGATAATATTGACAGTTCCATGGATAATACAGATGAAAAGTGGCAAGATAGTTTTTATGGAGTTACAAATCTTGTTGAGCACCCTACACAGATGAGACCACCAGGTGAGTGGTGGTTTAGTTAAAGCAGTTCTCTAAATGTACATATTAAGTTAAAAACAAAACCAGTGAGAATAAAATGCTAGTTATTTATACCTGCCTCCCACCAGTATTCTTGTCGTCATTGATGTTGAAAAATGCAATTTAGTAAAAATGTTTTTAAAAAATATTGTTAGGAACAATTGATAATGATAACCAGCTCCACAACAATAGTGATAGAATAAAATCTGTATTGAATTAACTTATGTAAAATGACGTTCAGAGTTTTACTAAGGAGAATGAGTTTTTTCTTTAATTACCTTTCTGCACTTTTAGCATAGATTCCTCGATAACCAAAATGACTGTACTATAAAACCATAACAAAACTGAAAGTAAATATCTTGACTTTTCCTGCCAGCTTCAGAATAAAACAAAATGTGTGTAATTTCTGAATAAGCACACAAATATGCTGTTGATAGATGCATTATTTTATTGTACATTTTTTTAGCCTCTGAAATAGACAACTCAATAGTAGAAATAAAATTCAGAACAATCTCTCTGCTTCTAGTAAAATTAATAATTATCTCAAGGTTTACTGTTAGAAATATATGTCTACATGCACCAGACAAGTGGTAAATGCACTAAAGCCATGTGACTTTTAATGTAAGCTCATCAAAGCTGCACTGTCCAGTTTTTTAAATAAAAACAAAGTATCAACCATATGAAAACTGTAGGCTGTGCTTCAGTGAAGTGGGTAATGAGTGACACATTGACTCCAGAAATGTCTGATCTTTTTTATAGTTTCTGACAGGAGCCAAACCCTCTAAAGATCCTCTTACCTGAAGAGCATCAGGGTAAGTTTTCTGTCTCATGAACTCTGCCAAAATGAAGCAGGTGCCAATGTGCAGAACAACTTGGCTTTGGATAAAAACAGACATTTTTTATGAATTCTACAGGCAACACACACTCATGAAAATTGATAGTGAATCTGTTTTAAAATTACACTTTCAGTTAATATAAAATTCTGGTCAAATTTTGTATCATTTAAGACAAGTTCTGATCTAATAATAATAATAGATTATTTCTTAAGTTTATTCCTTTAAGGGTTATTTTGTAATCATCACCTTACACTAATGAATATTTTTCTTTTCAGCTGAACCAGAAAATGAAGTTTCAATTCCTGTTTACTTGACAAAAAAGGAAAGGAAAAAGTTACGGAGGCAAAACCAAACTGAAGCTCAAAAGGAGATTCAGGAAAAGATACGTCTTGGCTTGATGCCACCACCTGAACCAAAAGGTAAGACAAATCAAGTTGGAAGAAGCCTGCTGTTGAAGGTGTTGGGAAATTCCTCACTTTATGGGAGCAAGAAGGGATTTTCAAAGGAGAAATGTCAGGTGTGCAGTAATTATTTTATAGGGTTCTATAATGTTTATTTTTATCATCTGCTTTCACCATGATACTGCATTAGGCACCTGTTTCCAATATAAACTGTAGATGGATCCCAACAAGGATGCCAACACTACTAATTTATTAAATCAGAAGTAATATTAAATGATTTTAAAATTTAAATGTAAAAATTGTTAGTGCTATTTTATGCCATTAAGTATTTTTGATTTATGAAAACTCATTAGTGATTGTTTGTCTTTGATTTTTTTAAATTAAGTCAAACAATTTCAATATGTAATATCAATCAATTAAATTGCAATCATTTTCATATCTGCATGGATTTTTTTAAAAGGAAACCCCTTAGTTACAGCAGTCAGTGCATAAGTTGTTTGAACTTAAAATAGATTAAATGTAGCACCAACAAAACCAACATTTTTTTAAGACAAGAGCTTTGAATTTGGCCAAATGCAGTTGCTTCCTTTTACTAAAAAATTAGGTACTTCCTTCTGTTCATTTCTTTTTCCTTTGGTGTTTTTCAACAATTTAATTTACAGAATTATGAGAGCAATTCACTTTGCGAGAAAAACTATTACAGACTGTTTTTTAGACTTCTTGCAGGAGGAAGAGTGATTTTATTAGATCATGATCATAAGGGAAGGCGAGTCTTAAAGAAACTGATAGTGATGCCTTATGTAGCGCCATTGGAAGAAACTAGTGAAAATCTATAATTGTGCTTACCCAAGTAAGGAATTATTGTAATGATAACACTGCTTTTCTTTATTCTTTGGTGAAAATTTAAATTTCAATAGTTTAACTAAAGATGTTGTTAGATTGCCTTTCTAGTCAAATTTTAATCTCAGAAAGAAATATAGGAAAGAGCGTGTATTTTATAGTTTAACCCCTTTTTAGTCCCACAAGTTGTTTGAAAAAGTTCTGAATGCAGTTTTTTTTTTAAAGATGTGCTAACTGAAATTACAGTACTTGAATGGTTTGTTGACTAGAAAATTTGATTGCCTTGTATCTTTGGAAAAATATTTTCCATTTAACATCTTAATCATTACATTGAAACTAATAAGTACTATGCAAGAAAGCATCTGTACTAGCCAATCAAAAGATGTAGCTCTCTGCCATTTGTGTCTCACTCTGATGTTGGACAACACAATAAATTTAAAATGCTGAAAAAAAAGTAATGCATGAATCCTGTGTTTATTAGGGGGATCAATTAAATGGAATGTTCATGGTGGGTTTAAAACGAACTAAACATGGAGTGTGAAAATCTTTAGGTGATTCCTCAATAGTTGCTGTTTATTATTTCTTATGATCTATTTTATTCTCTGACAGTTCGTATGGCCAACTTGATGAGAGTATTGGGTACAGAGGCTGTCCAAGACCCAACCAAGGTAGAAGCTCACGTCCGGGCACAGATGGCAAAAAGACAGAAGTATGTACTATGTTTTTGTCATCAAACTGAGTTTAAATTATTTGAGATGTTTGCAACAAAAACATTTTGCTCTTTCCCTAAAATTGTTTTTTTTTATAAACTGGCTTGCTTCCCCATAAGCTTGAGAAATGTTCTTTATCCTGAAGATGCCAATAACTGTCAGAAATCAATGAACTTCAAAATCTGGTTATCACTGTTAGGGAAATATTTCTTCTAATTTCATGCATTCAGATTAAGAAGCAAATCCTGTAACACTTCAAAAAAATGTAGAGACACTACTTGGAGTTCCTGAAAGTGGTGGGCTAGCTGTTACTGAAGTTGTGTAGTCAAATGGAGACAGACTCTTGATTACAGTCTCAGATTTTGGGGAGGGGGTACAGTATGTACTAAGGTGATGCATGCAGGGTTAGCTACCTGTACACCAAGGATATTAAGGTACTACTACTTGCAGAGCTCATGAAGAAGCAAATGCAGCCAGGAAGTTGACAACAGAACAGAGACGACAGAAGAAGATGAAAAAGATCAAAGAAGACACTTCATTAGGTGTAAATGTGGCAGTGTACAGGTACGTGTTGGATACTTATTGTTCTCCAAGTAAACATGTTGGATGTAATCTTAGATCTTTGGTAATGTAACTTTATCAGGGAGTTATGATTATGATAGGTAGCCAGGCAATGTGGCTCAGTGGTGAGCATGTTGGCTTTAGGACCTAAGGGTCCTGAGTTCAATTCCCACTGCTGGCACATTGTTGTGACCCTTGAGCAAGGTACTTTACTGGCATTGCTTCAGAGGATGCTCTATAGCCATGACAGAAGCAAGTTTCGTAGGGCATGGAAAAGTCAGTTCATTTGTTTATCATTAAAGATATTGATTTCTTCATGTGCACTGATATCTTCTCTTCTGTTTTTAAGGATTCGGGATCTGTGTAATCCTGCCCGCAAATTTAAAATAGAAACAAATGCAAAACAGTTGTTTATGTCTGGATTGGTGGTTCTGTTCAAAGACTGTAATGTTGTCGTCGTGGAAGGAGGTAAGTAAAATCTAAAGGAATTATTGAGTTTTGTGTGTAGCCATAATTTTAAACAGTAAAACTACACCAGTGGACATTTCCTTACCCTGTATAAGATAAGATTGCTTCAGTGCTCTTTATCATAAAAAAGCATGAACAAACTTTGTCATCACTTTTTGAAATTATAACCAAGCAAGCTCTGATGTCTTCTATTGCAGGACCAAAGCAACAGAGGAAATTCAAGAGACTGATGCTGCGTCGTATTAAGTGGAATGAAGGTCAGCAGCACACTAAAGATGAAGGTAAGGATCAAATTATTATTTACAGACCTCTGTTAAAAATATTGTCTGATGTATGGTTTAAACCAAGAATCAAAATATTTCATGTGTAGTATTCTGCAAGATGACAAACTTTCCAGTCATGGTGAAAATTAAGCCTAGTCTTGTGCTAATCTTCATAATGTGAAGGGGAAGATTGGTTAGGCCAAACTGCACGTACATAGCAAAGGAGGAGCAGACAGTCCTACGTTGTTGGTAGGTAATTGAAGCCCCTCGTGGTGTATTACTCCAAGAATCCCTGGGCTTTGGAAGTCAAACCTGGAAATTATTGCCAAGACGCAGGAATTCAGTTCTTGATAATTACCATCCTGACATCAAGGGGAGAACAGAATGGTGTGTTCATGGATCCTGCTCCTGGTTAGTCAGAATAAGAGGATGATTCACACCTACAAAAAGGACTTAGGATAAATTAATTTTATACTTTCTTTCCTTATAGATGATAGTGATGGGGAAGAGGAAGCTGGAAAAGGAAATCGATGTACTTTGGTGTGGGAGGTGAGTTCTTACAGCAGAATAACTTCTTTGTATAAACTATTTTTTTAGTACCAAGGATCTTAAATAATATAAAATAACGCTCTCTTTTTCAGGGAACTACAAAACAACGAGCATTTATTGACATTAAGTTTAAAGTGTGTCCAACAGAAAGCTTTGCTCGAGAACAGTTTAGAAAATGTGCAGTGGAGCATTACTGGGATCTAGCCTACAGTGGAAACATATTAGAAACAGCAGGAGAAGAGTTATGACAATGCAGTTTCGGTTTTTTTTTTTAAAAATTGAACAGATTGCCATTCCATGTCTAATGGCCAACTCTGCTAGACCATGTACATATGTATGAATAGATGCCATAAAGTCAGTGATTAAACAGTGTGTCAGTAGTTATAATTGAGATTCTTACCCATCTAAAATCACCTGCACAGCACAGACCTGACTACCTTTATGTATTTAAAAAAAAAAAAACTTACTGCTTTCTAAAAAATAATAAATCCATCCATCAAATAAACTGCTTCCTTTCAAATGTGAGTGATCAGTTTTTTCCCTGAGATTTCAGCTTCTCATCTCAGTAACTTGCAGAGATTCTTTTTCTGAAAAACAAAAAAATTTTTTTTAGAATTATTAACAACTTCCATCTCTATTGTATTATAATAAAGTATGGTGTACATACTTGCTGCATAGTAGTTTTTCTTTCTAAAAGTTCAGTGCAATGCAAAAAATTTTTAAATCCAAAGAAACTCCTAACAAGCTTTAAAAAAAATGGGAATAGGTTCCAGTCCTTTGTTATTCTATTTTGCATACTATACAAGTCCACTCACCAGAGCTTGATTCACAGTTGGCAACGATGGATGAGTGTTGCCAGGATCCGGTTCTTGTAGTTGAACAGAGGACTTATTTTTGATGAATGCATCAAGTGTTGACTGTCATGCCTTCTTCCTCCTTCCTTTTAAAATCTCACAATAGGAGATTTCTTGACAGCATTCCCAGTCAGGGTCATTAGTTGAAAAGGCCTCCATAATCTTTGCAAACAAAGATTTCATCTCTCATCAGCTGTTCTTGCAAGTATTTGTTGGTAAGTAACTCCTCATTAGAGTTGAGAATCTCTTGCACATATCAGTGTCTATTTCATCAAATCCTACTTCCTTTGCTAGCATGTCTGCCCACAGCTTACCCCATTCATGTACTTGATTGTCACCTCTTGCCAGGTGTCTCTGATGTTATCAATCACCTTCACTACATTATATCTCCAAAAATCTTTGGTCACCTAGAGACTGTATCAACATCAACAGCAGCGGACAGAGGCATCATCTAAAATCAAAAGTGATGGATGAACCAGTCAAAAAGCCTTGGGTAATGATGGATGCTTTTTGTATTTGCCATCTATTTTTTGGAGAATGATAAACGATAAGAGACTTCAATTTCAAATTATGTAAGGCAGTCTTAAATCCAGGTGCATGTTTCTCCTCTGGCTATGAAGCTTCTTGAGGGAATTCTTTTCCAAAAGAGCCCTGTCTTGCCATCATTGGAAAATTTGCAGGCTGCTTGGACATCAGACTTTACATGTTCAGAATGCACACATGTATTGGATAAGTTTTAGCCAAATTACTATGATTAACATAAAATCTCAAATCTGAGTAGGATGGGGTACCTATCAATTTTTATATCTAATTCTGGTAGTTAGAACCTTGCTGATTATTGCCACTAATTTCAGGTTCGTGTCTAGTCCATACCTATCCCGTATCAACTGTCCAACTACTATAGTGTGTTTTGTAAAGTGGATTTTAAAAAAAGTCAACAGTTAATTTACCTCTTGAGTGAAGTATAGTCTTGTGTACAGCGCTACCATACTCTGTTTCTTTTCTTTTAAACATGTCGAGAAATGGGCATTCTGTAGGAAAAACTTCTGTTTCCATCACATGCTGATCTCCTTTCCTTGAAAATATCTAAAAAATATTAATGGTACACAAAAACTCATAAAGCAAGTTTGTTTTACATATAAGTTATCTTCTGCCTCATCAACAGATTTGTTTTTGTTTTTTATAAACAGCTAAGTATGAATTTTTGCTGTCATGTTGTGCCATATAATTCACTAGACTTTACAAGATCAGCATGGCACACATTCAGCAAAATCCTAGAAAGAAAGGAACCTGTTAATGTGTCCACACATGAGCTTTTTTGATCAAGGTAGCCAATCAAAACATCTTTCTAAGTATTCCAAAAATGGTGGTTTGTAGAAACTCATGAACTCTAGTCATCACTGAGTCTTGATGGGGTGAAAAACCCTGACACAGTAATTCATCAATTATTAAATAAATAAATACACCCAGCGTACAAAGAATATTTACCAATGGCTTTTGTTGATCTTCTGTAGGGCAATTTTGATTTGAGTCTGAAATTACAGAAAGAAAAAATTCCTTATTTGCTGTTTAAAATGTTGCAAATAAACTTCTGTAAGTAATATAATAAATACGAGAGAGAGAACCTTAAAACATTCTTTTATAAAATTTGCAGGAAATAATTGGTATCTGAATTATTTCCAACACCAAAAGTACAGTATCCTTCTGCATCCTGCCCAACATAATTCATTCAAAGCCAAAGAGACTCATTCCAACAAATTGTTGAGATTGTACAGAGAATTTTTTGTTAAACTGTAGACCTGTAACAACAAGGGAGGGTCTAGGACTATTTAATGCAGCTGGTTTGCCACAAAGGTTACTATGCATGATACACATAGTGTTTGATGCTTCTGGAATCACTTAAAATTAGTGGAAATACATTTGAATTTAAATAAATAAAATTAATTTTACACAAATGTTACTCCATACAATAATTGTTTGCTGATCCTCGAAGGTATGCTATGTCTCTGCTATTATCTTTAGTAATTCTGAATATACACTGATTTTTCCTAATATATATCACAACTACCATCTGTGATATTGTATTGTTGGGTGTATCATTCCCAATTTGGCCTGTATCCTTCGATGTGCAGCCTCTGCCTAGTTGTTAGTCGTTTTCTCTGTTGAGAACCCTGGGAGAAACATTGCCAGATATCTTCCATTTCCTTGGTGAGCTGGACAACCTACATAATAATCAAAAATTTTTCAATTACACCATGTTGTAGTTTTCTGGTATAACAAGAGTTTGAGATTATCTGGGAATGAAGGAACTTCATTTCTTTGCTGCCTGAGCAGCTTGTGGCAAACCATTTGTGCACTCATTGATGACTTGGGACATAAGTTCCATGTTTTCTGCTGCATGCTGCTTTATTTTTGTCACCACTTTCAGCACCTCCACCTTTGCAGCCAAAGGCACCATGGGAATGTATGCCAAGTTTCAGCCTCTTGCTTTGCAACTCCCTCATTCTTCAGAGCTCTTGCCACTCATTTTATCAAAAAATGTAGAAATAACCATCCACTATCAATTTCTCCTTTCCACACTTGATTAAACTATTTCCATTTTAGATGGGTAAGTTACCCGTTATCTGAAAAGTACAGCCTAATATTTTGTCAGCATAATGGTGGTGAATGATAAAGGCTTCTAAATCTACTTTTTTGGAGATCATAAGGAGTTAAACAATCAAATGTTTACTGTGTATATCTCAAGAGATGACAAAAAATAAGGTTGAGTGTTATGACCTCGATGTTTTCCTCACAAAAGCACAAGGATTGTTCCCCATTGTAAAAGATGCTCTATAAACTGGTTAATTCTAATGCTTGCTTGTTCTCTCATGCTTAATTTAATTCCCATTGTCCAGTGTCTTTTGCTCTAACTCAACACACCACCGTCACACAAATTCATAGTCAAACTGGCCTGAGGCTAAGTGGCTCATGGCAAATAGTCCCATTCCCTCAGGGGAGGGGTCAAGATTTTAAAGTGTTTGTATACTGTTTAAAGGAATATTAAAAGGAAGAACAATAAAAGAAACACCTAATCAAACAAAAAATGTAAAATACTTTTTAAAAACTTAGAAATTTTAGTTGTTTACACTTATTTTCAACAATAATATAAGTATGCTTTATGTTACACAAATGTATACCATAGGAAAGGTTTACCTGAACACCTGTGATACTTAAGTTTTAAAACCATGGCTCTAAAAACCTTAATATATGCAAATGACAAACTGGGGAATCAAAATTTTAATTTATCAAATATGTAGAGGCCATTACTAGTCAATAAACACATTCACTTGTGCACATTAGGTTAATGTCTATGCTACTGCTAGAGGCTGGTGGGATTTCTTAGTTATAAAGACAAAATGGTATTGAGTTTTAAAGCATGTGTCAACCAAAAAATTAAGAATCAACAGATGTGCAGAAATTTACAGATATAGATTGGCTCACTGTGTGCATACAGGTATTTACCTCCTTAATTCCCATGCTTATAGGACAGGAATAGTCACTTTAAAGACTGCCCAAGTTGAACACTATCTCAGATGATGTCCAAAAATACACACAAGGGAGATAAATATGCTGAGACAGCACTATTGAGATGCCTTTCAAAAATATTAAACAAACAATATAGTTTCTAAGGTTGAAACCTTGCCATCTCTTGGAGGGGACCATAACTAACACTTTAAAATGTGGAAAACCATTAAGAATGATACTATGCTCAAACCAAGCTATCTTGCATTGATTCAATTCATCCATTAACTCCTACAGATAGACAGAAATATTTTTTTTAAGTATTTTAATGCCAGTGAAATAATAACACAAATTACCTCTACTCTCAGGTCTTTCACCAAAAGATTTTCTGTCACTGGTCCCACTGTCATCACTTGCCAATTTTCCACAGGGATTTACTTTGTTGATCCCTTTTATCCCTTTAAATTGGCCATCTTTCTAATTAAAGAATGTACACAATTTTTTTTGTCAGAAGTTTCTTTCATTCAAATTGTCTTAACAAAAGTTTAGAAATAGAGAGATTTTGCTTTATAAAAACATAATACCTTACAGAAAAATTAAAACTGAATGGAAAGACAGCCTACTTTATTTTTTTTGCATGAAGTATCAAAAACAAGAAGCTACATTATTTTGCCTTTATAAATTTTTTTTTAGATACCACATTTCTGTACACAAAAAAATGGTTATATCTACAGAACATTCTGAAGATTTATTAATATAACAAAATTTCTCACATGTAATATTACTTTTTTTTTTGATTTTGTTAGTTGTAAAATTCTAACAATTACGAATATTCATCTTTATCAAATCTCTAGAATTACCCATAGCATATCTAGGCATTTAACATTTTATATTTCATTTTTTTAACTTTGCTGGTAACAGTTTGTCATCAACAAAATCTTACTTTTAACGATTCTGCGTCACCAATGCAGCCACTTACCTTTTCCTTATTTTTTTCATTTCTTTTAGTAATATAATCATAGGTAGTCTGTTTGGTCCTGACTGAAAGGGAAAGAAATCAAATGTATTAACAGCTTTTTTAAGCTTGATATGGTGACAAAACAGACAGTGATATAAAAAAAGTACATCTTAAATCTTCTAGTAAAGCAACGTTACTGTGTAAAATCACTGGAATAAACACTAAGGAATTAGCAACATGTTACCACGTGACAGATGCATCATCTACAACAGCACTGATAATTTTAGGAATACGCTAACTAAACCTTCCATATATATTATATGATTTATATCCATCAGTTTAAAATGACTGTGAAGGAACCATTATAATTTACCAATACACTAAAATATGCACATATTCATATATATCAAAATCTTTATTCTCTATAAATTGTGCATCGGGGTCTTTGAAGCAGATAAAATATTTCTTAAATATGGGAGTTCTGAAAAAGTCGATGCTTTTTTCATTTCCTTGTAAAATCATAAAATAAACTAAGCATAAATGCTTACATATGGGGTGGTTTAGAGAGAGGTCAAAATCACTTCCTAAGTTTATGATTAATTTTGAATTCAGAATTAGCATACAAAGTGATTAAAATAATCAATAATGAAAGTTTTAAATAATCATTAGTTGTTATTAATGATTAGTTTGTGTATAAAAATGTACAACAATTTCTGTTGCAGTAGATAATAAACATGTTAATGTTTACAAGAAACAGATTTTCAGATTATACATATTCCTTTTACACAATTTTTAAATTATGATTTTACCTTGTAATTTCAACATTCCCATGTGATAAACGATCATGAGCACTTTGTATATACAGTAAGACTTAAGTTAAAGCTGTAGTGTGCTAGGCAGATAACAGATGCTTTCACTACTTTCACTACATAATTTTTTTCTCCATGGATATAATTTTTTAAAAATAAATTTTAGAATATACCAGATTGAAAGCTAAGGCTTAATAAAAATGTTGCTTTCATTCAATCTTTTGCTTTATCAAAGATTTTTTTTAAGGTAAATTTAAAGTAAAATACTTACTCAGGAACAAGTGAAAAACAAATAAAAAGCCCAAGTTTAAAATGCAAAAACTTATAAGGAAGACTCCAAATATCATAACTGCTAGCCATGGTTCAATGGCTACTCTGACAGAAAAAATCTTGAAAACTAGAAAAAGAAAAGGAAAGCATCAAGTTAAATACAAAAGTCATTATTAAGTAAAAATATTAGAACAAGCAGCAATGGTTCAGCCAAACCTTAACCAGATAATATAACAAACAGAAGACAGCATTTCCAGGAGTACAATTTATCAAAACAGAAACAAATACATTTAACAGTATCTATCTAGAATTCAGCAGCAAAGGAATAATGAATGACCTCTGCTGGTTGGTATTTCAGAGAATAACTGAACTAAAACATGTATGTTGTAAATATTTAATTATGTATTCAAGATTACCTGAAAAATGTCTAACACCAAAGTCAGTGTGATATAATAAATGCCTTTCTCTCCAACCAATTTTCCAAAATCACATATGTGACAAATTAGATTTTGAGAGTGGTCATGTGTAGATTATACTGAGCTGGCTCAAAATTTTTATAAGCTACTACTAATAATGCAAAGCAGAATCATTTCAAGGCATGCAACACCAAGCTCTCAGAGATTTCATGGAAGGTTGGTGCTGCGTTACCTAAAACCAGAGATCCTCAGTGGGGAAATGTGTTAGTGCACATTTCTGGCTTTTGTGTCAGTCTCATCGTCATGCTTAATAACAGTAAACAGAGGATTACCATACCCAATCTGACTTTACTTGAGAGATTCATGCATAAAGAACTATTATCCATTTGTGCAAACCAAATGGATCTGATAATAGTAGTACAGAGGTTCTACTATGATCTGGCTTAAATATGTATACACCAGAGTACTACATACTAACTAAACTTGATGCTAGATCTTAAAAAGCAACATTTACATTCTGAGATAAAACTAGAACTTGTTCAAATAAAAAATTAATGAACCTCTAGGAACAGCTTGTTGATGCTTTATGATAAAAACATTTTCTAAAGCATGAAAAAATTGTACAGAAGGCTCAACAAAACCACACAAATTTACTTATTTATTTATAAATAAGGAAGCAATTAGGCTATCTTACCTTTGGCATCAAAGTCGTTTTCAGTAAAATAGAGAATAAACAGGCTGATGCAGAGCAACAACACAAATACACAGAAAATAAGTGCTGTTGCAACAGAAGAAAAGAATAACCTATAATACAAAATTACAATTATGACAATAATTAAACATTTGTAATGTAGTGATAAAAATAATTAAATAAGGTTAATTTATTTACATTTGTTCTTATTTTATTTAACTCACGTAATTTTGATTAGGTGTTGCTTGCTGTTCATCAAATAATGTAACAAAACACTTTTACAAACAAGCTGCTATACATACCAATAATTTCTGATACCAACACAGTTGTTCATCATTACACAGTGGTGATCAAACTGCTGAATACATTTGTTGCATTTTCCACAGTGATGAAGATCTTCAGGTGGTCTGAAAAACAACTACACACTATAAACTAGTAGTACAATCTTTAAATAGGAATAAGTCATGGAAGCTTTCACAGACTTTGTATTCATTTTTGTCCACGCAATGACAAAAATAAAATAGCAAAAGATTAGTCAAAAGAAAAGGTTCTGAATTGATCTGGATGCAATAAACTATTTTAAGTAAATTGAATGTATTCAATTTATAACTTGAGTATAGAATTTCTATTTAGTTTTTTAAAAAAAAAACATGAAACATTGGCAATCATAAGGTTCTCATTTCTGTTAATAACATTATTGTGTAAGGAAATGAGTAGATTCTTTAATTCCTGTGTTAAGAATTTTGTCAGACCAAATGGGATAACTGTCATGATTTATTTAATCTGACCTTATTAACACAATAACAATTCTTGCAATGCCAACTTCCAGCACCATCAGGGCAAGCTTCAAGCATGTACCCTGCAAGGGGGAGGGATACTTTTCCATAAGAAGAAGAAGAAATGGTGAAAAATGCAATTCCTACATTCTAGACAATGAAATACCTACATTTCAAGGTGTCAGTGAGAGTCAGGAAAGCTTTTATAATACTGGCTTATTTTTTGACAGATGCACACTTGTTCACAACTACATGAAATGAAATAAATGCAAAGAATGTGTTTGCTATCTATGGAGCCTTTTATATGCTACTGAAGATCTCAAACTTTAGGCTGTCCTGACCAGCAGTTAGGGTTAGGAACATTGGGAATGCATTGGAGTTTAGACATCTTGATATGCAGAAAATATTGCATTGAGGTAAGGTACGCACACAATGGATATTCAGCCACAAACAAGAACCTAAAAGCAGCACTTTGTTACAAATAGCTAATCATAGGAACATCAACCTGAAATGCAATATCATCCAGCCATCTGAAGCATGCAGATCAACACATGATTTTTCATTTTGTCATCAGACTTGAGATGTGAGGTGCCAAATCAGTTTCTCCAAGTCAATATGAAGATGATAAAATACTTCTTCTTGTGCTGGAGATCACACAGAAAATGTAAATTCTCTAGCCTGTGTACACTTTGTCCAAGACACATTTACAGTCACCATGTAAATAAAGTGACTATTAAGGGCTTCTCATCAGTTAAAGTTTTAATATTTATACACATATTCTACTGTCAAAACAATGAAAGTAAAAGCACTTTTAAAACAGTAATTGCTCACCCTGCATCATCTACATGTCTTTGTAAAGGATTCCAAGCAAACAATAGTGCTATCAAATTGGTGCAGTGCTGGCACCAAGTGTGAAATACTTTGAAAATGTGTTTTATTAAGCATATAAACAGACAATTTTTCAAAATTGTTTAACATTATTTTGATATTCAGTGTAGTGTCTTTTGGTTCTGTTTTTTTCAGAACATACGAAATCTTTTGTACTGAGCACAACAGTCTGGCAGAAATCAGGGGCAATTTCTTTTCTCCAGATTTTTGGTCAGCAAGTTTTTTTTCATCAGTGTCCAAATATTTGCTAAAGAATAAAAATTTTGTAAACTACCTTGATGAAAGTGGTGTTCTTGAAGTCCATAAAATCAGAAAAAGAATCTTTTGAAGGTACACTTTTACACTATGGTTCCCTTTGGAATAAATGCCTCTTCACTTACAGCGGCTCTACAAAGCTGGTAATGTCTATACCTGGAGTTTTTTTCTCAATATAAACCTTTCTACACAGTTGCTCTAACTATCAGAGAAGTGTGTATTCATCTGTAAACATCAATCTGTAGCAAACAAAGTTAACCTGTTTTTTTTTCTTTTTTCTGGTGGTATTTCTTTACTGGCTTATAGACTAAGAAACCCAGTTTATTTTGAAAACAGCTAACTGCTGGTGACAAAAGCCATGGGTTATCTTTAAGTAAATTGGACCATATTTTGATTGAAGAGAAAGATACATTTTTGTATAGCTTACAATGATTTGATCATTTGGTGGAAATGTAATACAATTCTAACAATTTTATTTGTGTACTGTTGTGCATCTCTTCTCAATGTCTTAGATAATGTATTCTGTATCATTTTCCAATATATTATTGCTATAGCACATTTGATACCTCACTAATACAAAACTTGAATCTGGGCCCTTTTCTCACAGTTTTTCTCATTATGTCTCCTTAAGATTACAGTACTAAAAAGTAACAAAGATTTTTTATGGTAAAAAAGTATTTCATGAACAAAATTAAATTTTAAAATTGGCAACACTAATATTCTTATTAAATGCACACTAAAATAAATCACACTCATATTTTGATCTGTAGAAAAACGAGAGAGAGATTTACTTTATACTAAAAACTCTATGGCAGCAGATATTACAAACCAATTTCCTTGATAGTGTGTTTTGTTTTCCATGTTTATTATATTATCTCAGTTAAGTAATGAAACAAAATGGAAAAAAATGAATACACGAGGAAGTTGTTCAAAACATCAAAAAGTAAATAAACAAATGAAATTTACAGTAAAAGACTAACATGTAAACTTCCACTGCTGGCTAACTGAAAATGTTTTTAACGAATAAGACTGCTGTTTCTCTCTCTTCTCATTGCAGAAAGATCCAGGGAGTTTCTTTTCTTGTGCAATTAAATTATGCAAGAAAAACATGGTGAGTGCAAATCACTGCCAGAAATAAAGAGACTATTTAAATTGTAACTTTGCCATTCATTACCACTGATGAATTAAATTGTCAGTCACAACTATGAATGTAGTTTCTTTAATGTCAGCAACTCAAAAAACAACAACAAAAAAACCTGTTAACAGGGTAGTTTTTTGTAGTCCAAATCATGAGACGTTAAAACCAAATTTAAATGGTTCTTTCACCAGGTGATGAATCCTGGATAATACTGAACAGTAGCTTTTATGAAGTGAAATATGAAAAGGTATGCAATTAAAAATATCATTCTATGCCATTTTTAAAAGACTTCTTGATTCACCGAAAAAAATGTGGAAACTATTTTTTATCTTAATTTATTAAAATTTAACCAACCAAATATTTGTTTGTCACTGCAAATCTGGATGTGTTGGAAAATCTTTTCAATTGCTCTTGATATACTCAAAAAATGAATGCACAAAACAACCACAAACAGTTCGAAACTATGATCATCTAGCCATGCTAAAAATTGACATATGCACCTAAAGCTACAAACCCTGTACATGCTCGTTAGTAACTAATTTTTGTACTAAATGTGTAATGCTTCTGCTAAGTTTCCTTAATACATGATGAATGGGTTGGGATTTCTTGCAAATAGGTATACGCCATGAGTAAACCAATCAAAACAATCTTTTATCAAGTTTAGGTACAGGTCAAGTTATGTAATTAAAAAATGCT
Organism: Nautilus pompilius; assembly: GCA_018389105.1. Taxonomy (NCBI): domain Eukaryota; kingdom Metazoa; phylum Mollusca; class Cephalopoda; order Nautilida; family Nautilidae; genus Nautilus; species Nautilus pompilius. The sequence goes on from JACATO010000368.1 coordinate 419,300, forward strand.
ATTAACAAATCAAAGTGGCCATTTTACAACAAGTTCAGCAGGTCAAAATGATGGGCCTACAGCAGTGAAACAGATCAGATTGCAACTAGTGCTATCTTAGCTTAATTCATTTTTTAATTTTGAGGGGGGGATTAACAAAGAGACAATGGTATAATGTATTTGATGCACACCTTTAATCTTTGTACATGCACTGTGTTTTTTTTCTATACTTTCTGCCAGCACTGTATTCAGTTTAAACATAACACAAAATTTAAACTATGCTTATTGTCAGGACTAAAAATGGGTTAAGAATGCTAATTCCTGGTTAGAAAATATGCATATGAAAAAAAGAACCCTGAATGTAAGATATGTTACTAGTAAGGAAAGAATGAGAACAGAAAGTATGCTTTTTGTAGTTCCTGTACCAATCAATAAAACTAATTTGATAAAAGTACTAAAGTAAGTTTTGGACCTGTAGCATAATCCAAGGGCTCAAATGACAAATGAAGATTGGCAAAATCTCATTTTTTAAGATGGATACTGAATCAAATTAAACTAAACTTTTCACAACTCAAGTATATTCTTTTAAGAATATTCTCCACCAAGAACTAAAACCGAATATCTAGTTAATTTTATATTACAAGAAAATGTGGTATTTTGATATGTAACAGGTGACATCACCTGATAAAACTCTACTGAAAAATAAAACCACCAGCATCACCTACTTATGCCATAGAAGATTTTTTCCAAGTTCTCTCAGCATTTCCAACAAAATGCTACACATTGATGTTTCAATTGCAATGCCAAATTTTAATTTCTGTCTTGTCAGGTCAGTTTCTTTAGACACTTTCCTCCAGTTCTTGAGACCATTTCTTGTTCACATCTAATCAGAAATAAAGAGCGAGCGACAATTTTTAAAGAAAGTGCAGCAAAACATTCTCTGCTGAAGCTTTAAGACAATCACATCAAGGATTTTCAACCTGCCTCACTTTTCATAAAATTGGATTTTTCTTTATGATTTTCCACATTGTCCAAACAATCAAGTCATTTTTCACTTTTCTCACCTACCTTTGTAAAATATCAGTCTTCCAAAAACATGTCTTTTTCAGTCAATGTTTATGGTCATTTTTTTTCTCTTTCTGACATTTAATCACTCGCTAATCCAACAATTACTGATGAAGTTGACACACACACATGGCAGCATCACCATCATCAAACTAAAACACAGCAAAGACACAATATTCAAGTCTTCTGTCATTTGCTTGGTAAAAAGAATGTTGCAACTGACTTAAATCTCTTCACATCATTTTTTAAATTTCCTTCCAACAGTAAAGCCCATTGTGAGAATTTTTCAGTCAAGTATTGCAACACGATGATATTAGAAGTTCATTTCTTTCTAAGTCCCCCCCCATTTGCATATAGTCATGCATCAGTACAAATATACTGATGGACAATACCAACATTACTGAATTAGGAGTGTGTGAATGGAATGCAGGCTTTCTGTGGTACATATTATTAACATTTGTAGTTAGTCACAACTAATTTATCTCCAGAAAAAGGTAAAACCAAAACTAGAATTGGAAAATTTAACTGCCAGTTTACTTTGACTAGATTCTGATTAACAACACTAAAAAAAAAAAAATTAGAAAAAACCATAGTATATAGATTTTTCAAAACATAAGAGAGAAAATTGTAGATTAACTAATATAATTTTGAAGTTTCTTTTTCAAAATGAGGATTAACCACTCTAAACAAACTAATGCTCATAGATTTTCCCAATGTAAAATATATTAACCTGAAATTAACATCTAACCTAATGTTATGCCCTTGGGCCCTTTGATCATGCTACTAATCATCCCAATCTATTAGATTGACCTTTCCATAGCACTGCTTTGGTCTTCATTTCATTTCCTTTTGTCCTAAGAGAGATATGAAACAAAAAAACAATACATACATTTTACAATTAGATACAAAAGGAACTCACTCATGTTAAACTCTATTTACTATCTTCAATGAATGTGTGAGAACCCCATACCAGTTTTTAACAAGTAAAGCAACGATTAACTTCTTCATCGCAACCACAGAAAGTCCCTACCAGAAATCATTTTATAGATGTGAGGAACCAAGAGACTCTATGTAGTCAGCTGGCAAAGAAAGAAAAATCATGCTAGGGTGATATGCCAAATAGAACTTGTCCTGACTGGGATTCTAGCTTAGACTCTTATCCTTAGCAGTCAGTAAATGGGCCACCATGTCATCCAAATTCTATTTATAACTACCCATAATTACAATGTATTTGTTCCCTTTTTAAAAATTATTATTAAACATTAAAAAATCATATTATTAACTAAATGAAATTCTAACATCAATCCATGTTAAAGTTGTATGTATCTAAACAATTTTTTTAATGTTTTTAGCAATGCCAGCATATTTGAACTAGAAAATATATACATATCCGTAAAATCAATAGATTACATCTGATAATTAACATGAAGTATGCATTAAAAGTCTAAGTCAAAGACACTTTATTCACATCATGCTGATAGCAGGCATGCATTGGACAAGTTGAGCCATAGTATTATGTTTCTCCTTGTAATCCCTGTTATCTTGACACCAACTTAAAAAAAATAATGCTGTCATAGTAAAACATCATCATTGAAACTTCCTCATTAGCAAACCATCAGATGAGATGATGCATTTTCAAAGCTGTAAAAATGATAGGTTAATTGGATCAAATCAAGACTTAGTAACTTAATATAATTGGCAATTTCTGAAGTTGTTGAAACAACAGTATGTAGCCAGACATTATTGCATTGCAAGATAATGTGCTTAGGCCTTTTATCAAAGTGCTCATTTCAGTTCAGTCTCCACAATGTCTGAAGTTCACTTGTATGAAACTTTGGGAATCCAAAAAAGTGTGTTTCCCAAAAATGTGACAGAATCAATCAATTGTCTTGATTTTCTACATCTTTGGTTATTTGTGATGCCATTCTATACTTTGTTGTTTAGATTTGGGTTAATAGTGAAGCAGCCAGGATTCATCTCCTGTCAAAATACTCAACAGAAAAGCATTCCCATGTTATGAATGCAGTATCTTTATTTATTAATATTTTTTGTTTTTTTTATATATCTGTCTACCTTTAAACTTATCACAACCCCTCCCCCCACCAGTGTTCATAAGATCATAAGATACTTCCTTGTTTGGTAATACTTACTCTGGAAGGTGCTTCTTATTTGGGCATCTGATTTTAGATTATAGTGTATTTAACCAATATGCACACATGAATATGTCAGGTCTTTATTTTCTGTTTTTTCCCCATGAATTCATTTGAATTTCTCAAAGTAGGCATCAGTTATTGTACCCATAGCCAAAATTGCAATCAGAAGTTAGAATGCCAAAGTTCAAGCAAGATGCTGCAAATTATGCCAAATCTACATTAATAGGAGGCAACAAGGAAATTAAATGTGAACAGAAAAAGAATTCAAAAGTAGACACAAAATGAAGAAAACTGATTATAAACCAGGGCAGGACGAAAAAGCAGCTACTTAAGGAATATTAGAAAATGAGAAATGTTGAAATAAATCAAAAAAATGTTGACTGATTTTTAAATGTCATGATCATAGCATAAAAATCACAGGTAAACAAACTTGAGATTCAGTACACTTTTTATCTATCTCTGCTGGTCACAGATTTCTGTAAAAGTGCTGAATGGCTTCACAAATAGATGAAGCATCATGCCATCGATGAGACTGAAAAATACTTGTGTAAAACTGCTTCAACACCAGAAGGAAAGAATATAAATATTTCCCCAGAATTTTTATGCTGACACCAAAACCATAGATAAAGCTACTTTGATAAAGGGCAACACAAGACATATCTGCACTATTCTGCAGAAAAAATTATCTGAATCTAAACACCCAAACATGACAAAGAAGCAGTCATGCTTTGTTCAATGGCCAACAGAAGAAAACTGCTCTACCGTAATGAATTAAAAGAAAAATGAGAAGTATTTTCTTTGTTGATTCCTACAAGAGTTTAACTCAAAATAAACCCAAATGGTTGGTTAAATTGAGACATCATTCTCTAATAGCTGTAAAACAGACTCATTTAGGGAACACAGGACCAATGCAGTTAGAGATAATAAGCAAGTAGACAACAGGTGGCTGACGATTCCAGGTGGATACATTAGCTTAGTATAACTAGCTGATGTATCCTGAAATTAGCTATTCAAGCAAAAGAAAAAGGTGATATCTTGATGGTAAATGGAAAGTATACATACATGAAGGGCAGGCACATGAGAAAGCCAGAGTCATGCCTCCTCCTTCAGTAAGTCAAGGATGCATCAACATCTGAAGTGATCAGAAAGTTTCGAGATGATGGGAATATTTAATGCTCTAAATGGCATAGAAAACATGTTGTAGAACATGGATTCCAATTCAGATTATGAAAAATTAGTTTCCAGGATTCACATTGCAAGACTGGAAGTGTCAGACACTCCACAACAAAAGTCCCATAAAGGGACATCAAAAGTTACTCAATGGAGTTAGATCCAGTAATAAAAGTGCATAAAAGTGCAGTTGATGCATATCCGTGCATAATTTAGTTAGTCCCCCCAATTCTTCCCAAAGATATACACATTTCAAGAACTGTTCACTTTTTGGATTGCATGCGTTGCACAATCATTTATTTATTTGTCAGTAACAAAACAACTGAGGGTGAAATCGCTTATATTTTTTTCTTTTTCAGTCATTCATTATAAACAGATTTATGGTATCTACCATTATGTTCAGTGTTACTTAGCTTGCAATCATTTCAAGATATTCTCATATACTTTAGTTTCTACATTGTGATGTACTGATGTTGCAGGTAGGTTTCATTTTCAAATTTAAGTAGATTTTGACTCTTTTTTTTTTTTGTCCCAATAATTGCCTACCCATATCTTTTGAATTTTGATGAGTTCCAATAAACACTTAAGGCAGCAATTAGAACCAATCTTGCCATGTAAAGTCTGAGAAATATTTTATAAGACACCATAATACTGAGAAAACAAATGTAAAATACATAAATATGTAAAAGGTTTCCTGAATATTTTAGGCATTTGATTGTTGTTGTGCAATCTGAGGTTTCACAATTTAAGCTTCAATATGCTATATTGTATGGCCCATAGAATGCACAATATTGGAGCCAAGCCTGGCAAGTGTTTTCCTTGAGAAAATCATAGTATCTCAAATACTGGCTACATAATGTCCCATAAAAGCACTGTGTTTGAAGCATTTTAGAAAGGGAGGAGTGTTTTGCCAGATAAATACACAAGATATTGAGAGAAAGAGCATCTGCAGAACAACTGTGGTGATTGGGAAAAATGCTGCTGTATTGACAGTTTGTCATGTGTTATATCAGTCTTATAAAAACAATTGTTTGAAAAATCTATTTATTTTTTTTATGCCATTCATTGCCATGTGATGCATATGCATACTAACGTGTTACACGTAAAAATACTCACAAACTGCCTGTACATATCCAAGTCCGTAAAATTTTGAAAATAATCCAAGTTTAAAAAAAAAAATTCGAAGTACTCAAAGTAAAATGGAAAACTAAATAGTTGACTCTATTCAAGTAAATAGCTGATAGCAAAGAACATTTTTTTATTTTAAAAAGTGGTTTGGCAAGTACTGTAAAGCAGTTGTTTTTATCTAATACTTAACACATTCGATAGGTTTAAAATTCTCAGGTCATTTCCTTTAATTGAAAATTGAAATTTTAACTAGACTGATCATTAAACAAAAGCTGTACTTAATTTAACTCCTTGAATGACAAAGGTAATAATTGTTTAATGATTATTACAAAAATCTTTGTCTACTCAAATTTTAGTGATAAAATGTGACAATTCAATATAAAAGTATTACTCACATATCAATTTCACAAACTTGGCACCGACCATCCTCAAAAATTTTTTTACCATCAGGTAGCATAGCCATCAACCGACTCTGTCTTTGTCGTACTTCCAAAACAGCAGGATCTATAGCCATGGCCCATATGTGAAAAATTAGATTACTAGTAACCATGACTCCACACATCTAAGCCCGCGTTAAGGAACTAAGTATTTTATTTAATAAAGAAAGAGACAAAAAATTAAAAACTAAAGCATACATCACACAACAGCCACAAGTATTCAGTAAAAAAAATTTACAAACCTTTATAAATTTTACATTTATTAAAAACTGATTTGATAAAGATGTTACCAAAAAAAAAATCTGCAGATACAACCATCATATTTTCAAGAACAATGTAAAATATTCCAAGTGTTTGGAAAAATGAAAATTTTAATAAGTTTTGCTGGATTAAATATAACTAAACATTCTAAAGAAGTGTAAACTATATTTTCATAACCTTTTAAACCTCTTAGGACCATAAATTTCTTTACACTACTTTCATTTTATGTATGGAATAAAAATTAACAAAATCATAGGATAAATACATAAACTACTTTTTAGACAAATTGTCTCTTGGATACTTGTTACTGACAAATGGTTTTTTTTTCTTTAAATTTGAAAATATTAATTTACAGTCATGTTAAAGGTTATAAGATTTTTGTGTTGTCAGCATGTTTATCAATCAAATTTAGATCATTTTTCTATAATGAGAGAAGTGAAGAAAAAACTATTAAATTAAATATTTCAAAAAAATTTCACCATTCTTCAATAAAATAATTCTTGTAATATTACCATAATTTTTAAAACCTAAAAACCAAGCGACCGCTTCATAAAAATCTTAAGCTCACTGGTTATTTCTGGCAATGCCAATTTGACTACATTAAATAATCTGAAACAAAGTATTTATTATTCCAACTTAGAAAAGATATCAAACTAATAATGCTGTTAGAATGTTAACTAAGAATATAATTAACATATAATTTTATTAATAAAACTATATTCAATCATTCAATTGTGACTTATTTTGGTTGGTTTATTTAGCACATTGAACTCAAATGAATCTTAAGGATTCACCTAAATAAACTCAGCCAAAAGATACTAGGTATAATAACCACTGGTATATTTCTGGAAAGCTAGGTACAAGCAATCCAAAGCAAATTGTCAGGATAATAACCAGAATGGCCCATGAAAGAATCTGCTGCCAGCAAGGAGGCCAAGAGAAGCCATTAATTCGTCTGTGTGTCAGTATTTTCATTTGAGGCTTTAACTAATAAAAATAAAATAAAATAAAATAACATTTACTTCCATTTTTAATGATAGGAAGAATATGTTTAATTTCAATTTATTTTTTTTAAATTAATACAATAACGTCTGGGACAATGTGTTAGAAAACATTTTTATAAACATTGCAGAGGACCAAATGATACACCAATGTCAAAGTTGTTAGGTACCATAAGGAAAGCAAAGATGGAATGTGTATAAACCATACTTTAAAGAGACATATTGCCAAAAATATCAGTAAACAATGAAGTCACATTAAGTCTACACAGGCACTTCAAAAACAAAGATTGAGACAGTGCCAAAGCTGACATTTTGCTCTAAAATGGCAAATTCCTATTCTGAAATTCATTCAATATCTTTTGAAAAATCATCTAACATGAACAATAGCTAAGCACCAGTGGTTATTTTCTTGATGAGTCTTTGCTTGATAATCTGAACCAGATCACCCCATTCCTCTAAGGTGTCACCAAATTCCTGCAAAGTTCCAAATGTATTTGTCGGATTAAGGTCTGCAGAAGCTGGCCACTCAATATGGAAGACAGTCTACCAGTAGCCAAAACAGGAGACAATCTGCCAACGATGTGGACAAGCATTATCATCCATGAGACTGAACTTATGCACAATAGCAATAGTGTATGGGCCTAGTATAAACATCAAAGATTTCATCCCTGTAACTTTAACCTATTGTGGTACTGTTCTATAACATATAAAGGTCAGTCATGCCATCCCAACTAATCAGTCCTTGCACCATCAATGAGCCACCTCCATAGCAGTCATATTCAGCAATGCTGGCATCTTGAAACCTCTCCCTTGGAAGAGTCTAGGACATAGTTTCTCAAACTTTTATGTCCTATCGCCCCCTTATGGCACTCTACATATCGTCATTGCCCCCCCCTACATCGTATAAAAATAAATCAAGTTTTTTATAAACAATTTTATTTCGACTAAATTAAATAAATAAATAACATACAGTCCTCAATGAGATGGATGTGCTTGGTGACTTTCAGCAAGCTTTTTAATGTTTGGGAACATTTTTGTTAGGTACAATCATAAGTCACCCCGTTTAACGATGGATAGATCGGAGCTTCTTGAAGTCACTGTCCATTTTTATTTGGATGCATTCTTTTGAGATGATCTTTGAGCCAACTCGGCTTCATTACCTCATTAGAGAAAATGGAACCACAGATAGGACACATTGGATGAGTAGCGTCATGTAGAGCAGTTATAAAACCAAATTTCAAATAAGTGCTGTCATATTGACTTAATTTCACTCTTTTAATCTTCTGGATTTTTGGCAACTTTGAAGGTGGTGGGCGACCCATTATCTTCCGACGATGAGGACATATTTTGAAGACTTCTAAAAGCACAAATTATAATCAATCAAATAGGCAGCACTTTTGTCAAAAGAAATGAGTTTTATACTTAGCAAGAGGAATAAGGCAATAAATGAGCTAGAAAATAATATAAAGTTTAAGAAAATCATTAACGCAATAAAATCAAAATAAAATAAGAAATACTTACATATCTAATATAGTGAAATTTAAAATGATGTTTATTTAAACATCACCCCCCCCCAAATCGTCCCCTTGTATCTCTTTTTCATCCCCAGGGGGAGCAATATCACCCACTTCGAGACCCACTGGCCTACGACTAATCGCCAGGGCCAGTTTGCCATGAGAGTTACTATGCACAATACATATAGCGTGCCAGTGCCTAGTGACACTTTTGAAATCACTTTAAAAATAGGGGAAATATATTTGAATTTATTTTATTTTAAAAATAAATTTTACACAAATTTAAGTCAATACAATAATTTATTATAGTAGATTTAAGTCACAAATGTTACTCCATACTGTAATTGTTTGCTAATCCTTGAAGATGTCATAATTCTCCTATTATAATCTTTAGTAATTTTGAACATAAGCTCATCTGCATCCCAATATTTTTTCAATTTTTGTGGTGGGTTGTGACTGCAACTAATTATTCATAATGTACATTGCACCCATGATGCACTTTACAAAGGCCATCTCAAACTCATGGCCAACTGGTTCATAACTAAATGACTCACAGAAAATTATCTTCATGGCAAACTGGCTGTAACAAATAGCCCCATCCTCTCTCCACTGGCCTTTGTCCGTCTACCTTCTATGGTTTACAGCCTAATCCCATTGTACCCTGAGGTGGCCTTGGCTGATGTGTGTGGACAAAGACTTTTCTTTACTGCACATCATCAGGCCAGATCCAATTACATACAGTTTGCATTGAGAAACTGATACCTATCGTATTTTGAAGGTCAGATTAGCTCTGTCCAGAAACATTTTCTTCTTGCTTGCAAGAACAAAAGGTGATCCGGAGCACTGTTGACTTGGCAAGGTTCTTCCCCCACCATATCGTCTAGCAGCATCACCAAAGGTTTGGTGCCGAGCCCCAGGCCCTATACGCAAACAACACCCTGGTGTACATTAAGCTCTTCTGTCACGTGTCCAGCCTCCACCGTACCGATCCCTCTGGCGAGTTCTGTGGCTGTCGGATGCCGCCTCTGTTGCAGTTCTGCCATTCTGCATCAATCATCATTTTAAAAATAAAGACCAATCCGGCGATGAAGAACCTCCTCCTAAATGTCAAAATGACAGCATCCGATACATCGACATTTACATGAAAAATTAGGGAGCCCTGCAAATCCGCAGGCATCTCGAGTCCCCGATACATTAGTATAGATTTAGGGTCCCGAGGAGGAGGAGGAGGAGGCTGGGGACTGGATGTAAACTGTTCTAGTATTAGATTTAATATTCATGGTTTGTTGATAACTGATCCCTAGCAAATTGAATTTTCAGCAAAGCTCACCGTTCTTATTTTTGTAGCGAGGGAAGGGGGGGGGGGCTGAGAACACTTCAAGAAAATTCTGACAGTAATTAAGAATAATAAATGGTTCTATTACATTAATAAGTCTCTTTTTTTAATAAAAAAAGAAAGAAAGACAAGACAAACGAGCAAAACAAGTGACGGTTCTCCAGCAATGGCTGCTGCACACAACTACGAGCAGGCGCACACACTTATAACTATGCTAAGATTTATGAAGAGTCCTACAGTTTCCAACCCATAAAACGGCGAATCCCAAAACCAGGGGGACGACAAAGGAAGTAAATTGCTAATAATAAATAATTAATATCATCGTGAAAAGTCGAAATTAAACCACGTACGCGACAATAAATGAACGATATTAGCGGGTGAACAGAAGAAGAAAACAAAAACCTTCCTCTTAATTAAAATAAAATAATTAAAGTTTTCCAGAATACCATTTGTTTTCAGCCCTGCAAATTTCACAAGAGATTTCAGTTATTTCGTTTTAAGATATAATCACTGGGGCCGACAAGAACAAACAGACAAGATGGAGGCAGCAGCCATCTTATTTAACTTGCAGACGACCGCGGCCCTAATGAATATTAATTAGTCTGATAATATGCGAGTTGTAAGAAAAAAAATAGTATCTAATAGAAGGAAATAATTCAAGTATTAATATATATATATATATATATATTTATACACACTTACCGATCCCAAGTGATAGGTATTAGGTAGAAACAATACAATTCTGTTACCATCTCTAGTTACTTCTCGGAATGCATTTCCGAAGTTTCACAAACCTCACGGGCGAATGTCTGAAACAGTTGGGGGGGGGAGACAGAAATACAGAATAGGAGAGAGGTACACTGGCGGTTTGGAGTCCCGAACGGCGCAAATCCGAGGTAACATTACAATGTAGCGGCAAACCCTGCCGACACGTCAGGAACGCGTTCGCCATGACACTTACGCGAGTTCTCGGCTCTGCTGGGAAGGTTGGCGATAAAATATTGGTGGATTAATTCTGTCCGAATCATTGTTGTTGTTGTTTTTTGTTGTTGCCCAGACCAACAAAGCCGAGTAAAGACTGCAGCGTCTCCGACCAGATGACCGGCAATGGTGGCCATCCACCGGACGCGAGAATCGCCCACCGCCGCAGAACCATCTTGAAGCAGTAGTTTAAGATATCATTGCATTTCCTCTCTCTCTCTCTCTCTCGAGTACATCTAGCATTAAGTGAAGCCTCAAACCTAGTTAGTTTTTTTAAACCTCTTCAGTCCTATTTTAAATGTCGCATTAAGATTTGTCATCATTTCTCAATGAAGTCGTGGAGGGAATCATGGCCATATAAAACCATCAAATCAAGCGACTTTAGTGTTCAAAGCAGCTTCTTGTCCCCTTTTTATAAAGCACTGGACTGTGAACACGCTCACTTATAACACCGACGTGCCCATCATGCTCCTGAAATCGTTTATTTTCCTCATTTGAATTGACGAGGTCATGATGGATGTTCAGAAGAAAGGCTGGTTCTTTGATGAAAGACCCTACAGCTGAGTATCTGGCTAGGAAAACTGAGAATTATTGGGGGGGGGAAATCTCTCTACTGCTGCTGCTCAGAAAAACAAAGCTGAGTCACAGGTTGCAGTTTGCTTTTCTTTAATGTATTTTCTCTCGTTCCAGGAATCATGAACAATAGAATTTTGGCACACAAAACAAAATGAATCCCCCCACTGATAGACATTATACACACTTTTAAAACGTGATTTTTTTGCTCTCCCCCAGTTTAGCCATCGCAAAATGTCCAAGAACTCTTCTTCAGAACTTGTTGATAATTAGTTGTAGGTATGCTTCAAACAATGGAAAGTCAGCATTCATCCTTAGAAGGAAGTTTAGTATAAGCAAATAATCCTTCCTTGTCCATGCTCACAAAGTCAGCCATCAACTACAAGAAGCCTCTGTCTTTTTTGTTTTTTTTTCTAAAGCTTCATCTGTCAGTCAGTTTTCTGTAAAAACAATGTTGTTCATGGAAAAAGTTTCTTCTGAAAGATGGTGGTCTTGAATTAAAGAAAACTTTTAAGAAACCATCAATAATTATTTATTTACAGAAAAGAAATACAAATTTAAGACTGAAACTTTGGTGCCTAAAAAAATTGTTGTTAAATGGTGGGAACATATCAATTAATAAAATGTCTTTAATTTAGGCACAAGGTAAATAATAAATTTACAAATGAAAACCTATTTGTAAGATCTCAAAATATTCATTCAATAAATAAAACTATTTAAAAAAAAAGTTACACGAAAAAAATCATAAATTCATTATTTCCATAGAACTATGATAGTACATATATAATGAATGCAGGTTGTGTTGATAGTATGCTCTCCTGAAGTCTTCATGACTGCTTAAACACCAGTGTCCCACAGTTAAACAACAAATGACCAGTTAGAAAATCTTTTAACTGCTTTGCCACAACTTCTGTAGAATCGAGTCAAGATAGTATATATAGTGGTCTAACTAGTCCCATGTTTAGCTAGATGCTAAAGAATCTGGCTGGCCAGCCAAGGAAAGATGTGGGTCTGTACTTTTATTCTGAAGACAGCCTTGGTGGCCAATTATTATGTTGCTGGAATTTCTATTGGCATTTTATTAATGGAAACACATGTAAGATTTCCCTTGATAGAGGCAAGAGGTGCATGGCCACTGAGGGGAATCTGCCAACAAGCAGAATGCTTGTCTGTTTTGAATATGGTGACTCAGATACAGGGAAAAATGTCCAGAGGGAATTGGAAGGCAGTTGGAAACAGGAGAAGAGCTTAAAAATTCAAAGCTTAGATGCCTATGAACCAAACCTGAGGCACATTCCATTTATTATTTTAAACTGAATACTCATCTGTCCAAAGATTGGTTACTCTGGTCGGGTTGGGGTATGTCATTTGGGTGTTATGGCCATTTTGGTGTTCAGAACTATCCAGAGACAAGTAGTTTGAGTAAGAAAACAAAGCCTTCAGTGGTATATCCAAGTATTCCTTTAAAGTGACAGTCCACAATCTCCAGAGCTTAGTAAATCTAGATTGAGAAGTGGAGTTCCTATATTAGTATTCATCCTTAAGGTAAAGCATTACATCTGTGTATGGGAGCAACAGGAACAAAAAGACTGATTAAAATACATGTTCTTAAAAACCTAGTCAAAGACAAGATGCCATCAACTTCTAAAGTCCAGAAAGCAATGGATGATCACCACCTATCCAAGAAATTGTAGCTTCAATCTGGAATATAAGCAATCATATTTTTGTACCTTTGTACACCGTTACAAAATAGTTGGGAAAACTGATTAAGCATGCATTTACAGTCCACAAAAATGACACTAATTTCACCATCCCTAGGATGAACCATTCAACAATGACAAGGTCTAGAGTTTTGGTGCTGTAATGAATCCCCACTCCTTCATATTAAGTTAGCAAATCAGGTAATGCAGTCCAAGAAGTTGACAACTTGTAAAACCATTTCCTGGATTTTGAATTTTCTCAGGGATATTTTAAAAATGGCAACTTCTGTAGCATGCACACTGCCAGAGAAAGTGAGCATGTTAAGACACCATAACTTAACAGTGGGCTGTCTTTGCCAGAAAACATACACCAAGATCCAGTTAGAACATGGTTGGTGACACACTTCCATATGTTGAACATGCTTTAGATGAGCATAAATTGCATCATCCCATAAGGTCAGAACTTAAATCAAGACCGCAGTGGTTAAGACTGTGATGCCAGGAAGGCACAAGGTTACCAGAAATGACCTTCTGACAAGGCTTTAATGCAGCTTTGACCAGCAACTACTATTGTGACCAAAAGGTGACAAGATCCTTGAGATCACGTCCACATCCAAATATCAGACAGTCACCATGAATAACCATGTGATTGAGCACATCATGAATTAAACCATTTGCAGTCCTTTTGGATGAAGTAAATTTTACCAACAAAACAATGAGAAATTCCATAACATGTAGTTTAGTTTGTCTGGTCTGATTGTAGAAAAAGATTATGACATTAATTAATTTCACCATATCAGGTTTTGATGAGGTTGCAAGGTCATCAGCATAGATAGGATGAGATGTTCTGGGACTCCAGCTAATCCATAAGCCTTTTCTCGTGCTATGAGAAGGCTCTTAATAGCTATTACATCAGAGTATCAGAGAAAGATTGTTTTCAATGAAGACTGAATCACTGTAAAGATCCTTGAGGTGATGTACAAATCATTATGCATATTGTCCAAAAATGCTCACAAGAAACTATCAAATGATTTGGCAACATCAAGAAAAACAAGGACCAAGTGCTTCTGGAAGTCCTTTGTATGTTTATAGAGACCACTAAGTACCAACAGGTTCTTACTGCATCCAGTGATGTCCACAAGCCTCACTACATAGAATGCAAGTGCAGCAGTAAGATTCTTGGCTAAAATGTTAATAAATATTCAGTAAATGGCATTGCTGATTTTTATGGGGCACCAATCAACTAGCTGCTCACCATTTGTTTCCTGTTTCTTAAGCACCATGTAGTATTCTTTGAATTGGACAAAATTAGAAAATAGACGAACAGGTTTTCCCCCAATTGTTGGCCTTATGAGACAAGTAGAAGTTATACCATCAAGTTCAGTGGAGGACTTTATTTAAGCATCCAAATGCCATCTTAACTTCTTCCTCAGTGATAAGCAAGCTAGTGAAAAAAAATCCAGTATGTCAAACCAAGTTTTGTTCTCACTAAACTTCTTCTAGTGCAACAGTTACATTACCACCTATACAACCAATCACTACAAATAGGATAGCTGACTTTTCAGAGGACACTACCAGACTAGAGGTTTTGACTGCATCCCAGCAGCATAAAATATTATATTCCATTACAACCATGTCTGATGTAGGTATAAAGTTAAAAACATTGTCTGACAGACCTTCAAGCTTCAATTGTACCTTCCTAACTGCTCTACCCTGCTGCTGTAGCAGTGAGAATGCAGTCACAAAAATGTTGAAGGCAAAGATGTATCATTTTGGGATTGCAGTAGTCACACAGGGTCATCTAAATTTGGCCATAATATAACCCTCCTGTACACACAAACAGCCTGTGGCAAGTAGTTATCAGCCTCAAAATCTGAAGTCTACAAAATGCATGCTTTACCCAGTAATCTCTGAAGATCTTAGAAAAATGAGGATTAGACACCCTATCTACCTAGATAGATAGGCATGTGCGCTCATCGATGATTGGCTACCAATGAATGTTTGAAATCTTAAATCATCAAATAAGTGAACAGAAATTTTTTGTAATACTATGGATGTAGTTTTTCTTTTTTTTGGACAGTATATTACAACACAAAACTCTTGTATAAATTTCTAAAAGTACACTAAAACATTTTTTCATGATTTTTTGTATTAGAGATGAAGAAAAGTTCTGAAGAAATACAAATTAGCTAGGCTTTTCCAGTTGTAATTTTTGGCCTCTTAGCCACATTTCATATTTTACTGGATCTTTCCTATTTATTTGTATAATTCTACACATTATGATTAGATTGACAAAAATTATTTTCATGATTTGCTGAAGCATTAATAGTATGATGTATAAGAAATAAAAGGAAATCTGTTGATAATCACTTTTGATCATGCAATCTCTTGCACCTGCATAATCAGTGGTTGCTGCAAAGACATTTCCACTAGAAAAAGGGATCAATAATAATAATGGTTAATTAAATCTCAAATATTAATGTGTTTTAAAAAAATTAAATCACTGTTTATACCTTATGGACAATGTTTCTTCACCTCTTATTTATGTTTTTCTCTCCAAGAAATGGTACATCCACATTCACCAAATTCAAGACAGTCTGCTGCTGTAGAACATAAGGCCAGAGTTGTTGCTGCTGCAAAAAGCTGATCACACAGCTATATTTAGTAGTAGTGTTAATCCACTTTTTACATCACTATAGCAGACATAGATTTGGACAAAATACCCTACACTATCTACAAAAAAAATGCATTCTTCAAATAAAGCAATCTTTTTCGTCTCAAGAATAGTCAGTTAAAAACTGAGTGACCTCACATCATGCACTTAAAGAAATAATAGCTACCAGTGTAAGACCTTCAAACACACTGGTAGCCATAATTATAGACTCACCAATCAAAAACCCCTTATCTTGTACATAATGAATTTATTAGTACAGTTATAGGCATCACTTTTAGACAATATATCAACAAGTGTTACAAGTTTATATTGAAACTTTGATCACGTTTTCTCACAATCCAAAATATATTTTAAACAAAGTGTCTACAAATCTAGGATGTCCTCTGAATTACCTTTAATAGATCATATAAAAGTAGAGTTAATTTTTCATTCACTACACTATCTTTGGAAAATTTTCAATATTGACATCATTAGTATATATATGCTTCCAAGTGGATATTTGGCTAGTGCCTTAAGGCTACTGATAAGATTCTCTAACAAAATTGAAGTCAAATCTATTTATTCATGCATGCAACCATCTCATAGTCCATCAAAATTTGTAGGCTCTTGGCACAACAAATATCATGAGCTGCTTCCTTTCAATTCACCGCAAGTTTCTTTCTTAAAACAGTGGTATTTCTCCATTATTGATAGCAGCTACATCATCAGCATCATCGTGAAATGCTGATTTTTATTCAACTAGCTGATTTAGAGATTACTTTAGAACTTAAATTGGCTGACTCATTCCTTTTCAACAAAATGTTAAGAAAGAATATTTTACATGCATTTGGAAAGTCAAATATTTTCTAGCTTCTGACAATAACCTTCATTATCTGTTTGAGCTAAACATCCATCCTAGGATTGAGAGAACTGTGTAGGAAGTTTGCAGTGTCTTTCTGGAGTTCTTTTGGCAGAGGGCACTATAACTATTTCTTTTTTTAATTGCACATCACCACCACCTTTGCAGGGGCTAAATTTTAAGATGTGGAATAAGTAGTTTTATCTCCCTCACCCAACACAAACCGTCTTTGAAATAGTCTAACCACTGACCTCTTATAATAATATACTTTTTAATCAGACTGAACATGGCAGCAGCATGAACCAATTTTTCCTTTATCTTTGCAACTGCAATAATTTTCCTAATCAAAGTTATTACCATATCCCGGTTGTCCTATGAATAGAATACATCCAAATTCAGTAAACAGTTATTCCCATAAATGTGCCAGCGGCCAGAAAATAGTATTGCATTTGCCGATGATAAGTCAGTAATTAAAATTAATAAACCCTTTTAAAAATATTTTTAATTAAATATATGTACAAATGAAAGCAAGCTACTTTAGCAAAAGATAACCAAATAAATTTATTTTAAGTGACCAGTAGCAAAGGCAACAAAAGCTTCTAAACTACCATCTAAAGTTTAATTTGCTACTGCCAAGTACCCCAGCTAGTAAAAAAATATATGGAGATAAACTAAACTCCCAAAAGACATGCAATAAAGACACTTTGCACCAAATTCAACTCTAACACCTTTTGTGTAAGTGGATATTTATTTACACGTAGAGAGACTGAACATAAGTAAAAAGGCACCCTCTGAGACATAAAAAAGGACACTGTAGTCACATGACCAGAAAAATTACAAATTATAAGATGCAAAGGCTAGAGGAAGCCTCAAAGCCATGCCAAAAAAAGGATGTTCATGGGAAATGAAGAATTTTGAAGGCCTATAGTTGGGAAATACAACCGAAAGAACCTAGCAAAAAATCTCCAAAGCAGCAGATATTGTACTGTCAAGACTGCCCAGTTCATGAGAAGCCAAATAACTGTTATAAAACTCTAACAAATGGCTGCAAATGTTGCAGAACATGTCCATGAGAACAATTAGACATCTCCACAACAGGGAATACAATGGAAGAGTGGTAAGATACAAACCAATTCTCACTCCGCACAGTCGGTCATTTTCTGCAATGGGAAAGGCAAATGATATCATACCATCATGTCTTTTGGTACAGTAATTTCAATGACATGTCTAAGCCTTTTCAGTTCCTATATAGTTGTGTACAGGTGTCCAGCACTAAGCCACAAAATGCAGCTGTCTTGTCTGCCTATCAGTTACAGTTTATGGGTGTGCAATTGGGCCACAGGAATCTCACAATTGGTCTGAGGAGTATTTCTGCCCGTCTATTCCACTGGTCATCTGTCCAAAGAGGACAGGCAGTATCTTTATGGAAGATGGTAGACCAGCTCATGCCATCCGTGGAACATAGTGTCATAGCAACATAACTTTTCCATGGCTTGGTCAATAACTGCACATGAATCCCAATGAGCATATGTGGACTATCCTTGATCAATATCTGCAAGTGCCCCTGCAAACCAACTTACCAGAACTCCTTAATAAAGATGTGCACCAGAAACAAGCTGCAATCCCTTAGACCACGATTAGTAATCTTGTCCATAGTGTATTAGTGTAGTGTGGTGCTGTTTTGCACAAAAGCATTAACACCAACTCATATTTTTGCTACTACTATGCAAAGTTACAGAAATAAAATTCTTCTCTCAAATTTTAGTGTCAATTTACTTCTGTTAAGTCTCCATATCACCCAGGGACTCTAGTTCCAAAAACAGACATACATAAATGAGATTGAGTGACATTTCTATGCAAAAACTCTACCTGAGTCTTTCTATTGAGGAATAGTGATAAGGAATCCATTTAATGTATGAAAAATGCTACAGAAATTTTAGTGTTATTTCCAAAAAGCTTAAAAGTTGATTGTGGTGACATTTTTTGCAGAAATGAATTAAACTTTTTTAGAAGAAAGAAAATTCTTACCAATGATCCAATCAGGCTTATGGTGCCATTAAAATAAGTTTTCACTCATGATAGTTCGTTGAATCTTATGTTGTTATTAGGTTTGCCAGACTTATCTTTGGTTAATACATGTCTTTTCTCACACCTAAAAACTGTTGGATGACAGCTACATAGTCTGTGTTATATTATTTAGACATGAATCTATAAAACAACAGGTTCTACATTTTTAGGTTTAGATCCTTTCTTGTGCTCCTCAATCAGTCATTCACTTTTGATGCTACTTAATAAAATACATACGTAAATAAAATATGAGATATAATTCTCTCCTTGTACACCATAAAAATGTTTATTCGATAGAAAACCATTAAATAATTTTGAAGACTGCCGAATAAAAAACAGTTGTATATAGTTTTCCACATAAAATTAATTACTCTTAGGATGGACAAATGAAATATTTAAAGAGACAAAGCACAATCTTGAAAAAAATAGTTTTAGCTGAGGACTGAAAGAAAGAAAGAAATAGCAAGAACCAGTAATGGATATGCCAATGCAATTTTGTGGATCAAGCTTGTTTTTCTTGCCTGCTGCAGACCATAATTTTTTAAAAAAAAAAAAAACAAACTTTGCAGAGGTAACATCTATTCCCAGATGTCTACATGAAGATATCAGCAGCACTCTTTGTAGTTAGCAAGTTTCATCATCAATCATAAGCTTTCATTGCTTACTTAGGAAATGACTTTCATAATGAGCTTGCAGTTTCAAGATGAAAGCTATTGCATAAAGCATGTAATCCCTGAACATGGAAACATGGTTACTCATCTACATTTAAAGCTTGTCAACAAACAATAGAATAAAACTGAGGCAAGTTGAGACTTCAAGATTTAATAGCAGTTCTCTAAGAGAAACAAACATGGGAGCAGATCTTTGTCCAAGAGGGATGAGTTGATGTAGTGAGGAAGTTGTACGTTTAACAGTAAATAGAAGGCTTGTGCCAAAGCGTGAACTATAAATTGCAGTAGGTAGTTGGGATTATTTGCTTATGAGAGAGAGAGAGTGTGTACATGTGTGTGTGTGCGAGAGAGAGAGAAACCATTGCTGTCCAAATCCTTTAGTCCATATTAAAATTAAGTTTGTTATGAGTGTCTTTTCCCCCATTGTAACAATAATTAAATTAAAAGGGTCAATGCTGGACAAGTGATATGAATGATATTGATCCTGGACACAACCACTCAGTTGATGAGAATTATATGCAAGGAGCCACATCTCTGCTCAGACATCGGTAAAGTGGATCCATGCCTGCAATGTTAACACACTGCAGTGACCCATGCTCTAACTATGAACAGGAACATTTCCCATCATTCTTTCATTCATTCATTAGCTTGTGCCATGTATGCATCTAGTTCTGCATCCAAATGAGCTTTAGTTTTTGACATGTATTCATCTAGCTGGTTGTCTAGCTCTTCCCTCGTGACTGACTGCTTCACAGCACCAAATCCGCTTCCCATGATGGCACCCCGACTTCCTCTGGTTCCTCCCCTTGGGATGCCCCGGCCCCGGAAACGTCTGTTTCCCCTTCTCCCACGACCACTTCCGCGCCCTCCACGCAATCTGAAATCATAAAAGTTTAATCAGAAAATGCAAATTTCCAAATATTTTCTTCAGGGGAACAAATAGACAAGTAAAACAAAAAAAATTTCACCACACCAATTGTACATTAGCTAAAAGTGTCACAAAAAATATGAGAGAGAGAAAAGCTAGGACTGACTGAGATTAAATTACTGGAGCCCATCAGTTAAAACAATCATCTAGGGGATTGATTAGAGAATTACAAGGTTCACTCTGCTTCCTAGTTCTTGTTTTTCTACCCTAACCCCCCCAACCAAATGAAAGATTTTGGTTCTTAAATAGTTTAATGTTATAACCAGCTGAAAATGTACTGTATTCCTGATTCCTGTCTCTTTAAAAAAAAATAATTGGTTAACTGATATTGTCTTACAAGGTCTTGAGCAAAGACGAAAATTTAAAAAATTTTTGATTATCACTATTAGCAAACCATCAAAAACAATGAGAAATTCAATACACCAATCATGTAATGTGTATGCTAATATGATCAGCGTTCTTTTGACATCAGGTTTTCTTTTCTTGAAAAACTTGGACAGGTCCTACATAGGTTGATCCTTTTCTTTTGTTTACTATATACACTGCACATAGATCTCAAATTTCAAGAAGTTATTCACAAACAAATCATTATTCATATAATAACCACTGAATTATGATTCAGAATCAAAATAAAGTCATAGAAAGAATGGTTTACACAAGAAACTTATTATTTGTCTAAATTATGCAGTAAACCACTTTATTATTATTATTATTATTATTATTATTACAATCAGATGTAATCTTGGATAAAACAATGCAGATAAAAAGAACTGAAAAAGATCCAGAGCAAACACGTGAAATCATTTCATTACATGCAACAAGTCCATGCAGACATTTTCCCAGAGAAAAGGAATTACAGTCTGGTTTGACAATGCTTCATCATTTCTATTAAATAATTTTAAATAAGACAATGCTTATAAACTTCCCAGAAATTTACCGTTTCATGTCAAATCCAAGTTTCTTAAATTCTTTGAAGAGTTAAGGGGTTGTCCATACATCTTGTAATTAAAAAAAAAAAGCCAATTTCTAAAATCCACCATGTATGGCACATAATTTTTAGCCAAAGTAAATCTAAAAATCTTAACAGGTACAACAACAAAAAAAAAAAAATCACACCAAGGTTATTACGCTTAATGGTGGCAATACCTGCTGCATGTTTCACATTCTTAGTGCCACGCAGGTAAAAAAAATCTGTGATAAAGAAATTAATCATGTAGCTGGGGTATCAGTTGAGAATTTTGAACAGTATCATGAGACCTCCCTGTAAACAACTAAGGGCAAGTGTGAACATACCTGATCTTTCAAGCTACCACTATGTCAGGCTGATCACAAAATATATGGACGACCACAACCTAAGCACAGAAAGACACAACAACAAACAAATGTACTCTTGCTTAAAAAAATTTTTTAAAAAATTCTTTGTTGCAGCCAAACAGAACACATTTGTGTTTCTGAAACCATACTTTCAGTAAAAGGTAATTTTATGTAACACTTTTAAATCAGGTTCACCAATCAATACCAGGTTGTTTGCAAAAATTTTTCATTAAAAAACAAGCAAACAAAGGGAGATAACTTCAATGTTAATATTTTTCTGCTCAGTAAAAAGTATAGCAACTGTACCTTAACTGTAGTAGCATCTTAAATAGTGCTACACATTACACTGGTCAACAAGTATTTTTCATCAAGCATATGTCAAGGTGTACTTAATGTAGTTTTTAATGCTGATTTCAAATATACAATTAGTTTTTTGACATCACGTACAGTTTTCAAGATGAGAAAGTTTTTTGGTTTTAGCTCATGCATTATATAGAAATTCTAATTAATGACATGTATGCATGTATTTCATTTACATCATGGAAACATACCTTTAAGATAAACTACATTATTCATTGCTGCATAGTTCAGATGCAATATTTCAACATCTCAAACTGTCCAGTCATAATTGGTCTGATGAAATATTTCATCATCTCAAATTCAATATAACTGTTTGTATCTATTTCCTTACTTGTTTTACAGTGTTAACAATGTCAAGACAGTGTAGAAATCCTCCTGATGTGTTTTGTTATGTCTGTGGACAATTTATTGTGAAAGCTCAAAAACGTACAACACCAGAGATCAAGATGATTTATAAGCTATACTTTGACTGTCCTCTTGGAGATCAGGACAAGTTATGGGCACCACATTTTATCTGCTCAGCTTGCTTAAATGGCTTACGTGACTGGTTCAATAAGAGGAAGAAGTCCATGCCTTTTGCCATTCCAATGATATGGAGGGAGCCGAAAGACCATTTTAATGACTGTTATTTTTGCAAAGTAAATGTCACAGGATTTTCTATGAAGAATAAACACAAAATTGTGTATCCTAATTTGGATTCTGCAATGAGACCTGTGCCTCACAATGGAAGTCTGCCAATTCCAGTTCCACCAGATGATGGTATTGAAACATCAGATGCTGCTGCTGACTGTCACGATAGTGCTGCTGAGGAAGATTACGTGGCTGATGATGATAGCTTTGAACCTCAGAAATTTTCCTAAGCTGAACCAAATGACCTTCTCAGAGACCTATCCCTCTCAAAAGATAAAGCAGAATTGTTGGCATCAAGACTGAAGGAGAAGTATCTGCTAGAGCACGGTGTTCGTATAACTTATTTTCGGCAGAGAAATGTGGTTCGACAAACATGTTTTTCTGTTGAAGGCCTGCTTTGCTTTTGCAGTAACATCGATGGACTTTTCAAATGTTTATCACAAAATCATGATCCTGCAGAGTGGTGTTTGTTTATTGACTCTTCAAAACGAAGTTTAAAAGCTGTACTTCTCCATAATGGTAATTTGAAGCCCTCCATTCCTATTGCACACTCTGTTCATCTTCATGAATCATATGAGAATATGGAACTTTTACTTCATGCCATTGCCTATGAAAGATACTCATGGAAAATATGTGGAGATTTAAAAGTCATTGGAATGTTAATGGGAATGCAGTCAGGTTTCACAAAATACTGTTGTTTCTTGTTTCTATGGGATAGTCGGGCAACTGACACATTATTCAGAATAAAACTGGCAGACAAGATCATCATACCAGCCAGGACTGTCTAGCATCAAGAATACACCTCTTGTAGATCCATGTAATGTTCTATTGCTTCCTTTGCACATAAAGCTTGGACTGATGAAACAGTTTGTAAAGACACTAGGGAAGAAAAATGCCAGAGGGTTTGAGTATATTATAGAAAAGTTTCTCAAAATCACACAGGCAAAGTTGAAAGAGGGTATCTTTGTCGGACCCCAAATTAGAGAAGTACTCAAAGATGTCAACTTCAAGACAACACTGGATGAACTGGAACTGCCTGCCTGGAATGCTTTCAATTGGATCTGTGAGAATTTCTTGGGCAACAAGGCGGCAATGGACTACAAGGATAGCATCAAGAATCTTCTGAAATGTTACTCAGCAATGGGTTTTCGCATGTCACTGAAAGTTCACTTCTTGGACTCCCACCTGGATTTCTTCGCAGATAACCTTGGAGCAGTGTCTGATGAACATGGTGAAAAATTTCACCAGGACATTAGTGCTATGGAGAAACGGTACCAAGGCTTCTGGAATGATAGTATGCTGGTTGAATACTGCTGGACACTTTACCGTGATCAACCAGATCACGAACACCGCAGGAAATCCAAATCACAATGTTTCTAACTCTGTTGTTCTAACTTAGTCTGTTTTGTCTGACCCATTTTTTGTGTATTCACTCTTTGTAGAATGATAGTGATGATTTTTAACTCAATAAACTCATTTACTTTCTAAAAATAATATGTCCTTATTTATTACGTTAATGATTTCATATATACAAATATGTAAATATTTGCATGTAGCTACTGAAAAACTGATACGTGCTGCATACAAATGGAGTGAAATTTTGAAATCAGCATGAAAAATTAGTCTAAAAAAAGTTGGTTTGCATTCATAAATGAGTATAATACATTTAATTTTGTTGACCAGCGTAATTAATATTATTTAGATTTGACAGTTATTGCATCATTATTGTTCTGGCTGCTTGCATATTCCCCCCTAAGTTTATTAAACAAATTCATCTGCCCAAATCTTTAAGGCTTGAGGAATCTAAGTACAGCAGAAACTCACTTACCCGACATCTGTTCTTCCAACATTCTATCAGTCACACATGCGCACAAACACCGTAACATGTATTTACCTAGGAAAGACCCATTCCATTTCAGCTACAGAAAAAAGGGAATGTACAGAACATTTAATCTCTTCACAAAGCTTTTCCTACATGGAGTCCATGAGCGGCCCAAAAAAGAAAGCGTGGCTTATCCTTCAAAGACAAATGGAGACCCACGGGGAGTTTAGATCCTTTTACTTTAACAGTATTCTGAACTTTACTGCATAGAGATCATGTTTCCAAACAAAGACTGCTCACAAAAGAGTTTTTTTTTTGTAGATGGGATGAGGAAAGCAATTATAATTGGCCATTGTTCAAATCAACACTTCACTTATTTGACATAGGGTAGGTCCAATTGAAGTCAGATATGAGAGTTTCTACTGTAGAACCTAATGCATAAGTCTTAGCTTAAAAAAGCTACTCTTGCTTCAGATGACTAGATAACCAATTCCAATCTTCACTATAATAAAATTCACCAAGTACTATGACAGAAAGATGTCATATACTTTAATAAGAGTTGTCTTAAATGGTTTTTCTAAAATCTTAAATTGTACCAGACTACACGCACCAAAAAGTTAGTTTGATTAATAAAACAAAATAATAATAAAAAAAAATCACTGCAGGAAATAACATGCTCAGCACAATGAAGTTTAAAAAAATTCATTCAAATCACAAAAAGATTTAGTATACAATTCAACATCTGAGTCAAAAGCTTTTATCTCAAATTCAGGTAGGCAGTCACATTCCCCTCACCCCACCCACCTTTCCTTGCCATAAAAGAATTTTGGTGTGAGTGCAAGTTTACCAAAGTAGGAACACCCCAACCAAAGCCAAGATTTCAGACTGAGAAAATAGCATTTTTTTTTGTTTTGTTGAAACATGCAAAGTCTCCAAACAATAAACTAAGATTCCAGGTAGGCATGGAAAAAAAAAAAACAACAACAACAACAAAAACACTGAAATATCAATGAAAGAAAATTACTTGCAATGATTTTAAAAAGTATTTTTTTCAATAAAACTAAGCACAGCTTCCTTTCTCATTGACTTGTAAAAAAAAATTTTGTCCAAGGTTCCCAAAATTAAGATGCAATATTTCACATTTTATTTTGAAATTCTACGTTTCTCATATACAGGTGCATCTCAAAAAATTATAATATTGTGGAAGAGCTCATTTTTGTTCCGTAACTTAATTCAAACAGTGAAACTTTCATATATTCTACATTCATTACACATAAAGTGAAATATTTCAAGCCTTTTTTGGTTTTAATTTTGATGATTATGGCTTACAGTTCATGAAAATCAAAATCCACTATCTCAAAATATTAGAATATTTCATCAAATCAATAAAAAAAAAAAGGATTTATAATATAGAAATGTCGAACTTCTGAAAAGTATGTTCATTTATGCACTCAATACTTGGTCGGGGCTCCTTTTGCAAGAATCAATGCGGCGTGGCATGGAGGCGATCAGCCTGTGGCACTGCTGAGGTGTTATGGAAGCCCAGATTGCTTTGATAGCGGCCTTCAGCACGTCTGTATTGTTGGGTCTGGTGTCTCTCATCTTCCTTTTGACAATATGGGGTTCAGGTTAGGCGAGTTGGCTGCCCAATCAAGCACAGTAATCCATGGTCAGCAAACCAGTTACTAGTAGTTTTGGCACTGTGGGCAGGTGCCAAGTCCTGTTGGAAAAGGAAATCAGCATCTCCATAAAGCTAGTCAGCAGACGGAAGCATGAAGTGCTCTAAAATCTCCTGGTAGACGGCTGCGTTGGCTTTGGACTTGATAAAACACAGTGGACTAACACCAGCAGATGACATGGCAGCCCAAAGCATCACTGACTGTGGAAACTTCACACTGGACTTCAAGAGCAACTTGGATTCTGACGATGTCTCTGGTTCAGGAGTGGCTTGACACTAGGAATACGACACTTGTAGCCCATTTCCTGGACACATCTGTGCATTGTGGATCTTGATGCACTGACTCCAGCCTCAGTCCACTCCTTGTGAAGCTCCCCCAAGTTCTTGAATCGGCTTTACTTGACAATCCTCTCAAGGCTGCGGTTATCCCTCTTGCTTGTGCACCTTTTCATACCACTTTTCCCTTCCAGTGAACTTTCCATGAATATGCTTTAATACAGAATTCTGCGAACAGCCAACTCTTTCAGCAATGACCTTCCGTGGCTTACCCTCCTTGTAGAGGGTGTCAATGAGTGTCTTCTGGACAATTGTCAAGTCAGCAGTCTTCCCCATGATTGTGGTTGTGTGTACTGAACCAGACTGAGAGATTCATGGTATTTATACTGCATAAATAGTGATTTACTCAAACTCGAAATGGAATATTCTAATATTTTGGTACATTTTTTCCTATTTTTTTTAGCCATAGGCTGCGATTATCAAAATTAAAATTAAAAAATGCTTGAAACATTTTAGTTTACATGTAATGAGTCTAGAATATATACAATTTTCACTTTCTGAAATAACTGACAAAAAATATTGAACTTTTCCACAATATTCTAATTTTCTGAGATGCATCTGTATATATATTGCTCTCATCATTATGGTTGTGTACACTGCACACAGCGGAAGATCACTAGATTAGCTTCAGCATCTGGTGTCATCAATACAAGAGGAGAAAGCCATGAATAAATACCTAAGTTCTTCATGTAATCTATGTACCTAAACCAAAAAAATATAAAATTACCAAATTAACCGAGGTAAAAGTGTGAATTGAGTGAGCATGGAAGTTCAATATCAACCAATGCAGTGAATTTTAATCATGAAATTTCAAACATTTGTTCTAATAAAACCTATTTGCATCTGAAACAGCAAGTACCCAATATACATAGTTGTATTCAACTAATCTCAGATCTATGTCAGCAAAAACCAGGTAAAATTCAACGTAGAACATCCATAGTAGTAAGAATTTATTGAAGTAGCATAAAGTGAATATATTGCTTTTACCAGCACTAATGTGGAGGATACTTTAGTAATTTTGTCTGTCTATAGCAGCAGTTTTAAAAACTAAACAAAACAAAATCCCTACAAAAGCAGATATACAACCACCATTATCTAGTATGGTATTTTATAGAAGATACAGCTTCATTTAGTAGTAGTATTTTCTCTGACTGACTGCCTGTGCATATTTGGAACCACAATATAAAACATCTTGCAAATAGCAAAGTGGATTAGATATTAGAAAGCAGATTTTTTAGTGAAAGTTGTAGATGCAAAGAAACTATATAAAATTTCTTGTTTTTCTTACTACTAAGGTACTCTCATCCTTTTTGGAGTCATCATCAAAAGGAGAGTCTTAATGCAACAAGAACAGCATATTTGTTTATTTTAAGTACATGACCCAAAGTATGAGAAAGGGTAACCAACCATGCTGCTGCAAAGTAGGAAGCTATAAAGATATACAACTGATGAGATAAAGAAATACAGTTGGTTATATCTGTGTTCCACTTTGTTTCAGAGGTTTTGGCCTAATGAAAAGCAGCACTGCTCAGTACTTAGAAAGCAAAGAGAACACACCTTGAACACACACAGACACATCCTCACCAGGAACAGGTACAAAAAAATGTCCACAAGCAAGCAAGCAAGCACCATGCAAATACGGCTAAAGTCATACTTCTGTTCCTCAAAAAATCTGTTCCTACCATCACCAGCACCTCGATATCCACGGCCCCATTTCCTGGAGGGGCCAGCGCCTCGGTTATTCTTGTTATAGCGATTCCTGATGGCAGATGTTATGCTGATCAGAACACAAATAGGCACAACCTAGCATTCAAGACTTAAACACAGCTAGAGCACAATACAGCCAGTATAATGGCAATTACTTGTCAAGGTTCTAAACTGCTGCTGAGCTGCTTATAAAACTCTACATACTGTGTGATAGAGGAACATTCAGGGCATCATTTAATAATCTCTCTCTGTTACAGACCTCACAAATGACGAGTTTATGTTTGCAAAAATACATTGCTGAGTGCTTCATTTCCACAAAGCAATTATAAATGTCAGAGAAGTTTCTGTAATTGCTAAAAATCCACCAAAAGGAAAAACCATTTGAACTGCAATACTGAACAAGTTTGTATTCTCCAACAATGATGATGCCTGTTAACGGGGACAATAAAGCAAACGTCAAATTAAAGGCTAAAAAGTCACATCAAATCTAGGTCTCAAAAACAAGCTAGAGAAACCAGAAAAAAAAAAACAGGGAAGAGGAATGAAAATGGTTATACTAGAATGCATAAGTTTGAGTGTTGAATTAAAAAAAAAACCACCAGAAACTCCACCATTGGCCAGTTACCATCGAAGCAGATAGTGTCTTTAGGTCTACCGATGATAAGCAATATTCGTTTGTCACCACTTTTTATATTGTGGAGTAGCATCAACAGATATCTACAATAAGTCTCCTCGCGCTCCTCTATCACTCAAGTTTCAGTAGATGCTCAGTAGTTTAGAAGCCAGTGACTACCATTCCCCATTTCAACTGTGAAAGCCTATTGTCAATAAGAAACAGTTGTTTCTTTCAATTTTAAAATTTTAGCTGAAGAAAAAAGAAAACAAATAAGATTTTCCCTACCAAATTCTGGTTATCAAGTTAAGAACAACGTCTACCAGATTACTATGGATATGAACGGCAGCAGAATTTCAAATCATCTGAACAATAAATATTAGTGCTCAGTTTGTTGTTTACCATAACAACATTTTTTTCTCTGTTACCAACAATTTGTTTGTTTTGCAGCATTTGTTTTACAATCAGAACAGCTGAAGTGTGATTAAACAGGGGAGAACAAGCCTTACATCATAGGTCTTGCACAACTGATCTGCCCCTATATACCCACTAAGCATCAAAGCCCTAAAAACAACTATAGCTAATTTTTGACAATCGGATGATACAACAATTCCAGATTTAAGATAAAGGTATGGTAGCTTGGATGGACAATCAGTGCTAATGTGAAGTTTTACCAAAAGGAAGGCAGTGCAACATACAAACAGGTGAGTTATATAAAGAAAAAACACTCCTGTGTAAGACAGCATCTGAAACAAAAATGATTCAAGGTCCAAAATGTTCCCTCTAAAATTCCACCTTATATCAAAGCAGTTCCTAGTAATCTCAATTAGCTAACCTCAGAAACAGAAACAAGTACAAATGGTTCCATACACACAAAAATGTTGTTTTTATACCCCCACAAAAGATGCGGAAAGAGATCAAAGAAAAAGAAAAGAAATCATCATTACAGGATTTGTTTAAAAAATAGTAAAATGGCTTAAATCAATGCAATATCTTGAATACTTATTTAATGAAAATAATTAATGCCACAACCTTAATGTAATAAGCATTCATTCCCTAGAAGGCTGATTGTATAACTGCATTCATCATTTGTTTGTCTCTTCTTTAGAAAATTTTCAAGCAAATAAACTATGGCCTAAGAGAAACTTCAACTAACTTGTGATGTATAATCTCAATATCAGCATGGAAAGAGATCTATTAAAAACAAGTAATCTATGTAACAATCAATCTTGTCTCTCCTAACTTCAACAAATGTTAATGATACTTAAACATGTATGGACAATACCAAAGCTGTCCCATCAAGACCCAAAATAACCATGCATGTCACATTTGTGCACACGGCATTTGTAGGGGAAGGCTAAAACTGCTACCTTTTCTTCTCTCACTTCAAAAAAGCTCAGCAGCACAAGATGGGGAAGTTTACAAATTATTTATATGAAAACATTTAATTATTTTTTTAATATGCATTTGATCATTTGTAGTTAGTACATACATTAAAAATGCATGGACTTTCAGTGTACCTTCAAAATAAAAGGCTGTTCACTCAATTCAGTAAAGGCTGAAGAATGATTCTTATACATAAAGAAACCAAAGTTAAAAATTGCAAAGACTACAAAGTTATGAGAAAACACAATTCAACACCAGTCCCTATGACACTCACTCACAACTCTACTTTAATTTAGTTTTTTTTTTTTAAAGTCAACAAATTTCACCTAGATGGTTCTTTTTTCCTGAACAGATGACAACCACCTCCATTGCTCAAGCACAAATTCTGAACCAGTTAATTTTTAATGGATTGCCCGACATCCATCATGCACCAACATTTTGGCCAAGTTTGTTCAAAGAAAAAATGTTGTCCTTTTGCCTACACAAACAGAAAGGACCGGGGGTGGGGGGCGGAGAATGAGAGAAACCTGAGGATAAACCAAAAAAATCCAGCAAGTAAAATATTAACAATAAAAATATGTGCATGTTAAAACAGACAAGGACCATACTTGGTCGTCAATGCTAACAGCTAAGTTGTTTGTCCTACCTCCACCAAAAGACACTCAGAAACTTCTTATTCCTAACCTACATCGATCACCACCACTAGCAAAATAAGCAGCACTTACCTAGCTAAGCGCCTCTATACTGCATATATGAAATGAATTATATATAGATACAGGACTGGTTTCATGTTTGTTTTTTTTAAATAAAAGAATGAGGAAAAACTCAACACACGTAAAAAGCAAACAAGTTTTGATACTAAAAGCCATAAGAACAATACTACAACTAAATTGCTATTAAAAAGTTTAAGAGGATAGCAGTTTTATGACTGATGGACTGCAAATACTCTCAGCTAGCTACAGACAAGTTATTATTATTTAACACAACTCAATCTTTAAATATTGTAAAAGAATGCTCAATTTCAATCATGTTATTGAGATATATGCTTTCAGTATCTCAAGATACTGCAGACAGTTAACACTATGCTGAGATTCAGAGCGCACACAGATTAGAAACCGAAGCTTCCTAGCTCAAACCCCAGTGTCAGTCATCTACAGTATCTTGAGATGCTGAAAACATGTATATACAATACATCATTCTACTTGTGACAAAAAGTACCAACTCAGTTACAGATACTGCAGTGAGTTCTGTAGCAAAAATATCAGTAAATGTTATCCAGTGTTTTCAATAAAATAATAAAAACAGTAGCTGGCTTCAATTATGTAAATCGAGCTAAAGATTAAGAATTATTTAAAAAAAAAAAAAAGAATTGATTAAATATGCAGTCAAATATGAATGTAAGTTGGTTTTAGATTACATCTAGTTTATATATTTTCACAAAACCTATAGTCATATGGGCTGAAATTATATCACTGGTAGTTTGCCAAACTTTTGGGAAGGGAAATTCAATATCAATAGAAATGTTCAAGTTTTCCAGATGCCAGAATCCATACAAGCCCAAACAGACAGGGCAACTGCACACTTGAATATCCTGACACCAAGTTACCTTGTTTTATAATTTACTACCTGGTTCCAGTCATTTAAATCTGTATGATCAAGTCAGAGTAATTACAAAACCCAATCCTGCAGGAAACAAAAATGTCTGAGATCTACCCCAAATTTGACTGCCAAAAATCAGCAGTAATTAAAAATCCCCAAACACACCTGAAAATTTAGATTTTGTTCCCACTACCTATACTAGAAGACCAATTAATTATTACTGAAAAAAAACAACAACAAATAAACAGAGAATTTATCTGTTAGGTATACTACACCTGAAAAGCATAATTTCATTACTGAAGCAAAGTAGTGTTCTCAAACAAATATTATGCAGCCTCAGCTAACTCCTTGGTGTCAAGCTACATTTAAAATAATACAGAGCAACAATAGGAAGGAAAATGAGAGAATTCAGTACTGTTTAGGTGACAGAATCCATTACAGATGCTAACATTGCTGTCTTTAAAAATTACATCAAAATTTTAAAAAATAAGGAAAACTTTTAATAATAAATTGCAGTATTTGTTTTTTTATCCCTTTTTTTAAGTATACCAAATGTATGCAAATTAACATCTTCAAATCTCAGAGTTAGTACAAAGAACTTCAAAATGTTTGGCTCGTGCTCTGTCAACTTTCTCTTTTTGTTGTTGCACGCTTCCCCAGTTATGGGAATTTCAGATCTCTATCTTGGATGACATTATGGTGTTTACTTACTGAGTAGGATGCCAACAACTTCCCTGCAAGGGAGGCCACAAGTGATATTCCCTACTAGAACTCTCCATTTCATAGATGAGAGAGAGGAAACCCATGCAACTGGTTGGTGAAAAAAAGTGAGAAGAAATCATGCCAGGAAGATACACCAAACCAAGTTGGTGTCACTTTGCTTAATAATAACAAACTAAGTGTTTCAGGTCCTATTTTGGGTAGATCTGCTCCATAATGTGTTCAGTGATTCTGTGCATGACTTCTGACAAATACCACAAAGACTGGGTTCACTTCTAGCTGTGAGAAATTTTGGAGAAAAAAAAAAAAAAACAGTAAGAAAGGATACACCTGAACACCATTTCTGAATTCTCTCTAATAATGCTAAAAGTGAAAATAGGATGAATCTCAAAAATCCAAATTAGAAAGTAATTTGAATATTTTAATTTTGTATATATCTAAATCTAATTAACATGCATAATGCTACAGAAAAATTACTTACCATTAGTTCTGGGATGATACATTGGGATGCAATACAGTAAATATCATTAAACTAGAGCAACTACACAATAAAAAAATCATAATAAAATGTGAAAATAGGTTTAGCTGAAACAAGAAGAGAGACATCTGAGATAATTTAATAAAACCCTAAACTAAGAAAACAGTTATTTTATTTACAGTTGCTAAACAATAAAGAATCTCTAATTTCATTATCCATAACAAGTGAACCATATACACCTATATGCAACATCCACTTGAATTATCAAGACTAGTCATCTTCTAAAGCTTCTAGATTCATCAGGCAAACTTTTTTGTAAAGTCTGAATTGCATGCAGAATTTATTACACTATTATTGTTAATTAGATTTTTATAATGTCTTCAATAAATAGCAACAAAACTTGACAAACCACCTTAAGCAAACATTGTTACCAGACTAACTATTATTGCCTTCTTAGAAATAGGTTGGAACACTTATGTGATGAATTAAACAAAATAATAAAATTACATGTAAACTGTGAATTTAATTAATTAATTAATTTTTGGAAGTGTTATCAGGTCCTGCAAGTTTAATGCATTTACGAGTGTTCAACCCATCTGTAATAGCTAGTGCATCAATCTGTTCTGTCCTCAATGGGCCTACAACTGGTGCACTGAGGTTTCTATAGTAAGAACACGAGAAAAGTAATTATTCCTTTCTCTCCCCTCATCACGCTTACAGTGCAGGTGCAAAAATCAGAAAGTGATATTTTCTGAATGTTCCCAGTAAAAAGAGAGAAAGAAGGCAGAAATGGTGCAAGCCCAAGTGTCTTTGAATGCACAAGTGGAAATATTTCAGGCATGAAATTTGATTGGTGAATGTACTCTAGACCAGGCACGTCAAACATGCGGCCCTTTACAAGCACACCTGGGGCCCAAACAAAGGATACTAATTTGCAACAAAAATATTCTGCAATAAATTTTATTAAATGACTTCAATTAGTTGTCGTGTGTGGCCCTCATGACAACACACATGTGATCCATGTGGCCCTCGGTTTGACATGCCTGCTCTAGACAGATACATTTTCTGAAGTGTCTACTTAATTAAAACAAACATAAAAAATAAATCCCTGAAAAATTCATTGGAGATGCAACTGCCTTACAACAAACCAAAGCTACTCCAGCAGTTGTTCCCCTTTCAGGCACACTTTGACTTGGCTCGGTCAGAAATCCAGATTTTAATTTAGTGATAGAAAAAAAGAAACTGTTACATCTATTGCAGTTGTTCTATATAACACCCACACAACTGGTACTAACCTGACAATTTTTAAAGTCATTACATTTTATGAACTTTTCGGTTCAAAAAAAAGAAAAAAAGTATTGTGATCATTTTCAAATGGAAAGTTTTTGCAAAAGTTGAAAAGATAGGGAACAAAATCAGCAGTTAGAAAGGTTTTAAGTGGAAGAGAGATGCCACAAACTTTATGACAGAGAATCCACAAAAGTGAAATCTCAAGCAATCCCAAAATCTCATTATTTCATGGATCTTCAAGGGAAATCCTTTTCTTTTTTAAAAAAAAACAAATTTGCACTAAAACCAAAGTTAAAATGTGGAATAGATAATGCAGTGGATGAGAAAATTTGGTGGACTCAACCAGACGGAGGATACTGCTGCACACGATAAGAAAGTCACAGGTCTTCAATTACAATAGCCCAGCTCAGCTCGGAAATTATTCCACGTGGTGTATATAAATAACAATCACATTTTTACCCCCCCTTTACGTTTGAGTTAATATAAATTAAAAGACTGCAATAATTTTTTTTAGTTTATGCAGAATAAGGAATAAATAATATAATTTCTTATGAAAAGCCTTTAGTGTGAACAAACAAGAGAGTCTGACTTATGCTTGCTATTCCATGTATCCCTGAATTAACAGTACGTGAAAATACTGCAGTACACCAGTGCATCATCCCATTACCGATCAACAAACAATTCAGACCTTCAGAGCTATTACCTGCACTCGTGCAGTTACACACACGCCTTTTCAATTCAGTTCACAATAATACAAAACAGATAAACATGACAGTTTGGTCTGCACACATTTAGAACTCTTCAAGCTGAAAACCTGGAGGCATTTCCAGAAAGCATTCTTACCTGCCAAATCCTCCAATCCCCATACCACGGAAGCTACCCCTTCCACCTCGAAATCCTCCACGTCCTCGGAATCTTCCTCGTCCTGAAATAAACCACAATACAATTAATAACAATAGTGGTCAATATTATATTTTTTAGAAAAAAACATTTAATCACAGATTTTTTTACAAAATGATATGCTGAATACTCAAACATGCAATAGTTCACGTGATGTTTTGTTTCAAGCCATATTTGATCAACTGAAGGCCTGATGCTCTATGGAAGATTGGTGCTGAACAAGCTAAACTGCAGCTTACAGACAAGACCAATGTTTGATGGCTTTAAAGCAAATAACAACCAGCCAACAATGTTCACTGTGTAGCAATTACCAACTTGTGTGTTGTAAGTGCAAAGATTCTGAGCATGCCTTCATTTGATCTAAACATTTTCAAGGATATGAATGTGAAACATGCCATAGTTGTCTCATCCACTGCTGAAATTGGCTTTTACAGCTAATGAAAAAAAAAAAAGTCCAGCAACAAAAATGTGCCTGTGACACAATAATGAGCACGTCCAACTACTTTCCCCTAACAAATGCCATGATTCTGTTCAACCAAGAGAATCAGTAAATGTCTTGACGACGCATCAGAATTTTGTTCAGATACTTTTAGAAACAAGGTAAATTAGCTAGCATCTCTTCCTTAATTAGAACAAGCATTCAAGCAGGTGGTAGGTCAGTGATGGCCAACCTATTACGAGTGGCATGTACAAAGCCACCAAATTTCAGTATGTAAAAAATCAAGAGAATACAAAATTTCAATTATTTAACAAAAATGGTTTGCTCAGGTTGCAATAACCTAAACAACACTGGAGGCACAGAAAAAGCAGCATTGTTCTTGTAACCTCAAGGCCTGCAGGTGAGAGCCTGCCCACTGACAAAGACAAGTACAGTATTGCTGTTTGAAGCATAAAGGCTAACCTGCTGATTATATTTGTACCTTACTTTACAGTGTATATTCTTGTAGGTTATTGTGTAATCTTATAATAATAATAGTAGTAGTAGTAGCTTGGTTATTTTCTGAGATATGCATTTTATCTTGATATCTCCAATTATCACTCATAAAAATATATAATCAACAGTCAATTATTTTAACTTTGGACTCGTTTTATATTGTGGAGCACATCTGAATCGCTCTTTGCCCCACGAGAATTCCATCCAGCCTAGAGAGCAATGTTTGTTTTCAACGAGAAAAGCTTTGAAACCTGTTTCTGCCTGTGGAGCCAGTGTAGCAATGCCTAAAAAATTCAATTTAAATATCCCTTTTGGTTCAGATATGCAATTGTATTTTAAATAATAAAAATAACCTTTCAATGCAATAGCCACCTAACACTATAAGCTATGAACTAATTCTATGGCCAAGGCATCTTATGAAATTTCTTTGCTGCTAACTTAAAAAATAAAAGTCTTAACCAAGATGGGAAGAAATTGTCAGAGTTCAGCAATTTTTGCTACTCACAGATGATGAAATTCAAAGCCTGGCTAATGAACCAACACTCTCCCGAAATACTGTAAGGCGACGAATGGAAGACATGTCCACTGACTAAGCGAGCTGAATCTATGACAACATTGGCTTTAAAGGGCTGCAACTGTACTGATACTGCACAGCTTAGCATTTTTGTAGGATCTATCAATGACAATTTTGATATTACTGAAGAGCTTCTGGGTCTGCACCGATTAATTACAACAAGAAAAGACATTTTTGTAGTTAAAAATTGTATCAAAGAAAGGAAGCTATAGTAGTGCAAGTTGGAAACCATATGCAAAGATGGAGCATCTGCAATGAGGAGGAAGAAATGATTCGCTCTGTGCTAAGTACTTGGCCCTTTGGTTTACTGTATCAATGAAATTCATATCAGAGCATTGAATTTCCAAACATTTTGCAGCTTGTTTTGTAATGATGCCTTTTTCCAATGCTCTTTGGTTTAATAAAACCATTCAAAAACAATCTTTAACCTTTTCCACAATAAATTCTCGCTACAGAATTCAACAAAAAGGTGCAGATGCTGAAGAGAATGTTAGTTTTGGGAATATCATCTGATACCTATTTTTACGAGGTGGAATCAATGTTGATCTCTTCATCAGTCCATTTGGAATGTCAGAAAACATAAACATACAAAAAATTTCAGAACTGAGAATCATTCTGGTCTGCACAACAAATACAAACAACTTCTGCAAACCCAGATTAGACAGCGTGTTGGAAACATGTAACAACAAGCACTGTTCCATGTTTGCAAGACCATGTTCTTAGATACGTCTGCCGAGCTGAGACCACCCGCGAGCTTCATCAAAAATAAACACCACCAGAGACTAACTGATGGAATGATCTCCTTTTGTTACTCTAAATTGCAAACAAATGTTGAAAAACTTGTGCAAATGAAAGAAATTTTAAGATCTCTTTGTATACACGAGTCTTTAGCATGTCTGTGTTTACCTGGGATGGAGGTTGTTGGTAATGAGATCATCTTCAAGAACAAGCTTTAGTACAACTGTTTGCTGGACTGTGTGGCACACCTGAGAAAAAGGTTGGCCACCACTGTGGCAGGTAGGTGATAATGAAGTCAAAGCAGCATATATATATATATATATATGTGACACACATAGACAAAAAACAGCTTTAATTTTTTTCTAGCTTAGAATTTTAAGATGAATCACCATACTGACCCCTGCCCCGACCTCGGCTCAGATTCAAATTGGGTTTCATGTCACCAGCCCCACCAACTGAGAGGAAACTCTGCTGTCTGGTCAGGTTTGTGATGCTTCCTTTCCCTATCATCCCACGGCTAAAGCCTCTGCTGCGGAACCGCCCCGCGCTGCGGAACCTCCCCCGCCCGCCACCTCGGCCCCGACCGGCCAGAGAGAGACTCAACCTCGATTTGACATTGCTTCTGCTACCAAGACGCTGTTTCAGATTCCTCTGAAATAATAGAACACACAAGGTGATAAATCATTAGAGATAAACATCCAACGAGACTTCAGCAAGTTAGAAATACAAAATCAGGAAAAAAGCAAGTCAGATAGATGGCTGTATATGACACTTTGTTTTTGTCAAATTGCAGAAAAATAAATAAAGAATTTCTTTTCTTTTTGTACAAAAGACAGACAAGTTTAATGCATTTTGGCTAATTTCCAAGTCATCAAAGGTAATTAAAGTGATACACACACACAAATACACACTGAAAAGTAAAAAAAAATTCAAATCAATGCCACTGCATGTACTCCTGAAGCATGATAGCTTTTGGCATAGTGATACAGGTGTCCAGCTTTGTAGTTTTACTTCCTTCTAAGAAGATTAGAAAAAAAACAAGTTAGCTCACTCATTTATTTAAAGAAAACAGTGATTTATACAGAACTTGAAAAAATGCAGCAGTTGAAATATAGGTTAATAATCCTGAATTTTGAAGTATTTTTGAGTCTACATTGAATTTATTTTAGTCAGGCTTACCAAATACATTTTGCATGGAGAGTGACTACAAATGCAGGAACAAGCATGAAATGTGTTAAATAGGTCTCATTATGAAAGCAAAGCCCCACAGATGCAAAGAAAGATGCTTTTCATGTGCACAAAAATGTGACTGCATCACCACAATGTTTGAGTATTTGATGGAAGCTGGTTGGTTCACATGTGATACATCAAACCCAACTCAATTGTCAAGTTACCAATCAGCAATGTCTCACACAATCAAGAGTGCAATGCTGGGTGATGAAAATAGCAGAGCTCTTGATTTTACCCAGACAGAATGAAATAATCAGTATTATCCTTGAAGATTCCTCACCAAGTGAAATTGCTTAATAATCTATCAGCAAATTGGTCAATTTCATTTGTAGCCCAAACAAGCTGCAGGCTTTGCTGACAAAAGATGGCTCAGCTAATTTTCTTTCTTTATAACTTTATTTACATAGCCACCATTTCCCCCATCATTGGCCAGTAAGCAATTCTATTGTCATCAGAATTTGTTGTGAATTTTCTTTCTAAAATTTCCAATAGATTGAACACCAGAGAGCACATTTAACTTGACTATCTGTACCATGTTTAAGGGGCCTCAACAGACATTACTGTTTCCACACTGGTGTACCCTTAAAACAATCAATGCTCATCAATTGGTACTTTGTCGCTTGGGCTATCTTCTTGAAGCATTGTTCTTGTACTATTTGCATACATTTATCATGCTCTGAACTGCCACAGCAGAAAGCTGATAAAGGTATCATTCACATCAAGGTACTTATTTGGCAATTTGAGCATACTGCTATTCAAAATGTTCCAAACACTAGGAAGAGATACAAATCATCTTGAGACCAACAAATTTTAACATACAGAGCAACCTATTTTTCTTTTTGCTTGTTTGTTGAATCCTTTACTGTCATCAGCCCAACATAAAATGTGAATGGTCACACTGTAATAATGCCAGGCCTTGATCTACATACTGGAGAATAGTTGTGGCTATTTTCATTGATAACTGAATCTAATCAGAGGCTATCAAAAAAGATTGAAATCTAAAACAGTCCCTTCTTGAATATGAGGCTGCTATTGTAAATTACCAGATAAAGAAAT
Organism: Nautilus pompilius; assembly: GCA_018389105.1. Taxonomy (NCBI): domain Eukaryota; kingdom Metazoa; phylum Mollusca; class Cephalopoda; order Nautilida; family Nautilidae; genus Nautilus; species Nautilus pompilius. The sequence goes on from JACATO010000368.1 coordinate 459,141, forward strand.
ACTAGAAACTTTCTTCCAAATCACCACCACTAGTACCAGGGCAACAGGTAAAAAAATAGGGATTAGTGATCTAGAAAACAGAAGAAATACAACTAATCCCCATGCAAGAAAAGTTGTAGCAGCAGCAATATAGAGAGAAAAATTATTTAATGTAAGCTTTATAAAATATGTTCTAATTGGTTTAGTAAACTATAGCAAATGGGAGATTAGACCAATAAAATCCAGGTCAAGGTGGCCAACTACTTACACCTACAAACGAGTAAAAGCTTTATAGAATAAACCACAAACTTACCCGTTTAATCTTTAGTGCTGCAATAACACTTGGCCTATTTGCCATCTGTTGGGCCAATCTCCTGTTTCTCACTGATGCTTGTTGCTGAGCAGCCATCTTGGCTCGGATATTCTGTACTGAAGCTGGTGGACGACTTTTCTGTATGTTGGTGAAGCTTCATTAGGAAAGCAGTAAGATATTGGTAACTCATTTTAAACCGTGCACAACATTTTTTTTGCTTGGTTGATGCAAATCAAAATTAATTAGTATAGTGGCCAGAAATCTTTCTTGTTCTTTAATATTTTTTTTCCCTGTATCAATGTAAGCATTATTGCTTACTGGGAGCCATATATATAAAAGAATTATATATGCATACACACACATGCATTCATGTATGTGTGTGAAAAGTATCCCTTGGCTAGGGATGGATGTATGAACAGCAAGCCAATGTCAACAGAAAATGGTAGTAGAGGATTGCTGCAGCTGGACTGAATGCCAGAGAGAGAATTAGCAAAGAAGAAACCGATGAAAACCAGAAACTAACCCCAAAAAGAAAAAAAGGCATTTCTCTATACCATACACCTCTAGTCAAATGTTGAAGACTATTACTAGCCAGAAATCAGGTTTACTAAGATGGCTGTTTTAAAAATTATTTTAAAATATATTTATGCTTGTTTGAAAAGAAACTGAAATATAATTATTATTAAGCAGACAGAAAGATGTTGAAATTATAAAATAAATCTGTTAGTACTCTTTATGCTTCAAAGAAACTACAGAATGATTTTTTTTTGGTGATATGACCTTAAAGTTTGAGCCTAAAAATATAGTTTTCAAGACATTAACTTCCAAACTTTGCTTTGCTTCTGCCACATTTATAGATAGATATTGAACGTCCAGAAATAGAAGTGGTCAAACCACCTTCCAACAGATCATCATCACAAGCTACTCATTAAAGAATTTTTTTTTTTAAATTAGAGAGAGAGAAGAAATACTTGAATTAATTATAAAAATGTTCAGAAAAGAACATTAAGACTTGAAGACATTTAATGTCTACTTTTGAAACTGTTAAGTTTGATTTCTTTAGAACTACACAGGCTGTTTTTTTTTAAAAAAAAGAATAGTAGCACTCAAAAAGTGCCAGGAATCAAGCCAGTGGCACCTGTTGAGACGAAAGCAGATTCCCTGAAGTTGCCCGTGAAACTATTCCAAAGACGAACCATGTTTCATGGCAAAGCATTCTTGACTAAGCAACAAAACCAGTCACATTGTAAATTTCATATTTACCCACATACACACACACTCTCTCTCAAGTAATGAGTCTGTTTAAAACCAAAAAACTGCATGTAATTCATTATAAATTGATTATGCTGCAAAATTTAACATTTTTGTAGTTTCATACCATATTTTGATAACCATAAATTACAGCAATATAAACACTTAACTGATACCCTAACTACTTGGGAACCAAGTGATAAATGTAAATAGATCTTAAAGTGCTGCTGTAAAAATAGGAATTCTAACAGTTACATGGAAATGAACCCACCATCCATTGATTTACAATGTAACAAAGAAGTTAGAAAGAAACACAAGATCACCTAAAATGACAGCAAACAAGTATCTATTTATGGAAATCTACTGGAGCAAGTGGCTGAGAATATTTTCAGGATAAGATTGAAGTTATGCTTATTCATGGCTCTCACATGTGAATACTTACCTGAAATACTGGCTTAAAAAAAGTTTTTTTTGTTACAGCCATGCATGAACTTATTTTGAAGGTAAAACAGACAAACATAAAAACAAAGCAAACCAGGTATCAAAACACCTAATAATAGTTAGAAACTAGCCAGTCAGGACTACAAATAAGATACAAAATGAAAGGTTTGATAAAATGGCCTAATTTATTAGTTTGCACAAATTAAATCTAGTCCAAGAAACAAACTAACAAAAGATGAAAAGGCAAAAGTAATCATAAAAATTTCTTCTAAATTCAATTATGTTGTGGCATTAGCACAAAATTTTGTAGAATGGAAAGCAAAGTGCAGAATTTAAGTGGTCACCAAAAAGGTTTCTAATTTTGTCACCATCCAAGAAGATGAAAGACGGGATGAGACTGTGGTGCGAAGGGTTTGTCGTCGATACCACATAAAAACCCGTCCATCCTTCTGGCCAGTACTCCCCTATGAGAATTACTGTGTCCACACTGTCCAAAGTCTTGCTTTCACGTGTCTTTCTTATATAAATAGCTGTGCACTGAACAGAACTAAGTGCAGAAAGAATTCTGCTAACTTAAAATACTTTTGTTTTTAGTGTTTGCTAAAACAGACAAGCCATAAAAAAAAAAACTTTTAAAATAATTAGAGCTCTGCAAGAAACACCATCTATGTAATCTAACAGTTATTCACTTCTGTGAAAAGGAAAACAATTAATCTGCCTGCAGGATTTCTACATCAAAACTATTAAATTGAGGGGGCAGAAACAGCACCAAAAAAAGTAAGTTTAAATGCAGAGATTTACTTTTAGCTAGTCATTAAATCGTAACTCTGTACTCAAGTTTTCATCATGCTTTTTAACATATTAAGTCATCCATGGAAGCCAAAATTCAGCAAATTAAATATGCTAATCATTTTATAATTTTACTGTAATGGCTGTGCAACCAATGTTATGACAATAAATAGGACTAATAATGAGATACAGTAAGTGATGTCATCTACAAGTTTGCTTTAAAAACTTATCAATCTTTTGCTGTTCAAGTTAGCCAAAACTGACCAAGGACAAACCACCCAAAAATAGCCAAGCATTGAAGATTTATTTACTGACCACTTCTTTCTATACTATATATAGTACATGTAGAAAAATGCTGATCCACATTATCACTTCCTCTGGTTATTTATATTACTTTGTTTTCCCACAAGTGATTTTATCAGCAAAGCTATTAGCATGAACTGCATGTGCTACCTAGTTTGTTTATTTTCTCGATACATGAAGGTATCAAACAGATCCTTTTCTTCTGGTGATGTGGGGTCTCAAGTATTTAGAATCTCATCACTTTGCTGGTCAAACAGCAAAGAACAGATGTTGGGTATGGAAAGTAAGAACAGGGTTATCAAGAGTACAAGTAATCTATGGCCAATCAACATGCCAGTGAATTTCTTCCACCATGTGGCTGAGAAAACAAACCACTACACCACAGAGGTCTAAAGGGAGGAAAGCAGAGCTGGCAACACCTGGGGCACCACCACCAGGGAAATGAAAGAAACTGTGGCACTAAGCGTATCTATAATTCCATGTCATCCATTGAGGATTATTAGAGTGAGGAAAACAGACTGTGTGTCAAAAGTAAAATCAGTCAGGAGATGCAAGAAGTTGAATCAGTAATGACACCTCTGTGACAAGTCAGGTGACTTTATTAAAATTTTTACAAATTAAATTTTTCCTTGTTTTCTAGACACATTTCCTTTTTTATTTGGATTACCGAACTGTTCGTTTTTCAAATAGTTTTAATCAGATAGGTGGTGCCTTTTGTTTTGCCACCTTGGAAAAAGTCTGAACATGGGTCAAAAATTGCAGTTTCAGAAAGTCTAAGAGGATATTTAAGACATCATGCAGGATTTCATTAAAGCATTAGGTTAATTTAATTACTTAACTGAGGAGCCACCACACTAAAAAGAAATAATATTTGAGCATCTACAAAGTTTTAATATTATAAGTATGAAATGGACAGGAAAAATTTTTTTCTTAGTGTCTTTAACAGCTCATTTCATTGTACCCAATTGCAAATTATTCCCCCCTCATATATACTCAAGCTTTAGATCATAATGCAGCAATTAAATACAGTATACGTCTAGAAGAAAAAATGACTACTGACAACTTCTATCACTCACGATACTGAGGACTAAGTTGCCACAAACCAAAACAAGATACCACTGAAGAAACAACAGAATGACGTGCAGTTCACACCAGTTTTTAACTTCCTGTGGACACTAGATCCTCACACTAATTCTTGTTTGACTTTTGCGAATGATATATTAAAGGAGTCAAGTTTTCCTTTGTGGCAGTGAATAATGTGAATAACACAAGTCTAGGCAAGAGAAAGTTAAGAGTATCTGGAAATGATTACTACTTCACTGCAATGAGCCTGGTACTGGTAGATTGGCAACATCAAAGAATTCTTTCAGTAAATGAAGACTGACCTATCACCATGCACCTATTTAGATCTACTTTCATCTTCAAGTAACCAGATTAAAAAAAAATTTTTTGATGGGTGCCTAAAATAATATTCTTTGCTGCACCACAGCACCCAGTACATAGTCAGGAAAGCCAACACAGGTTAAACAAGAAATCAAAGAACACAATTATTGCCAAATTTCTTGATTTCCAGTCTGCACTTTCTCTGTAATGCATTATAAGAGTATTGTACCGCTACAGTGCACTTTTGGGTGAATACATGTAAATTATAAAAAGTTTAACAAGACAGACACAAAATCCGTAATATATAAAAGAATCAATATTCTCGTGTGGTTATAAAGATATGTTTGTACTGAAAAGCAGCCTGGCACACTTTTTTTTAAAAAAAGGGGGATACATTATTAAATAGCTTACACAATATAACATAGCTGAGTTAGAAACCTAATTTATAAAATCTAAGCTTCTTTTGATAGAGAAGGAACCCATGCAGAATGGGGCAGTATAAAGAGAAATCATGCTACTGGTTGAGCCTACCAGGGATTAAACCTCAGTTGCCACAATACCCAAAACCCTCCCTATTAATTAACAAGTGTGTACTGTCATAAAAGGCGTTAGAAAGACATGGTAGCACTTAACACTAACCCTGTGTAAGCCTATGGTACAATTACGAGGTGCTTGATGCTGTATAATAAACTATTTTAGTCAGATAAAAAAAAATTTCTTGAAAAGACAGAGAAACGAAAATAATCTATCTACGAAAGAAATTTTTTTTTAAAAAACATATACCACGTGTGTTTTGCCTTTTCTCTTGTATACACGGAAACCCCAGAAACAGCAGCATCCATGCCTCACAAATATTCCACTTGAAAATTGGCAAATTACATTAAATCTTGCTAACACAACTTTGTTAGTGTCAAAACAGATTTTGTTGTAAAAAGCAGCTTTAAATGATTAAAAGTGAAAACACAATATTTTAAATAAAAGAAATCAGACTGACAATCAATGACATTCAAACTGACAAAAAGGAAAGAATGAAAAGGAAGGAAGGGCAGAGCACAAGTTACATATACAAGTTTATTACGCAAAACATTACATTTTTTCTTAGCTCTCTCATTTTATTGTCTATTTGAAACAAATGCTAATTAGGGGTATTTTTTGTTATCATTAAAAATTATCTGTTCTGACACTCAGTTTTAATGCCAGTTTTGCTGGTGCTAGCCTTACAGAAAAAACTACATAATGCAAAAATTCCCCCGTATCATTTTTCAGTTCATTCCTACAGAGAAAAATCAATTGATGAGCTCAAATGATTAACAATTATTATTAAGTGGTTCAATAAGTTAATTTTGCTGAGAACTTCAGCATTGTGCGGTATTTTAATTATAGCAACACATGCTTAACATCTCTACCTCCCACCTGAATCAAACAATAGGAACCTACCTGTTAATTCAATTTTAGAACTTCTATTTAAAATATTCATATTAATATTAGAAACAGCTTTGTATAACCAGATTGGGCTTACAGCAGCTATTTTTCTTTACAATGAAAGTAAAGAGATATACGAGGTCTGCCCAAAAAGAAAATGAACTTCATGTCCTGGAACGCATTTTCAGGGATAGTGTGCAGTTCTCATAGCGAATTTTCTTCGAACTCTTCTATTGTCTGAAATTGGTGACCTTTCAGGGTGGATTTCAACTTTGGGAACAAAAAAAAGTCTGCAGGAGCCAAATCTGGAGTAAGGTGGCTGGGGTATGAGAGTCGTCTCATGTTTTGCCAAAAAATCACGGATAAGGAATGACGAGCGCGCAGGTGCGTTGTCATGGTGCAGCATCCACGTTTTGTTTTTCCATGCTTCAAGCCTCCTCCTTCGCAGTGCCTCAGGACATCCAAGTAAAACTCTTTATCAATCGTCTGACCATGTGGAAGAAACTCAAGATGAATGATGCCCTTCCAATCAAAAAAGACGATCAACATCACCTTCATATTTGAGTGACTCTGATGTGCTTTTTTTTGGTCGCAGTGACGACGATCCAACCCACTGCGATGACTGCCTTTTTGTTTCGACATCGTAGCCGTACACCCACATTTCGTCACCTGTTGTGACACTTTTCAGAAAGCTTTCACCAGCATTCAAACAATCAGAGAGCTCCTGACTGACTGTGACTCAGTTCTCTTTTTGTTCATATGTCAGCAGACATGGCACAAATTTTGCGGCTACATGATGTATGGTCAATTTTTCTTTTAAAATCATGTGGTACAAACTTTTACAGATGCCTGTTTCTTTGGAAACTCCACGGAGAGTCAGGTGACGATTTCCACGAATCACAGCAAACATTTCCTCAATGTGATCGTCGTCCGTTGTCTTGTCATGGAAGGTCATCCAGATTTGGGATTGTCTTCGGTGGATGTTCTTCCTGATTTGAAATGCTGATGCCACTCATGACATTGCGTACGGCTCAAACAATCCTCCCCGTAGGCCTGTTGCAACATAGGGAAAGTCTCCGTAAAAGTTTTTCCCAATTTGAAACAGAATTTCACACAAACACGTTGCTCTTCAAGATCCTTCATTGTTTAACTTGCGACAAATTGCCAAGTACACTAAACATACGTTCACTTTAGCGTGTGTAGATTGATGACTAACTGAAGTGCGATGATGCACCTATTATTAGACTGAAGATCAAGGTCACTGATACATAGCACTGCGGTTGCGAGCACGCTGCACCAGCTGGTTGGCGTGCTGTTTTAAAAGTTCGGTTTCTTTTTGGACAGACCTCGTACATAAATTTATTATTAGCTAAAAGTTTAACTGAAGCCATTTGTATGTAAACATTAAACTATTTTCTTTTGTAGACCTGTAGTTTAAAAGTAATGCCTCTGTGAAAAGGACCAGAATTTGACTACATTAACCAGAGATGCATCATCAGTGAGCAAGTTATGGCTCAATTAGTTAGTTATCCATCTATTTTAAAATTTTTTAAATCAGTTGTTTAAAAATCAATCTAACAGAATACATATTTAATCTTAAAGCATTTTAAAAAAAATTCCTTGCAAACTTCTATGACAAAGCATACTTAGAACTTAAAAAACTATTTCCTTCCTTTTATTCCCATAAATGTAGCACAGACAAAGACTATCTAAAATGGCAACAAAGAGTGACAAGGTTTTAAAATGCAATGCAACCACTAAACCTTACTTTAAAATTCTGAATAAAAGCATCTGATCTCAAAAGCTTTGACAAGCCAATCAGAAATTCAGATTATTAGAAATTTGTTAGTTTCACATCCATCTAGCCATCTAAACAGTGATATAAGAACTCAAACAAAATGTTAGTAGAGACACAAGCACACAAAAAAGGGAATGCAGAGCAGCAAATAATCAGGTGCACAATTATTATTTCAAGCTCAATAAGAAATAGCAGCACCACCCCCCTATCTTATACCAGATAAAATCCATGAGAAGAATGAGACAAGGAAAGAAAAGCAGCCACATCTGTGCCTCTTACCACTGGCTCCAATGAGCAGCTGGGCACAGGCATTGTGACTTTTCATGAGAAAGGCCAGAGGCTACCCAGACATCAAGAAATAATTACAGCTTGCCCATCTTGGCCATTTTTAATGACTGATTTGCATCATTGATTCTTTTCCATTTTCTTTTCTTAATACAGGGAAGTTTCTGCCGTGTATTATTGCATACTCAATTCACACCTTCCTTACACAGAGGGCAGACAAGCTGAAAAGAATCAAACAGCAAGCTTATTACAACAGATGTTTCTTTTTTCTTTTCTGCTGTTACTGAAGCAGCAACATGCAATTACTTTACAAGTGCTTGGAGCTCAACAAAGGATGCATTCATACAAGCACTATGCACTCTTCGCCTTGATATCTGCTAGAAACAAACAAACTTGCACATGAATGCTGCCACAGTGGCATCAGAAAGATGGTGTCAGGGACTCCTGTCTGAATGGTTACACAGACATTTCACTCCACAATCTTTCAAATTCCCAAAGCAAAGGAAAGGGGCCTCACCGGTCATTCAATGACATTCTTGTTGTGCTCTTTAGCACAATCTTTGCTGGCACTTGAGCCATCTCTGTTGGCTTGTTTTTTGTTTTTTTTTTTCAACTGGGTTCTGAAAGCATTATTAAAGAAAACTGAGTTGAAAAATGATATTAGTTACATTTTCAGTAAATAAATAATTCACTCTAAAATAAAATAAATGTTTTTGGCTTTTTGTTGCCTTAAAGTGCATTTATATGCTCTGAACTTTTAAGCACAGTGATTATCTTTTTAAAATTTTTTTGTAGATAGATAAGTAATGACAAATTTTACATTTTTTGTACATTTTAACCAAAATGTTATTTCACCTGTTTGCACCTGATCTTCATTTGACCAAATCTGTAATACAAGGGCTACTTCCTTGCATGGAATTTTAAAGTTCCACATGCTTTCCTATTTAGAGTCTACCTATAAGCAGCTCAGATCAATGTAATGTTGCACAATGGTCTTCATTGTATTAAAGATTCTTAAAATCCTTGTCTTTACTTGCAGTTTCTGTAAAATCATGTTTCATGGCTGAAATTTTTTGTATACATTTCTGCTTTTTATCTAAAATAGAATTTTACCAGTATTTTTAATTAGTTATATAAGAGCTTTCTACTTTCCTAACTTTATTACTATATATATATTAGTATTTATTACAATTTTTGCTCTCTATTTTGTAGTACATTTAGGGTCTACCTATTGCAGAGTCAGCCTATTTCTTATGATAATCATAAAGAACTGGATGCAGCATTTCTCATAGCATTGTAAATTATAAGTTAGATATTTAATTTTTCAGAAGCAATGTGCTATTTGGCGACTCAAAGTTTGAAAAATTTCACAGGGTTGGCAGGTCTACAACAAATGCTACAGGACATTCTGTTTCTAGTATCAGGCTATGTCAGCTATCCTCCAACTTCCAAAAAGGTGATTTCTGACATTGTTTTAATCTGTCTTGCTCAATAATCATTTGATGCTTAACTTACAAAATTTAACAGAGGTAGAATGTTCTGTTATAACCGTTTCATTTTTGGCAAATAAATGCAGAATTTGAATATTTAAGCATTAGAGAGATAGAGAGAAAGACCATATAACTTAAATAATTCAATGAAAGCTAAAAATGCCTCTGAATTCTGCTTTTGTAGGTCTTTGCTTTGCATATTATTGCTTCTCTTAATTTATCTCAATTTGTAAATGCCTAAAACCCACAACCATTTTTTCAACAAAATAATAAGTGCTTTCTGTTTGTATGTACATATTCCTATTAATGGAGAATTCTGTATATGGTAATGCCACTGCCATGTGGACTTATTAACTAATCAATCTCTTCACCTTCCCCAAACTTTCTACTGTCCAAGTACTTGTAAAACTCCATTGGTATTCTTTCTGAAGACCAGGGGCAAAACTGAATATCAAATTCCACACCTGGTTTACAAGGATAACTTGAAAAACCCTAACCACCCTGACCAACTAAACCAAAATTAGAATCGTTTCATCTTAGAAACTAGTCGACACACACAACTCACTCTCACTTTCCAGAGGTTTTACGTTTGAATCTGCGATGCATTCGCTAAACTAAGTTAGCAATGCCGCGTTATCAATACAGATGGTAGTACTGTCACCATGTTGTGGGTGATAACAATGATACGGGCAATGGCATCGTTTTGGTTAGGAAATACGTAACTTAACAGAAGGTTTTAAACATCAAGAGAGATTAGGGATACCACTACACTGCGCCCGAGAGAGCTCACCTAATAATGAGACCACACTTCTCGTTAGAGGAGCCGAATCGAATCGAATCAGAAATTAAACTCCTTCTACACGGATCCACTTTGACAGAGGGGAGCGCAGGCGAATTCCGAAAATGCCCTAGCTGGAATGTGTGGTGTGTGTGTGTGGGGGGGGGGGAGTAGGGGGTTAGGGTGGTAGAGACAAAGACAGGATAATCGTCGAGAGCTAAGCGGAAGAGCCCCTCTCCGTCGACAGGGAATTCCTTCCTCCATCAGACGGGTCCTCGCCGTAGCCACGCGTGCAAGCGGACCAGGAGAGCATCGCGGCGGAGTAATGCCGTTAGAATAATCTCCAGAAACAGCAGAGGATACAAAAATTTAACCCTTCGTCATCCGATGCCCAGTTAATTTTCTCTCCTTCCACCGATGAATACAACAAACAAAGATTTTACGTAGAACATATAAATTCAATGGCGACTGCAGCGACGTCACGGCATGCGAGACGGTGTCGGAGATTAATTTTAATCGTAAATTGTAAGAGAAAACTGATAATAGGCAACATTAAATTTAATTATAATATTAGAATATTTCTTTAAAATTTTTAAAACTATTTGTTTTTTTTTTCGGTACTGTGGTCGAATCCGTTTGTAGTGCAGCATAAAATCAAGTAAAAGACCCAGGTGTGTGGTTATCATTAAACATTGATTTTTTTTATTATTTTTAACACTTTCAAGGAGACGCTTTTTCAAAATCCTGAAGTCTGTGCCGTAGTTTTCGCAAAATTCTGGAATACTGCTCGGAGTGTTTCTCCCTGGCAACGGCACGAGACCCGCTTCCGTTGTTGGCAAGCAGAAGCCGTCGGCCATTTTCTTTTTTTTTTATCTTGTTCCATGATTCGGTTTGCGTTTTGGCGGATATCAGCTCGGGACATCAAAGAGAAATAGACAAAACGGCAGCGCAGCTAATAAATAGCGACTGATGGTGAGTTGGAGATGAAGTGTAGGGCTTTAAACGTGTCCTCTTGGGTTGGAGTGAAGACGCCGACCGCAAGTTTTGAACACCGACTCGGGAAGGCGGGTGGACGCGCAGGTCTTGGTTAGATGGAGTGGACCTAAACCATTTCCCGTGTCCAGCTAATGGTGCCCTGCAGCCGCTGGGGCTGTTGTGGAGTCGGAATGTTCTGAGAGAGAGAGGTCACTTTACGGACGGACGGTCCCCGTGGCTTTGGAACTACTACTTCACTAAGAGAAAAGATGATCTAAGACCCACCCTAGACAGTATCCTTGTATGAGCTGGCTGCTGCCTAAGTAATCCGAATACTGCTTTGCAGTATTGCATTACTAAACCCGTTGCTGCCCTCACCATTAGATTTTAATGCATAATAATAATAATAATAATATCCGGAAAACTTGTTTAAATTACACCATGTCGCTGCATGAAGCAGTTGGACTCACTTTCTACTTAGCAGATCAGAGAAACAAAAACTTATGGGTGGAAGCTTTCTAAATAATCTTTTCAGCAGCATAATAACATCACTAGCATTTATGAAACGGGAAAACCACCATCACTTCTCAGTACATTTGCTGAAACTATCCGAATTGTTTTGAAAGCTTCTGTCGGAAGTCTGCACATCAAAGGGTTGACTTAGTTGGTTCATTATTTGGCTTCATTATTTTCTGTATATTTCTGTATCACTCTGCAGGTTACCCTGCTGTTATGAACGTTTTAAATCATAGGCCTTCAGCATCTGCGTCGGGTAATTATGTACAGCATAACTAGATATAAATATACACAGTGATATCCAATAAGAGTCCAATTATACTATGAGTAATGCCACGATTTGATATCTGTTTTATTTCTGGTTTACTATTTATGCGATTCTTTTGTTGAAATGAGATTCCTTACTCAAAACACTATTGCAGACTTCATTTACTGTTGTTTACTCTATTACTTAGTAACTGCATTCACAACAACCCTGCTAAGTATGTTCAGCCCTGTGAATGTGAATGTAATTAATGCTTGATCGGCTTTATGTTTAAAATGCATTCTTATTTTTGTGGCATACAAAGAACACTCAAATATTTTGTTAAAGAACCTGTGGTGAAACAACAATTTTGGTCAAAACCGGCAAGCACAGGCTGTCTGAGGGACAGGAAGTTTTTAGAATTTATATGAAGCACCTTTCACTTTAAAGAGCCTCTGGTCCTTTTTTTTAAATAGTATTTATGCTTTTTGCCTTTACTCACTGCTTGGTTTGTCAGAAATTTGACGAATAAAAAAAAAATATGTAATCAAAAACTTTTTTCATGTATCTTATGCATGACCTCCAGTGATGTGTGTGATGTGCCAATAGTGTTAAAGAATCTATCTGTTTTTTCATTAGTTTTGGCAAGAAATATTTGAAACTTCGATATGAAAAAAATAGGTTTCATATTTTAAAAGACAGAGAATTAGAGCAATACAGCTAACAACACCAATGTGTTTTTTAAAACACTGATTTCTGTTGTTTACTTTTTCATGGTCGTGGGTCTTTTCTATATTTCTGTCTGTTTCATATGCGTGTACCTAGAATTTGTCTAAAACATAAGCGCCGTACTGTTTACTGGATGTATATCTGTACTTGTTTGGGTCATAATATTTTAAAAATTTGTTTATTTATCAAGTAGAAATTTCAGAAAAATGTTCTTGGTATTTTTATTATTTTAAAACGTGTGTGGCTTTTTTAAAGTAGTAGGGTAACTTCTTTTCCTGTGACCGTCTTTACAGAGAATGGCTAAAATATATTAAAGCTGAGAATTGCAGATGTTGTGTGTAACTATGCTATTTTCTCTTATAGGCTGTGATGAGGCACATAACAGCGCAGATGCGCCAAAAGTGGCTAGAAGAGGATGCCAGGAAGGATAATCTTCGTGATGAGACTCTGAAAAAGTTTGCTGAAGAAAGGCGGTTGGCGGTGGGCTACGCACGTGAAGAAAAGATTGTAGAGAAACGAGACAAGCGCAGGATGAGGCTCCAGGAGCGAGAGAGGGAGATGGAAGAGAACATATTGAAAGTAGGTTAATAAAAGCTCATTCTTGTTTTAGGGAATCCAGAGATTCTGACATTGCAGAGATGAAGATACTACTAGTAATAGATAACCTTAATGTGTTTGGTTTGGTTTGGTGTCCTACATTCAATGAAAGTTGATGCTTTCTGTTTCAGGTCTACTTTCTTGCACAGTTTCATTATTAATATCATGTTTTTCTTTCTGGTTGGTTAACTAAGATTTTGATAATTTATTTTATATTTTCTTGTTTCTGTCTATTTTATCAGTTATATGCATGTACTTTAAAAATGTTTATAAGAATCACTGGGTAAATTATCCCCTCACAGCAGAAACAAATTCCTAAATTCCTGGACAGGCATTAAATTTTCATTGGGGGGGGTACCCAATGATTTTTTAACGCAACATAAGAAAAATCATAATAGAAAGACGGGGACCAGAATTCAAACTGTTACCACAGTAGGTCTGATGCAATCGAGCCGGCTCCCATTGGCTAATACCAATAACTAAAATACTCGGACCATGACGCCTGTGGTCAGAGCATGCCACAAGGACTGGACAGTGACTTTGGCCGGACACACACTAGCCAGCTCGGCTTTAGGTCAACTTGGGCACCAACAAATTGGTGCAGGGGCCTACAGGCCGAATGAGAGATTTACAAAGGGCGGGCCAGGCCGGGCTGCTTTGCATAAAATGAGGGGTTTGTTACATTGAGGGTGGGCCCGGACCCACAATGCCCACCCATGCTGCCGGGACTGCCTCACAGGTTATTACTTTGTTGAAAATAAGCAAGGATTACATCTTAATGTAGGCAGGTTTTACTAATATGCTCAGGAATTGCAACATTCAGAGCCAGAGCATAGCTTTCACGAAATTAGGCTCAATGATGAAACAGTGAGTTAGTATTAGAAAACAGATGGGCAGCAACACATAGTTGCAGAAGCTTGCATAGGTCAAATGATTTTGTAAGTAAATTGCAGTTTCAACCCAATGATTTCAACTCAGTAGGAAAACACTTTGTTTTAGATTTTAAGGTCTGTGAAGGTTTCATTTAAGTTTTTTTTATAAAGTTGTTACTCATTAAAGGGTAGTGGCTGATGCATTGACAGACTGCTGACATCTTTCCCAATCACTGTCTTCCATAATGGATGAATGATGAAAGATTGATTGTTGTTATACTTCAAGTAGTATCACTCTGAAACAGAATCTGGCAAACAGTGGAATGAAAATTATTCAATGCATTCGTTTTTTGCTTCAGTTCTAAAACAGTCTAATGACAATAGTTATTCAGCAAAATCATTTATGCTGTTTATATTGTTGTGGCATACTAAATGAGTTAAGTTAAAATGGATGTTTCTGAGAAAATGAGTTTAGATGTGTCCTCTTCAGTCAATCAGACACAATTTAAATGATCTGAATAGTATTGCCTAGCATTTTTTTTAAAATGATTGCTTTGTATCTCTTATATCTGTAATTAGAGGCTGAGCTTTTAATATATAAATTTATGGATAGCACTGCACAGAATCAAACAAAGAACAATCATTACTGCCATTATCTTTTTGAAATGGTTCATTAGGCACAAAGAGACAGGTTGGTGAAGGAGCAGCAAAATGAACAGGAGGAGAGACTGGCCAAAGAATTAGAGAGGAGAAAGCTGGAAGAAATGAGGGAGGAAAAGATGAGGCAACAAATTCGAGCAACCAGGTGAGAAATATTTAAGAATCAATATTTACCACTTCACACTTGTGACATATTTGTTTGTTTGTTTTCATTTTTATTTAAACTTTAAACTCATTGGGAGATGATGCAAATCCCTGATTAAACTTAATCAGACCTAAACATATATATGTGTGTATAAATATATATTGCATTTTGAAACCAGTTTCTTCACATACATAAGCAACCAACAGAGATGAAGAGAAGGAATTTATACTTCCCTGATTAAACTTAATCAGACCTAAACATATATATGTGTGTATATATATATATATATATTGCATTTTGAAACCAGTTTCTTCACACAAATAAGCAACCAACAGAGATGAAGACAAGGAATTTATACTTTCTCAATTAGTTAAAATGTTGGTTAGACCTTATCTAGAGTATGCAGTCCATGCTTAGTATCTTTATTTTGTTAGGTTTATTGATAGTCTGGAAGAGAGAGAGAGAGAGAGTATATGTGTGTGTGTGTGTGTGTGGAAAGATTGATTTGGGGAATGATAGATTTTGGTCATTCCTAGTGACAAACAAACAAACTTCATGGTTTTGCATATCAAAGATTAAATGGAGACATTTGACTTTTAAAAGATGAGTAAGTAGACTAGTCTCATTTTCTTTGTTACTTTGGACTCTCAAAGAGTCCTGACTTTAGAAGCATTGTGCTAAAAATGTTAGTGTTTGTTTATTTTTGGCAACTGACTTGTGAATACCTGGAATAGTCACCCTACATTGTGCAATTTATCAGTGTAATAAATATACTTGGTAAATGGTTTGAAGGGATGACGTTTTTTATATAAGTTGAAAAACTTCCTTACAAATGGTAAATAACTTTCTGGCCATAGGTGCCATATATTTGTTGTTGACTTTTTTCTTTACTCTTTGGCTTATAAATAAAAAAAAATGTAGGAACCACATTTTCTTTCTTTAGTTATTTCAGTCTTTTATTTGATCTTATCCTTGGAATTAAGGCCAGATACAGTTTACTTAGTAAATCTTGGGTTTCAATAAAAATGCATGCATTTTTTTAAGTTATGGATGCTGTTTTTGTTTTTCCAGCATTGAATTGCGAGATCTGGAATCTAAGTTAAGGGCTGCCTACACAAACAAGGAAAGAGCAGTACAGATTGCAGAGAAAGAAGCACAAAGATATGATGAAATGGTGAGCTTCAATGCTTTGTTTGTTTATTTTTTTAAAAAGTCAATGGATGTAATCTGTTAATTAACTGTGTAATGACAGCCATCTGCCTAAAAATCATTTAAATCATTTTTTTTTATTTTGATGATTTTGGCCTGCATATAAAAAACTTTTTTTTGGTATTATTTTCTTTAATGTCTTTTTTTTCCCCATATTGTGTTGGTTGTATTAGACATCCTAAAATTTTCATGAATGAACTAAAGTAAAAGTTTTCTTTTATTATGCAGAAAAAGTTTGGTGTAGATTGTATGGATTTAGCAACATGAACTCACTACAAGTTTTGATGTACACAGATCCACAGTTATTTCTCATTAACCTGGACTTTCCGTTTTTAGCACTTTGTAAAACTCACTGCGAGATAAGTGTTTGCAGTAAACTTTTTATATTTTTTTTGTTGCTGTGCTTAGTTCCACTGTCTGAATAAATATTGATATAATTAAAAACACTCTGCAGATAAACTCTTCTGAACATTATTCTGGATTTGTTTTTATATGATGGAGCTCCATTAATGTTCATCTCCCATAAGAATGTGGTGGAATAGATTTTAACAAAATCTTTTTTTTTTCTTTGCAGAGGCGTGATGCAGAGACTATCAAGAAGATGAGGGAGCATGAGGAAAATGCGATAATGGAAGAAAAGGCACAACAAAAGGTACGTGAAACAGAACAGATGCGGTACCAGCAGGAGCTGGAGAGGCAATTGGAGGAGCAGGAGATGCGAAAACAGCAGGCATATGAAGAATTCCTCAAGGAGAAACTCATGATTGATGAAATTGTGCGAAAGATTCATGAGGAGGATCAAAGGTAAGCATTAGTGCTGATGGCAACCAATGTCCCTGATTCTCAGGGTCTTTCTTTGACAGATTATGATCTTTGGTGTTAGTATATGATAATCATGGAGCCTAGCAAACCTTGGATCTCATGGCCCATGGGAGTCTGACATTTGCCAACCCTTGATCCAAGCAAATTTATTAGGTGTGTTAGCTACTTTGTGTGTGTGTGTGTGTGAATACAGTACATATCTTATTTAAGAAAAAAAAAAGAACTATATAGTTAGGGTTCAAAACTTGTTTTCATGTGTATATCTGTTTACAGTGGTTTCATTGCTTGTCGTTATCTATCTATGATCTTAGATGAATTAATACTGCCTGCACTATCAAGAACTTTCATTTGATTAACCTGGATACACTGGAAATCTTTAGTTCTTTTCTAATGTATCCATGATCAGAGAATTAAAATATCAATTTTACTATAACAGAAACTCTTTTAAAAAATAATGTGTACATTATTTTTGAGTTAAAATAAAGCCTCAGAATATTCCAGACTGAAAAAGATTGGTACAGAAGATGCTTAGCATAGCACCCTCACTTATTATTGCTGACAGAATGTGGTTTGGTCTCTGTTTGGTGTCGGTTTTAATCAGGTTTTAACTGACTGATTTTCTGCATCAACAATCAATCTTTTTGAGATGATATTAGAAAAGAAAATAAAAATTATGGACTACTCCCTTTTTTTTATTTTCTTTCCTTTAAACTTTGAAAATTGCCTGGAAATTTTTTGTTGAAAGACAGTGGTAAAAGTGGGAAGTTGAAATTATAGAGCAGTGCTAAGATTCCTTGCAGATGAGAAATTGTAGACAGTGGTTTGTAGAATGTGTGTTTCATACTGACCTGCTGTGGCAGAGGGTCCAGGCTTGATTCTTGGTTTGGAAAACTTGCTGTAGCATGTATCAGTACTGTTAGCTTCCACCAACAGCAAAAAGGAGTCCTAGTAGGGACTTTTCATTTCCTGCTTAAAGTGCATGCCAGGAATGGCAGTGCTTATTAGAGGAGTCCGTGGGACTATGTATCCTCCTCATCAGGTATGTCTGTAGTTGCAGACTATGGTATGGCTGAATGGACACTTTCTGGTGGACAATATGAGAACATATGACTGTGATGAGGTGAGACTTTAACTTCACTGAGAAGTCATATTTACTCCCTTTTTGCAGAGCAAGGGAACTGTTTCTGAAAAAGCAGCAGGTGACACAAGAATATATCCAAGAGTTTCTGGAGGCACAACAAAATTGGAAGGCTAAAGAGAAAGAAAGAATAGAGGAAGAAAATAAACAAATCATGGAATATGCTAAAATGAAGAAGGAGAGGGATGATATGGTGAAACATGAAAAGTCTCAGAGAGACTTAGCTAAGGCTGCTGCTCAAAAGAAGGTAAGAATCAAATAAGTTTTTTTAAGGGAAAATGGATGGGATTATGGATGTTGGGGCTGTAAACTTTCTTTAAGCTTGGCTCTTATGTGGGGGCATAAGTGTAGTGTTGTGTTTTTGTTGTGATTCGTTGGTTGACTTTTATGTTGTAGCTCTTTACTTATAGCATTTTGTTTTCACAATGGTTATTGGAATGTTAATGTTGAACTTAAACAGTTACTTGCTAGTTTACTTACTTAGTTTCTGTGGTATATGTATACTTGCTGTCTTTCTTAGGTACATATTCATAAAGCATAATTAAAATAATACAAATTCTAAAATTTAGAAAGTTGACTTGAAATGTTTTGGAAATGAATAAGCTCTTTTTGAGATCCAGTAAGCAATCACAAAAAAGAGAAAAAACATGCATGAAAATATTCAGAATATCAAGGAAACTAGGGCAGCTGCTGGACCAGTGGTAAGATGATTGAACTGCCAAGACTCGGCTAGGGTTCAATTCCCAGTTGAGATTAGCTTGGCTTCTTCTTGCTTCTCTTCATTAGCTGGCTATGTGGGTTTTCAGCTTTTGAATTTATTTTGTAATCCTGACTTTTCATTAGAGTGGGAGGACCAACTTGTACAAACTTGAACTAATATGAAGGTGAATTAAAACCAGCACAGACTGTCAGAAAAAGGGTGGCATTTACTGGCTTTGAACCTGGAGCATCATGTTGTGCTTCATATGTTGAGCTACTCGAGTAAAGGCTATAAAAGTCATGGTTTTGCTTTCATAATTTTCTCTATTTCTTCTTTTTTCTTCTATGTACCTGACCACTTTCACAGCTCTTAATGTCACATTTAACCTTTTTTCAGATGGTTGAGATAATAACCAAAGAAAACAGAGAAAGGTTAGATCTAGAAAATGCTCAGTTAGATCTCTACCTGGAAGAGCAGGAAGTTAAAGACAAACAGAAGGAGATGGTAAGTAGTCATGTATGAATATATACTTATTCATTACAATGCTTATTTTAAAATCTTTATTCAATAATGTACAAATCCACATTATTATCTTGTAACATTGTCATATCTATAAATTAAACTCCTTAAATAATGAAGAATCACTTTTAAAATTATATATATATAAAATCAGACTTACAGGAGTGAATTTGGAAGTGTGTGGGTTTGGCACTTATTGTCAAACAGCTACCTATTGAGTCAGTACTGTTAAAAGTGCAGACAATTAAATAATAAAAGCAACAGTTAGAATTACAATAATAATTCTCAACAGTTTATTCAGTTCTTTACAATCATCAAGTGAAATTTGAACCATTTCAGGCAAAGAAAGCAGTCAAGAGTTTCACACACTGTGCTCTAGTTCTAGTGAAAAATGAACACTGAGTACAATGATAGGAAGCAAGAATCTTTGATTCTGGCTGCTGATTGATTGTTAGCAATAAATTTAAACCTATAATATTTATTTCCAACTTGGGAACCATCTTCCTATTCCTACAGATATATATATATCTATAATATATATATATCTATAATATATATAATGTACAGTAATGTTTTTCATTATTTACCCAAAATGTTGAATGATGAGTATATCTAATATTCTTTCAGATTTGCTCACTGTGCTATAGGCCAGAGCTCTTGTTTCTTTTTTAAATTACCAACTCTTTCATAGTACATGTCCAAGCTTCATCACCATCAAACTGTTTCTTCCAAGCTCGTTGGTATCCTGAAACCTCTCTCTGACTTTTGATAGGTTTTCTTCTTGTTATTCTTAGCTCAAACTGCAATTTATTGGTCCATAACATTTTGGTAATTTCTTGTCTCTTACTTATTGGCAAAATGCAGTTAATGGGTTCTTTGTAACAGCTCTTTTTAAACCAGTATCATATTATTCTCAAGTAATTTATGATAGAAATTCTGATTGTGTGTGAGTGTGTGTGAGAGAGAGAAAGAGTGCAATAGTATTAGATTGAGTGAAGGAGAGAATAATTACTATGATATCTTTAAGTCATTTGTAATAATATATATATATGTGTGTGTGTGTGTGACATGATATAAATAGGTTAGAATTTTCTTGGTATTCTCTAATATTCAGAAAATCATTATGAAAGGTTTCTTATTTTTAAAAATGCATGATTTTTTTTCTTTAACACTTTATAGATGTTCAGTATTGATCTTTTACAGGCTGAACTAGAAAAGAAGATAAGGGACCGCATTGAGCTACAGAACTCTCGTGAACAGCAGTTGAAGATTAAGGCAATGCATAAAAAAATGGCAGATGAAGAAGAGAGTGAATATGCAAAACAGGTTACTAATAAATTTAATAATTTATCTAGGATTCTTTTTTTTCCCTCATTCCATACCATTTTGGTTAAAAATCACACTTCACCTTAGGATGGCACATTGTTTTTTTGTTTTTTTTTTCAAGCTATTGCAGTTTCACAGTTTGACAGCATCAGCCACTTACATTACCACAAGTGTTTTTCACTCGTGAAAATATCTTACTTATCTGTAAAAGTGGATGGAGAGATATCTACAAAGGTCTGCTAACAGAATAAGGAGGAAACTGCTTTTCTACCTCTGTGTAGTGGACAAGAGAATTTATCCCCAGCAGATCACAATGCTGAGTTTTTAACATGATCCACACTTATCTAAATTACTAAACTCAGTGGCTATTGTTATGTTTTGCTTTGTCAGACATAGTTGTTGCTCAAGCAAGTTAACTGGTTAGGGGATCTCAAGTGATAGTCAAGGTGATAGTCAAGGTGCAAGGACCAGAAATAGTGTTCTCGTGATGCAATATGTAAATGCAATTTGCAGTCAATTAGAAAGAAAATTGAACTATTAGAGAAAATTGAGAAGGGCATCTGTGAAGAAGCTTAATGGTGATTATGATTTTGGTACTTCAACAATTTATAATTTTCAAGAAACAGAAAGAGAAAATCTTTAAATTTTTTGCAGATGGTGCTATGCCTAAGTCTATAAGTAAGCAAAAAAATTTGCATGAGGCAAAGATTAATGATGTGGATGAGGTTTTAGATGAGTGGTTTCATCAGTGTAGGGGTGAGGGTGTGGCTATCTCTGGATGAATGTTGATTGGCCAGGCTAAGTTGTTTCATGATAAATTGAAATTAGAAAATTTGGTTGAATATTTTCAAGGATGGTTAACTAGATTTAAGATACGCCATGGCATACAAATGTTAAAAGTGTGTGGTAAAAAATTTCCTGTTGATCATGAAGCTGCTGTAGACTATGTTGTACTATTTGCCAAGTTAGTTGAGTGCTGAACAAAACTAAAATGCTAATGAAACAGCATTGTATTGGTGTTGTATTTCCAGGAAAACACTTAAAATGCTGATAAGTTGGCATTGCCAGAATTTAAGGATTCCAAAAATAGGATAACCATTCATGGCTGTTCAAATGCTGCAGGTACACAAAAGTGCAAATTATTTGTCATTGGAAAACTTTTATGTCTTCTTAACTTTAAGGAAGTAAGGATATTTGCAGTTCATTACCGTGCCAAAAAGCAGGCATGGGTAACAAAACAGATAACCTTGGACTGGTTTGAAAACCACTTTGTACTGGAGGCTTGTGCATATTGTAATATTGTAATTCTGTGGGTCCTGATCCTGATTACAAGATAGTCCTAATATTTGAAAACTGTTCCCTGCATCCTGATGCTGATTTTTGGTGAAAGACAATTTTTTTGTTTATTTATTACCTCCTAATTGTACATCACTAAGACAGCTTCAGGATCAAGGGATTTTTCATTCTATGAAATGCATATGTAGAGAGGAATTTATGAAGAGTCTGCTAATGTTTTGCAATAGCAGTATTGGTATTGATGCATTTAGAAAAAAAATTCAACATTAATGATGCTGTTTGGAGTGTCGACAAGGCCTGAAATAAAGTAACTCGAGGCACTTTGAAATATGGTGGCCAGTCGTGATAAGTGAAAGTGAGGTGATCTTGAGGGCTTCTGTATCTCCAAAGAAAAGAGAATTGTATCTGGTTTAATGGATTATGCTGAAGGCATGTCATGTACTGTTGCAAAGGAATTGCAGGAAAGTGAAGTTGCACAATGGATAAATGTGGATAATGATAGGCCAATTGTTCTCCAAGCTATGACTAGGTTTAAGTTTTTTAGTTAGTGTTTAATAATTCAAAATTCTAGAAAATGGAAACTGATGGTGCTATTTTTGAGATGGGTGGGCCAAATTAAAAAAAGAAACAGGAAATCCTAAAATCCAGCAACACCTCAATTCTAAGCATCCTAAATTGGTAAGAGTATCCCTGTACTAACTTAGTCACTGATTGTGGCATCTAACACTGATATATTATTTACATAGATAGAAAAATTATAATATTTAAAATGTTAATGACTTTGTTTGTTCAGTAAACACTTGACAGATTTCATTAAACAGTAAAATGGCAAATAACCTATGAAGAAAAAATCTGTATTTTAGTATTCTGTATCAAACACATGGAGAACAGCTTATTTCAACTGCAGAGAGAGAGATGGGATGCGGAGAGGGGATGAAGGAGCTGGTTAAGGTGGGAGAGATAAGGATGGAGACACTATCAATCCATTACCTTAGAATGCATCCGTGCATTTAAATTTTTCTATTCAAACCTGATAACAACAAATCAATTACAATTTCTTTTAAAAAACTTGAAAATGAATCCCAAACAGATTTTACTTATATTATCTTGGCTACATCTACCATAATTACCTAAATGTAATCAGAACTTCAGCTGGCTCTTTAAATCACATTTAGTAATTATTTTTATTATTTTACACACTTGATTAGTATGAAATCCAAAAGATATTATTTTCATAACAGTTTAGATTATTGCACATGAAAGCTATGCTAGATTGTTGGTAAGGATGAAAAATGGGATATTGCTAACATTTTATTTTACTCAAAAATTGTGTTGCTTTCCTACTTTTTTTACTACTTTATATATCTGGATTTGCATCTTTTTGTTTTTTATCACTTTGTTGCATTACAGAAAATGGGAGACTTTCTAATGGTTGCTGATCATGCATAACTATGCTGCTATTGGGGTGGATGTATGAAACAGCTTACTACAGAGCAGATAACCTGTGTGTCATGGTACAACTTTGCACTGATTTTCTGTGACTTTTCATTTCAGATGCTTGCAAAATTTGCTGATGATGATCGCATAGAGCAGATGAATGCCCAGAAGCGCCGTATGAAGCAGCTGGAGCATCAACGAGCAGTGGAAAAACTCATTAAGGATCGACGGATGCAGTATGCCAAGGACAGGGTGGGTTTTGTGATCATTGTTTTGATCATTTGACAGGAGAGCAAAATTCCTGTGAAATTAATAATTAAAAGTTGTAGAGTAAATGAAGTCTATAAAATTTCTTCAGGATTTGTTGAGATCATTCCTCTTCCATGCCTTGATGTAGCACAATAAGCATGGAAAGGTTGGTGAGTTTTCTGTTTTGGCAGGTAATAAATACAACATCCTCATTAGAAGTTTTATTTCTAATTAATGTCTTAGATGTATACACAATTTACATTTCAATAATTATCTAAGTCTTATTGTACAAAGAGTCTCTTGGTCCTCCTGAAAACTCAGAAAATTGTACACACTTACAACACTGGTGGCAGCTTTGATTGTGGGCATATCGAGGAAATATTCTTACATAATCCATTCTATTGTACACACAGTTACATGTGTATTAGCTTATGATTGGTAGAAAATAAAAGTGACAAACTACACTGCAATAAATTTGTGTTCCAACTTTGATAACACTAAATGTTTTGAGCAAAATACATTACATTGGTGGATGCTAGTTCTTATATAATATGTTTGTATTTTAGAATGTTTCCAGTTTAGTTCATTTCTTATTTTTCTTTAGGTATTTGTTCATATTTTGATTACTTCGTTTTCTTAACTTTGGGGACAGTATTTTTATTGTTAGTTAAATGTAATAAGTACAAAAAAATCTTGCACTGGCATTTCTGGTTGGCTTTTCCTTTTCCCCAGGAGAGAGAAAGGGAGGAGCTTAAAGAAGTGGAAAAAATGGAAGCGTATCGACTTGCAGTTATTGAAGAGGAGAGAAAGCGCATTCTTAACGAGCATGCACATAAGTTACTTGGCTACCTGCCTAAGGTATGTAGTTTTTGTGCAGTCTGTCCCACTGAAAATATTCAGTAGTTTTTAAAGATTTTTTTTCCTTTAAAAGACTAATTTCACTTCCTCCTGTTTTAATTAGGTTTTTTTCAGGATAGAAGAGGTGAAGGATGAATGACCAACAGCATCTGTTAGTAATCCCCCACATTGAAAAACAAATGTTTCTGTTGATATCTATAGATATTTTTCAATAATGAATGGCTAGAAGGCAAAAGGCACCTTTGTTAATAGCATAAGGTGGACATTAGTCAACTCACTATCATCAGACTACTAAAACTGCTACTCTCCAGTCATTAAGGTTCCAGGGTATAGAGAGATTGTTGAATACCTTGTTCCCCAAAACATAGTTGTTTCATCAAAGTTTTCTAGGAATAATCAAATGAAAACTGGCTGAAATAGCAATTGCTGTTATGGTATCCAGCTGGGTTTTATTTGAACATCTCTTGTATTATTAATTTGACAATAACACATTGCAGTTCTGGTTGATATCACTCCATTTTCATATCCAATAAGATGCAAGGTAAGATTTTGAAGAACTAAAGCTGTATTTAAAACAAATTAATGAACAAACCTTGAAACCCTATATGGTACGATTCTATTTAAACAGAACAGTTGTGAATCTATATTGCTCTAATTTAACTTTTAACTTTACATGATTTTAGGGCATCATCAAAGATGACAAGGATCTTGAGATGCTGGGATCAGACTTCCAGGAAGCATACAGCAAACGTCATTTCAACCCATTTGATGATATGTAATGGGACCCGTGAACTCCATCAAGCTGGGCTTCTGTATGCTTCAGACATTCCAAGTTCAAAAATGAGCCTTCACATATTTATATTTTATGAATAATGTAAAGAAAAAGACAAAAGAATTTTAAAATTCAATTTGTATTTAAAACTAACAGTTTGTTTTGCTGGTTTTCTTGATATCTCAATCTATTTTACAGTGTTGCTGATAAACTGAATATTTGCCTATTTTGGTCATGAACTCCACCTTTTCTATATTAAATTTTTTTCTTTCTACCCACGATATATTATGTAGCTTCCAGTATTTTTCAGTAAATATAAAACTTTTTTTTTAAATTTCTGATCTTTATTGCCACATTTACCCCTAAGATAACCCATAAATGTCTCAAGCAAAGACACCGATATAGATAGGGGCAGGAAGTTTTTAAAACTTTTATAATATTCCCTTTTCCAAAAGTGCAGCTGAGTTTATGCATTTTGCTACCACTCACTACCTGATTTAGTAATGTATTTATCTAGTTATGAGTTCTACCAAGATATCTATATCCTTAGCAAAATGTAGTTCCATGCCTGAACCACATGCTCTACGAGAGGTGTAACTAATGATTAGGTGATCTAGAAGTTGTTTTACTATTTACACACCTATGATTTTGATTCTTAGTCCTCAATTAGAACACCTATTTCTCATTGTTATTGCTGCACCTTATAATTCACATTGAGTTCAATTTGCTTAAGCCTGAAATGTCTGTAATTTGGAAATATTTAATTTTGTTTGCCATTTGACAAGATTTATTTACAATAAATTATATTGCATACTATTCACAAAATATTAATTTGTTGAGAATACAATCGGGGTTATTTCTGTAAGTTTCTTTTAACACATGGTTGTGGGGAGAACTCGTTGGTGTAAACCAGTTTGTTGTTCAAAGCAAGACACTGTTATACTTGAGATGTTTTGTGAATTGTTGATTAGACCAATTCTGGAGTATAATCTTGGAATTCTAATTTTATCAAGAATTAGAGAAAGTCATAAAAAGGCCCAAAAGGCACTTTACTCAAATGATTACAGAATAATAACAGTTTTTAAGAATGTCTCAAATAATCTGCAGGGTGACTAAATGAAAATTTTGACAGCGAAAGGATGGGTTAAGTTGACATGAAGTAGGTACCAGAAAATCTACAAAAATCAAAGCTGATTTATGGAATGATTTGCCCAGTAGAATAGTTGAGACTGGATCTTTGAATGATTTTAAAAATTTACTTGATGTTCATTTTTACAAGGGGGTCCATAGTTGTAACCTTATAGAATAAGTCATCTGTATTCAATCAGAAAAGCTGTTCATATCATAAGTTTTAGATATAAGCTAGATTTTATTATTATAATAATAAACAGCTGGAAGTTATTTTACTTTCTAAATAAAAATAATTTAACTCCCTTTTGACACAAATGAATATTAATTTGTGATAGGGACAGTTGCCTTATCTGATATCATTGGGCTATCAGATGTTTCTCTGGGATCTTGTAAGTTTATTGTGCTGGTATTAAATTATGGAACAGAACCTGTTTGGTTTCTGCCCCTGCTGTTTATTGATAGCACCAGTCTTATGAAGTTCAACTTTAAGAACTGGTAACACCTAATCTTTTATTGCTGTATCATTTTGAAGTATATTTCTACAAGTTGGAAGAGGAAAAGCAAAATGTCTTGCACTTTATTTACTTTAAAAGTACCATAACTGATGCCGAGATCATCAGCTGGTTGTTGTGCACAATGCTGTGCTGTACTGGTTCTGAGCTTACTACAGTTTTCTACTCTCACTTCCAGAGATCTGTAAAACAGGATTGCAGTCTTCACAATATCTAACTAAATAGATAATTTATGATCAATAATTTTAACACTGAAACTGAATCCTGCAAAACATATTAAAACATTCAGACATTGATGATTGCTTAAAGGGACCCTATCTCTAAGAAACATTGTCAGTTCAAAAATCCCCTTTATGATAATGGAGATAGACGGATGACTAGCAATGATGTCTGTTCAGATGCTTTTATCCAATACAGTAGTAGCACAATCAAGATTCTGTAAATATCCATGTTGTTTAGTACATAGCAGCAGTTTCCAATCTATTTTAGTGACCTCCCTTAACAGTGACAAATTCTTGTGACCCTCCAACTCCCAGTGCAATCAGCGCAAGCTACAAGCACACACACCCTGTTTTTTTTGGGGGGAGGGTTCCCTGAGAAAATGCTTTTCAAGAATATTTTGAACTTCTAATTTCTCATGTTTATATTCTCACATTGTTCCAATGCAGAATAGTTAAGACTGGCTTTAATAATTACATGTCAAGCATGGTAGTTTTTCATCAACACTTGCTTCCTTTCTATTTAGTCACACAGTAGGCCACTTGCAAAACCAGAAGTCATTAGTTGTGTAGAATATAGTCTTATTCAACCAACAAAACTCAAAGATTAAATCGGTCATTTGCTTCCAGGGGAAATACATAAACAGCTTTCCAGCAGCATGAAATCCTTGACAATACAGTTGATTAAGCTACAAATCTGGTTTTGTAATGTTTGAGGCACACAACATTGTCAATCATCAATAACAAGATGCTATTAAACTAGATGAATTTTATCATAGCTGCAGACTGTCATTATGCATGAGTATAAAATCATGGGTAAGATGTTAAATCCTCTTGCAGTGTTTTTTTATTTTTAAACAAACAAGATTTTGATTGTATTGCTTTTGTTGTAGTAATCTTTTGTATTTTCTTGTGCATTCTATGCAAGGTGGTTATTGACAAACCATTAAAGAATATTCTCTTTTTTTAAATGTGAAAACCCAAGACCATCCAAGTTCTAAGTAAATAGTACTCCATATAATTTTGGGGGTAGACTGATAAACATTCAAATAACAGAACAGAACATCGAATCACTTACTAATTGTGTGCCCATTTAAAATTTCTCATAACCATCTGTAAACACTAGTCTATGTGACAATCATTTTTGTTACCTCCATTCTCCTGTAAATTGCTGGACTAACATCAACTGCCTTGTCAAATCTGTAGCACTTCTGGGTGGAGCTGCTTTGAAAATAGTGATCCCAGAATTCAATGCAAGGCATGATGTGTCTCAGCCAATCTACTAAGAAATTTAAGACCATTTACAGCTAAAATTTTGTTTAAATTAGATTATTAAAAAGAAAGTAGCAACAGTTTCTGGTTTTCATTCATACCCAGTGACATATATCATTTGAATCGATGGCATCCCCATCTGTTTGTTTGTATATTGACTTGTCAGAGATTTTGGATAAATTGTAAGCCTTACGACAGTTTGATTACTGTACTTTTCTCATGGTAAACAAAAACAAGGTTTTGTATAGGTGAATAATCTGCTAACCTGTTAAAATCACATCACATCACCAAAAGTTAAACCTAGGATGGCTGACAGCAACCAATATGGTGCTGAAAGGACTTTATTTAGCCTGTCTTTTTTATTTTAGAGTAAAAAATTTTTTTAAAAGGAACAAAAAAAAAAAACAACCAAAGTTCCATCTGTTGGTCATTTTAACTAATTTCCCTGCAGCCTGCATCCCTCCTGTGTCGTTTTCACTGAGAGACTGATGAGAATTCTTTTACAGCATGTTCTGTTTACTGTAGTGTATGGATAGTCTGCAAATGGCATCAAAATTATGCTGCACTAGTTCAAAGTAGCTACAAGGGGGTGCTGCTGGTGCTGCTGTACAGGAGTTTGGGCTCTGTTGTTCTTCTTCTTCTGCTCATTCTGCATCTCTTGCTGATGGTAAAATGCTTCCCGTATCACCTTGAATGCTTGGATGTTAGCATATGGTGTGAGTGTTAGTGGGTCAATATACTTAGCTGGAAGCCTTGTGACAGGACACAGCTGGTTGGTAACTGGCTTGGGCTTGTGCTTGGGAAAGTATTCCTTGAATGTTTTTTCATCTGTGAATGTTATGAATGTCCTTGAGCATCTGCCAGTGGGCTTGCAGTCCTCTTTCGTTGACTGTTCTACTCTGAAAGTTTAAAAAATATTCACAAGTTTAAAGTGCATTTAAAGCAAACAAAATGAGAGGCAGCAATTATAATTTGCAATGGTGAATTCACAAAAGCCTTTATTTTATATAACGTTCATTTTTTTCTTTTTTTTGTAACTGACATAACATAACCTTTTCCTTAGAAATTTTATTGCTTCAATGATACATTATTTTTATTATATTGGATTTATCCATGTTATTTTAAATAATGTAACATTACCACTTTAATATCTCTAAAAAAATTAATAAACTATTGCAGCTTTAATTTGTGTTTTTTATGAACATTTTACAGTAAATCATCTTTTAACATGAATGGGTATCTATTCTGAATCATCAGAATTTTAACAACAAAACAAACCTTGCAGAAAATTCTCCCATCTTACCTGCCATGTAATATGTCACACACAGTGCTGGTATATTTTAAAAAAAGTATATGAGAGAATGGGGCTAACATTACTACTAGAGTAGGAAGGTAAAACTGGGCCTGAAGACAGACGGACAGCTATAGTAATTTGATGGCTAGAAGCTGGGCCTGAGGAAAGATACCTATATCATGTAGAACAATGAATATAGACTATAAAAATCAAGTGAATGCACCACACCAACACTTAATATATTTACGTACGCATCACCATCAACATTAATTTCTGGTTCTGGAGGAAGTTCTTCTATCAGTGGCATTGTGACAGACTGGTATCGGATAACTGGACCTTTGTATACTTGCTTTGGTATCCTGGATTTCTTTTTCTCTGACTCCAGTCGTTGGTAAGTCTCTAAAAAACAGACAGCAAAGCAACAGTCCAGTGGTGAGCATCCATGTGGTTATAACTCATAGACAACAGCAGCACCAACCAATCAAAACTTTCAACACATCAGTTGCAAAACCAAAAACAAAAACAAGACCATAGTAAAAAAAAAAAAGAAGCTTCTAAAGGACAGTAAGTGGTAAATCATTTTACAATGTAAATAAGCATGAAATGCAAACTTGGATGGCATTTGAATCAAGAATGGTAATTTTATTCACTGTCAATGATGGCACCAAGTAACAAGTTTAAAAATTATTTCTAACAGATGAAAGGGAAACTCAAGTGAATCCAGGCATAACCAATAACATACTGTTATAAGCACTTTCCTAAAAACAATGCAAAAGTTTTGCAATATAGTAAGATCTAGCTTAAAAAAAATAATAAATGTCACTAGAATTTAAAGGGAATTACAGCAATACTTAGAGGTCTTGTTGGTCTCTCTCTCTTTTTTTTTTTTTTTGCTTTTCCATTCACCAATATCTTAGCAGTCTCCTCAAACTGAATTCCATTAAAATAACTTTGAGAACTCAGATTTATTTGGTTTTATAGCTAAAATAAAAAAATTATAAAATGTATTCGAGAATTAAATATTTTTAACGATACCTCAGAGACCCCCAATTTTGTGCCATTTCAAGCTCTTTCAAAGCAAGAGAAGATAAAGTAGCAGAACCCATATGAATGTCACACAGCAGTCATGCATAACTATGATACATTGTAGCATTGTCTGTGGACTTATTAACAGGGGTTATAGTTATGAAGTAACCTAAGTCCCCCTCTTCTTTTGTTTTTTGTCTGGCTTCAGAGTTTGTTTTTTTAATAAAAAGTTGGTGTACAAATCAAGAATACAGAGGATTCCTTCTGGTTTATATGCATCCAAGAAAAAGAAAGCATCATTTACTGTACAACAGATACCTATGATTTATCTCAAAATTACAAAACAAATTTCAGTGTCTGACAATAAATTCAATACAAATTCATATTTAAGGAATACCAAAAAAAAATTGTGCTATTTTTTCACTCAAGAAAATATTACATTCTCTCTTTCACTGATTTATAATTTGTGGTTAATTTCTACTGAGAATTTGTACCCTGAGAAACATCAAATAGTTTAATGTAACTATTATATTGTGGTTCATTGTTGTTTAGGACTCAAGACAAAAGCACAAAAAAGTCAGTCATATTCAAAATTGATTTTAGTTGTACTTAAGTCCAGACAGAGTTCTTCCATTACTGTGGCTGATACCAGAGGGTTAATGTCATTTTAATCTCCTACTAGCAGGCATAAATTATGGCTAATCAATTACAGTAGACAGATAAAATCCATATGGGAAATCCTGGTTGTTTTCCTACACCATAACTTCTATTCTCTTTGAAATCCCCTCAAAATGATGAGAACTACAACTTTCATCAGCATGATCATCAGGTCAAACTTGTTAGAGCACATGATGTGAGAACACTAAACAAGGGTGGCAACATCATAAGTCATACCAAATACTATCAAATTGTATTAAAATGGTTTCCTGGAACTCAAGATG
Source organism: Nautilus pompilius (assembly GCA_018389105.1). Lineage (NCBI taxonomy): Eukaryota > Metazoa > Mollusca > Cephalopoda > Nautilida > Nautilidae > Nautilus > Nautilus pompilius. The sequence goes on from JACATO010000368.1 coordinate 490,831, forward strand.
AGAATGACACAAGCACCAATGAGGAGTCCTGACTGCAACAATTTGTAATCTAATTGCTGAAACATGACCACTACTCTGATAATTTTAGATGGAAGAATGAGCATTGCGAGCCCTGAAAACAATTTTCCCAACTGCTTATGAAGAAAATTCCCCCATCTAGACAGAATGTTGTGCAAAATTAACAGCCAACACAGCACCAAAGTTGAGTCTACTTCGGCTGTCTGCTCTATACTTCTGGAACAGTTCTCACCTAGAGACTTCATGTTCAACTCTTCAGTGCGCTTTGCCTCCTCCAGAAGTTCCTCCTGAGTGAGTCGCCGCACCTCAGATACATTTTTCCGAGCTGCAATCTCCTTTAGCATTCTGCTCCTTGCTTCTCGCTCTTTCTCACGGAGAAAAGTTGCCCGAGACTTTTCTGCTGTTGATCTTCTTAACGATTTTTTATCTGAAAATAATAAACCTATTTCAAATAAAATAACCATATACTTTCCTTTGTTTTCACTTTATTTGTGTAATACATTTTCTTAAAGCATGTTCAGGTGTATTGAGTTCAAATAAACCATACAATACCTATGGATGATTGGTAAATTTGTATTGAAGGTCTTTCCAACTTTGGTTCCAACTGCTGCTTTGGTTTTCTGGGTTTTTCATCCTTTTTGCTTAATTTTGGTTCCTAAATAAGTGACAAGACAGATGAATACAGCACATTCTTTGAGTATAAATCTATTCAGAAATAATTTTCCATGAAACATATATGACATATGTATGCTACAAAGTTTATTTATTAACTGGCTTGCTAATGAAAATTAAAGAGAAGATATTTTGATGAAAACAATCATGAAATTAAAGTTCCAACATATTTTAATTCATTTTGTCTTGTGTATAATTTGTAACAATTATATATATGTAGCCATACACTAATAAATAAATTACACAATATTTATTAAATGTTTCATTGGTGAGTTCATACTTATGATTGTCAGTGTATATTACTGGCATTTCTTTTTATTTCTGCCTCTGAGAATGTAACTAACTTATTTTTTTTATATACATTTACACACATCCACAAAAGATGAAATTTTATTTCAATCTTTCCAATTAGAATACCTTGTAAGCTTTAGTCACAACTCCTTTTTGTCTCTTCTTGCTCCATTCGTCATCTTCCACATCACTGTGAACATCATCGTCCTCATCAATACTGAAGTCAGAATCCACAGTATCAGAATCTGAAACTTCTGACCTATAGTCATTGTCATCTTGTTCCTGTCAAAAAATACAGTATTGTTTTTGTAAAGTTATGATGTTTTGAGAAAAAGACACTGGGAAAAATCACCATTAAAATTACATCCTAGAAGTCTATCTTTATTATTAGTTGTTGTACATCAATGTCTTACAAGGTAAATAACCCTGGTTGGGAAGTGTAGTGCTATGGTTGTCCACCAGGGTGCACTGCAAAGCTTGTGCCACAAAGGCTCATCACTTCTGACTTTGGCAGGAAGAGTCCTACTAGAGCCCTTCATTATTAGATGTAGAAGAAATCCCATGTAGCCAGTTGGAGAAGACCATAAAGATATATATATATATATATCAGAGATGTCTGCCAATCAGAGATGCTCCAACAGGAAACAAACTTAGGCTCCTAGCCATACACATTTTTATCAGCAAATGTCATGTAAAGATGGACTTTACTTAACTTTGTCAAGAGAAACCTATAACTACAAAAGGAATTCCTACTTGCAATTTTCCAAATGTCTAAGCTCAGTAAAAATAAAAAAAACAAAAAACAATCATACATCAAGAGAAACTGTTATCACAAAATCTAAATGTTATCTATCTACTAAACATTGCCTTCCAACATGGTAAAAAATTTGTTTTAAAAACTTTTTTCCTAAAAATATTTGCTCACTTGAAACTTTTCCTTCAAAACTGGAACCAAAATTTTACCCACCTCTGCATTATTTTTTTATTTTAGAAAATATGAATGCATAAAAGTATTTCAAACTTCTCAAGATGAGGGCTAAGAGTTTCTAATGTGGAAATGAAAATAAAGCTTTTGTATGTGCTTGAAGTGCTCAACCAAAGATGAAACAGCTCTTTAATAGCTTTTAAAAATAATGTCTTTTTTTTTTTTTGAATAGGTCTCTAATGACAATTCTTTAGATTATGCCGGTGGTCACTTTCAAAGCCACCCTTGAAATGCTCTCTTGTAATTATTGAGCTTTCTTTCATGTTTCCAGAATAACATCCTAGAGTTAATCATTAGATCCATCTTTTATTTTTCCTGCATCCATAAAATAACTGTTAGAACACATGAATATTTTTTCTGTTTTTCATATGTTAAATGAAGCGTGCAATCTAAATGTAAAACCTGCATTGCCAAAGAGACACTGTTTGCAGAAGTTAGAGGGTTACTAGGCTTGCCCCCATTGCCTTATTAATGGTAATATGGCTAAGCAATGATTTCAGATATGTTATTACTACTAAGAAATGGGGAAAGCCTGATTTACTCTGTAAATAACACATCACCAATAATTTTTTGTTTTATCCAGAAAGTCTGGAGAAAGTTCAAAGAAGATTTACCAAAAAAGACTAACGGTATAAACAATAGGAATTATCAAGAAAGATAGAGAAAGGCTAGCATTTATTTGTTTATCCTATCATTGTTTAGGGCTAATATCCAACACCTTCACCTAGCTCACTACTGCAAGAGGTGGTTTGATTAATGTATTCACTTTTTTCAGGTGAAAAAAAAGCTACAGACATTTTCTTTGTCATAAATCTCAAACCCTATACATATACAGATAAATATCAGACTAGATTAGACATTGTAACATTTTCCTTCTAACAGTTGAGTTGCAGGGGATTAAAATACCATGCCAAGCAGTGGTAGTAGATGCTAAGTGTATTAATGGTTTTAAGAATCCATTTAAGATGCCTATTCTAAGGCAAAAGACCATTTATAAATTTTGAAAGTACCCAGATTATCTATATAACTGATAAAATCTTGAGCTCTGTTAGAATACAAGTTTAAATTAATTTGGTAATTTGGAAAGTTTTCAAAATAATAGCTTTCCAGAATGAGCAATGAAACTCACTTCCATAAATCCCCCATAGGTGGTCTTGTAGAAGTCATCTTCATCTTCATTATCCAGCAGGTGTGCCATCTTGGCACCGGCAGTGGCTCGCTTATCTCTTGATGCTGCCATGCCGACAAATTTTAGAGAATGGTGGCTAAAAATAACAAAACAAAACAAGGTAAAAAATATCTGATCTTAGAAACGAAAAATAAAAATACAAATTAACAGAACATCTATAGTAGTCTTGGTAGAATGGATAAATTCAAAACTGTTTATGTTGTTCAAGGTATTTCCCACTCACTTAAATGGCAGAAATACTGATAAATTGAATGTGTTCTGAAAATTGGCCTTCACTCTGATTTGAATACACATATCCATATTTAATGGCACTTAGCCATTAATAGAAAAAAAATCTCTGAAAGTATATATGAAAGATAATTTTTAATGTTAAAAAGTGAAGCTCCAATCAATATTGTTGTGGTACACTATATTGTTGCTTGCCACAGCTGACTCTGAATATAATGTACTGTGTATATTTTGTCTTTATGAGGTTGTTATACAAAACCACATGATGATTAGGGATTAAAAAAACAAAAAAAAAAGAGCCATACATGTACAATTTTAGCCAATAAAGGATTAAATCTCTCTTAAATTAAAAATAACAAAAATTCCAGGAAAATAATAATAGCACACCAGAGCATGTAAAAAAACTTAAAACTTTAAACATTTTAATGTTAAAAAATATATACAATTTTTACATGAACTTGCAATCCAAAAAAATGGGGCAACAAAGAGAACCGTGCTGCTCAACAGTCTGAACTTCCTTAGAGCTGTTCAAACTAGAATTGACTGCGGTTTTCATTTTCGAGCCAACAGCAACTAACACTTATCAGTAACGGCAGCATTTAATTACAGAAGCACGAAGCCAAGATCATATCCATCACTGTCACGTGGCCATCCCCCCCGACCAGGAAGGAGGGGGGATAAGTTGACAGCCTATTCTCGGATCACCATCCCCGTGATCCAAAATAGCCCAGAGAGAAAACAGGTGGCTCCCGTAATCTTTCAAGGGGACTCCGACCCCTGCCCTCCCCTTCCAAGAACAAACCTAAGAGATTTTAAAGATCCTGTCACGTGGAAATAATACGACGGTACCACAATGACCATGTACACCGGATTCAGAGCAAAACAAACCCTGTTGAGAAGCTTCTTTAACAGCTCAACTATTCGAGAAAAAAAATAATAATTATTCACTAACATAAAATAGCTCCCCCCACCTTTTCCCCCTATGACCAGACGTAGAGAGAGAGGGGGGTATTTACCTCAAACTAAAATCTGTTTTCGTGGAAAACACCGATTTTTATACTCCAATCCTCACCGTGTTGTTTTAAATCTACGAACCTTAACTCTGCTTAAAGTAATTACTTCCCTTTGGAAAGCCGTTGTTAAATGTTTTTGTTTTATTCGTCCCCCCCCCCCCTCTTTCTCTCGCTTTGTTCGGCCATTTTTCCAACAAAAAAAAAAAACGGATTTTATAAAATAAAAACAACTCATTTTTAAATATTAAAAAGAAAAATGTCCTACTTTCCTCCCTATTCTGCAATGTGTGTGTGTGTTAGGGTTATCTAGCAAGAATTTCCTGAAACTTGAATTGAAATAAATCCCTTTCTGGTTTGTTTTAGCCCCCCCCCCAAATTTTTCCATTTCGAAACTGGGCTAACTGTTAGTACATTCCACCCCAACGGCCACTTTTTATTTAAAAAGGTAAACAACCCTATTGTCTGTATCTACTCTTGTATTCATATTACCCCCGCCATCATGTCCGCCTGGAGGAGAATTCTGGGTAAAACTTCACCCTAACGAAGGTCTGTTGGTGAATACCGCCTTAGAAACAAGTTCGAAATTGGATAAAGATGAAAGTGGCTGGATATCCAAAATCAATATTATCTAATTTTTTTAAAAAAATGCATATGTGTCTATTTGTGTGTGTTTTAAAATTGCAGATCTGTTGAAAACAGAGCAGCAGCAGCAGCAGCAGCAGCTGTAATGTATAGGAAATTAATTTAGAGGGAAAAAACAACAACAACAATAATAATTGCAATGATCAAGATTAGTGAAACTAGAAGCGCGGCTTTAATGTTAGGGAAATTAATCTGAAAAGAAAAGTATTTAAAAATAATAAATAAAATAAAAGATAGTGGAAAAGGAAAGAAGATAAATTAGTCTGTTGTTGTTGTTGTTGTTGTTTGCCTGTTCTCGATCGGCCGCCCGCGTCTGCCGTCTCCTCGGCCAATCAGATGCCTTGTTGTTGTCGGCAACCACAGTTTACAAATGTCGTCTGAAATTGTGGAGAAGATTGCTGACGGGTTGGGAATGCAGCATACACAGTTATGACGTGCACCGACAGGTATGAAATGAATGAAGTTTACTCGGTAAGCGGTGGCTTCATGCAGGCATCGGTGTTAGCGATTTGGCGGTGTCGCCTAACTTTCTTAAATTTCCTGAGGGAAAGCGAAAGAATTGGAAAACAAAAACAGAAATGTTCGGGATACTTGCGTCCCTCACTCGGCCGGGCGTTTATGAGCGGCCGTGTGTTAGCTGTCTGGACTGATCCCCTTCCCTCCACAAGAAAGAAGAAGATTAAAATTGAGAACTGGCTCGGAAACTTTCCAAAATGTTTCCTTTTCTTTTTTTTTTTTTGGGTCCGGTTCATATAAGATATGTCATGTTCATCCTCTTCTTCCCTTTTGTGCCCTCGACTGTTTCAGATCAGGTGCCGGCCCCGGTAAGGTCCCCCCCCCCTCTCTCCGCTAACATGTATCACAACTGCTGTATTGGGGGTCTCTCTCCCTCTCCATCCCCTCTCTCCCTCTCTCTCCGCTAACATGTATCACAACTGCTGTATTGGGGGTCTCTCTCCCTCTCCATCCCCCTCTCTCCCTCTCTCTCCGCTAACATGTATCACAACTGCTGTATTGGGGTCCTCTCTCCCTCTCCATCCCCCTCTCCATCCCCTCTCTCCCTCTCTCTCCGCTAACATGTATCACAACTGTTGTATTGGGGTCTCTCTCCCCCTCCCTCTCCCTCTCCATCCCTCTCTCTCTCCGCTAACATGTATCACAACTGCTGTATTGGGGGCTCTCTCTCTCTCCCCTCCCTCTCCTCTCTCTCTGCACTAACATGTATCACAACTGCTGTATTGGGGGTCTCTCTCTCTCTCCGCTAACATGTATCACAACTGCTGTATTGGGGTCTCTCTCCCTCTCCATCCCCCTCTCTCCCTCTCTCTCCGCTAACATGTATCACAACTGCTGTATTAGGGGTCTCTCTCCTCTCTATCCCCCTCTCTCCCTCTCTCTCTGCTAACATGTATCACAACTGCTGTATTGGGGGTCTCTCTCTCCCCCTCCCTCTCCCTCTCTCTGCACTAACATGTATCACAACTGCTGTATTGGGGGTCTCTCTCTCTCTCCGCTAACATGTATCACAACTGCTGTATTGGGGGTCTCTCTCCCTCTCCATCTCCCTCTCCTCCGCTAACATGTATCACAACTGCTGTATTAGGGGTCTCTCCCCTCTCTATCCCCCTCTCTCCTCTCTCTCCGCTAACATGTATCACAACTGCTGTATTGGGGGTCCTCTCTCCCCCTCCCTCTCCTCTCTATCCCTCTCCTCTCCGCTAACATGTATCACAACTGCTGTATTGGGGGTCTCTCTCTCCCTCCCCCTCTCTCTCTCTCTCTCTGCTAACGTATCACAACTGCTGTATTGGGGTCTCTCTCCCCTCCATCCCCCTCCCTCCCTCCCTCTCCGCTAACATGTATCACAACTGCTGTATTGGGGGGTCTCTCTCCCCCTCCATCCCCCTCCCTCCCTCTCTCTCTCCGCTAACATGTATCACAACTGCTGTATTGGGGGTCTCTCTCCCCCTCCATCCCCCTCCCTCCCTCTCTCTCCTCAACATGTATCACAACTGCTGTATTGGGGGTCTCTCTCCCCCTCCCTCTCTCTCCGCTAACATGTATCACAACTGCTGTATTGGGGGTCTCGCTCCCCCTCCATCCCCCTCTCTCCCTCTCTCTCCGCTAACATGTATCACAACTGCTGTATTGGGGGTCTCTCTCCCCCTCCCTCTCTCTCGCTAACATGTATCACAACTGTTGTATTGGGGGTCTGTCTCTCTCTGCGCTAACATGTATCACAACTGCTGTATTGGGGGTCTCTCTCCCCCCCTCCCTCTCCCTCTCCATCCCCCTTTTCATCCCCCTCTCTCCCTCTCTCCACTAACATGTATCACAACTGCTGTATTGGGGGGTCTCTCTCTCTCTCTCTCCCCCTCCCTCTCCCTCTCTGCACTAACATGTATCACAACTGCTGTATTGGGGGTCTCTCTCCCCCTCCATCCCCCTCCCTCCCTCTCTCTCCGCTAACATGTATCACAACTGCTGTATTGGGGGTCTCTCTCTCTGCAGATCCATCATTGAAGGTGTAATTTGCCAAATCATTGCTTTGTTCTCTCTACCTTGCGCAGATATGGGACAAGATAATTTTACTCCTGAATAGACCAGGCCTTGACGGATGTGGTTCCATGGAATATGTGCAGAAATTCCCTGTTTTTTTTTCTTTTTTTAAAACCTGCATCATCAAAAAGAAATAAAGTAAAATCCTCTACTTTCTTTTTTTCACATTTTCTGTCATTGATAAATTAAATTCAGCCAATTTTTTTGAAGAATAAAGTTAAATAAAGTAAATCAAACAAGCATTTCGTTTTAATGGTTTTTAATAACTGTTAAATAAGCAAAAAAAATTTTTTTCTTAAGGTTAAATTAGAAAATACTAGATGGCAGCTTAATATTATAACAGAGGAGAGGTTATAAATACATTTCTGGTACTGAAAGTTACTGGCTACTATTTTCATAGTTTCCATAGAGAACAACAGCAATAAACCAACAAAATGTGTAACTTTTTATCATCAGTAGCAACCCTGAATTGTTAAATGTTTCAAGTCATTGTCATGCTGGTATGTAGACAAGCACAGCTGTAATTGGTTGTGCATCAAAGACAAGAATTGACATTATGTCAGATAAATAACAATCCTTTTAACACATGTGGTTGATAAAAAGCTATTTATTTTCTCAGTAACCACATTAATATTGTCTAGGCTAATTCTTATGAATAAACTAAGATGTTCTTGAAGTCTGGAATAGTTGATATTGTTTATTTCAAATACAGATTTTTAAAGATATTAACAATAATCTTTAGTGATTCGTTGTTGCTTTCTTGCATGACAAACAGTTTTCTTGAATTCTACATTATTTCTTGATTGTTTTAAAGGACTTATCATAGTTTCAAATGGTTTTGACAGATTAATATAGTACAGTATCCACAGATGAGCAGAAAGTTATGAATTATCTAAAAACTACAAAACTAAGGTGTCTGTCAAGAGCATTAAATATATTGTATAACCTCTTTTACCAAAATTGTATGATTATGTGAAAAGCATTTTGAATTCCACATTCTCAAATCCATAAATTTGACTCATTATCATTAATTCAAATTTGATTGTATGACCTGATATTAAATAGCATATATTGTTAGATCATTGTTACTGATATAAATAAGTAGTACAGACATTAATTGTGTGATGTTATACTATAGGTAAAATGCAGCTAAAGCTGAATTTTACTCTGTTTTAAATTAATATTATGATTATTTCCAGAGCAGATACATTATTTTACAATATATCATTTATGAAAATTGTCGTATTGAATGCAGATGACTATAAATGTGATTTCAGGTGATCATGGAAATTTATGCAAAAGGTCTATGGTTTACTTCCAATTTTGATTCTGGTAATCTTGCACGAGTTGAAAAGGTATGCAAAGAAGATATGAAAGAAAGTGGTAGGTACAGCTGATATTCTCTACTTTTTTTACTATTGAAGCATGTTCTGATTTGATTAATTGTCCATTACAAAAATATTTGCATGCATGATAAAAAAGAATTTCTCCTCCCAAAAAGAACTTTATTCACTTGCATATTGATTTTTAATTTTCAAACTTTAGGTAACCATTATACATCGATGCCTGATTACGAATTCAATGTGTGGACAAAACCTGATTGTCATGGTACAATTTTTGAAAATGGAAACAGGTAATTCACACTGTTTCAGTCATTAAATTAAAAAAATCCAAAAGGTTTAGAGAATTCCACTGAAATCCTTTAAAGACAATTTTATACAAAGCAATGGATGTTTAGCGGTAACATGATAATCTGTAGGTATGCTACTGGACTGCTAAGGGCAATGGCCAGAGTTTGATTCCCATGGGGATTGGTTCAGTTTGGCATATCTCTTTGGCATAGTTTCTTCTTGCCCTTTCTCACCATTTGGTTGCTTTGGTTTCCTCTAGGCATTCCTGTTTTTTCCTACATCTAAAAAATGAAGAATTCTAGTAGGGGCTTTTGCTTCACCCATTCTGCTCAACTATAACTTGAGTGCTGAGGATGGAATAAGTGCTTCAGATAACCTGAATAAATTGCTGTAGGGAAGAGGATCAGGAAAGCCACCAGCACCATTACTCCCTGATATTTACCAATAACAACTGATGCTAATGAACTGTTTGAATAGTTTGTTTGAATATGAATATTTTATCTTCATAAAAATTACCTTTATTCTTAACATCACAGCACTAACTTGATATTTGGTTCTCCTCTATGCCTCCAAAAAAAAAATGAGTTGGAAGTTTGTGTTAATGTTAATTTTTAAAATTTATCGTTATTGAAATTCTGGCTTATTTATAGTCTGATTACTTTAAATTCTTATGATATAGTTGTAACTACTAAAACATCTTTCACCAGTTCTGCTGCTTAGTTCTTGCTTTGCTGAGATGTTATCTTTTAAAATATTTTATCTTATTTTTGTCTAGCATTTTTACTTTGTAATCCTGCCTACACATTTTATCTGGCTCTGTGGACATCCTTCTTTGAAATTCCAGTCACTATCTTTGCGAAAATGACCACCTGAGGAATTTCTTTATTTTGCTTCAGGTCATGGTTTTTCTTTGGAGTAAAAGGTGGAATCCCAGGCAAGTTGATCAAGATAAACATAATGAACCTGAACCGACAGGGAAAATTATATAGTCAGGGTTATGGGCCCTTGGTTCGAACTCTTCCAGTGAGGCCTAAGTGGGAACGAGTTCGAGACAAGCCTTCATTTGAGGTAAGAATGTACTGGTAAGACAACCCAAATATCTGAGCAGTTTTTGTTTTATATTCTTATTACTAGGTAAAATAGTTTCATCTAAAATTAATACATACTAATTTGTTGCCATATTTTGTAGAGTTTTTAACAAATATAAAATTTTGCAAAACTATTTCCTGTTTTCTCATTTTTATATTCCCATTGGGTATTTATTTAGAGAATATGTTAAGTTACAGAAATTTAATGATTTTATTGCACCCAATTTTTTTTTTTATGTTAGTCTTTTGTTTATTGCTGTTTTTTATCCCCTTAATTCCTTTTCATCTCCAGACTGTTGATGGCCAGTTTGTTTTGAGTTTTGTGCATCGTTTCCTAGAACTGAGAGGGACGACTACCTATTTTGCTTTTGCTTATCCTTACACATATTCTGAATGTCAGCAGAAACTCAGTGCCTTGGACAGGAAGTTTTCTCTCTGTAAAACCCCTTCTCAGTGTTTGTGAGTACAGCTATTTACAAAATAAAATAGAGTAAAAACAAATTTAAGAGAAGAGATTTTTTTCTGATCCTTTTCTAAATATGAAATACCATTTTTCTTTCAGTTACAACAATTTATGCTAAACCTTGTGGAATAATTTTTTTTATAAGTCTTAAAAACTGTTATCAGTAAATTTTTTTGTGACTTTCACAGTTTCACCCTTCTAATACTATGTGTTTCACTGGTTCAACTCTCTTAAGATGGTGTTTGTGATTTCATGGTTAAAAAAAATTGTCTAAGTAATGCAATATATAAAAAAAAAGGAAAAGGATGCAGTTAGATTATTACCTTTTAATTTCTAAACATGAAAAAAGGGAAATGTATAAAGAAATTTTACTTTAAACTTTTCTGTTTACATGAAAATTTTTTTTGTCTAGGTTTTAAAAATGTAAGTTCTGTCAAAGGGCAGCTGATTATAAAAGTATTAATGGGAAAATTTTAGGAAAAGAAAAAAAATTTTTTTTTTTCAGGTCAAAGGATAAAATTTACTATTACCGAGAAGTGCTGTGTTACTCTCTAGGCAATCTCAGGGTAGACCTGATTACAGTATCATCTCACCATGGCATATCAGATGAAGAGGAGCCTCGATTTGATCCAAACCTCTTTCCAGAAAGAACTGTTCCTAGGTGCAAAAAGTTCACAGGAAAAAGGGTAAGATTTCAGTTTATTTTAATTATGACAGGACTTGTTTAAGCAGATAGCTGAACACTATTTATGTATGTCTGTTTGTTGTTTTATTTTTAAAGGCTCAGTACCCAACAAATTTTACTCTTGAATACTGTAAGAAAACAAATTCTGTCTTTGCCTTTCTCACCCATATCTAACAACCACTTATCGCAGAGCAAATTTAGGTAAACCTGCAGGAACTATCAGGTTTTTGATGCTTTGTCAGATGAGATGCTGCTTTCATTTTTGATTCCAGAAGTAGTGGTGACACATATTTTAATGTGGCAGTGTTAAACCACATACTGCTTCTATTGCTCACAGCAGCATTAAATTAATCAGGAGTCCCAGCATCAAAACTCAAAATTCATGTCTTTCATCCAGAGTTGTTTTTTTTTAATCCATGCTTATTACTACAAAAAAAACCTGTGTTTACAAGAGTAGAGGCAGCTAACTTGTTAGGTAGAGCAGGTAATACTGTCACAGCATTCAACAAAGATCTAGTGAAGCATAGCAGACCCCAAAACTTAGCATACACAAGCAACCAAATAACTTATCAAACATTTTCATGCAGGAAAGGTGGGTTTTTTATTATTAATATTATTTGTTTTAGCAATTTCATTATCTGCTGTAGTTCCTTGAACACTAAGTAATATGTAAAACTATGCTGGTGGTTTGTTGTTTTTTCTTTTACTCAGCAAAAATATTAATTTTTTTAGGCTATTTAGAAAATAAAACTCAATTGTTTCTTCTATTAGAGTCCTATTTTTCTTTGTATGAATGCAAAACATTGTAACATAATACATGCTTTGTTTTGTGTAGTAGTTGCATGATTTTGAAAATAAATGGCTCAACATTTCATAACTTATATTCATTTTTAAACAAGGATATAATGTACCTCATCTGACAGGTATATATGATATTAATAAAAAAATGCTTCCTCCAAAGTAATTGCAAAAAAAAAAATAAAACAACAAACTGATTGATAAAAATAAAAGGCTGGTACAGTTTCTACATATCGATGAACTGGACTTTAGGAAAGAGGATGGAAATTTAAATAAAGAATTTTATAACAAAATCAGAAATAGTTTGTTTTTTTTTAAACTGAATATTAGGAAAATAGTTAGGGAGGGCCAAGAAAATATTTTATAAATTTTTGCATTATGAAAACAAGTCATCAAATGAAAAAAGGTCAGATACAAGGAAGAAAATAGTTTGAGCTTGTTTTTTTTTAATGTTGAATAAATACTTCTGGTTAGACCCAGCATTTGTGTCAAAAGTTATTAATTTTTTCTCTTATTTGATCTTGTGTCTTTCTAGGTATTCATTCTCACAAGTCGAGTTCACCCAGGTGAAACTCCAGGCAGTTTTGTTTTTAATGGTTTCCTCAACTTTATTCTCCATGAGCAGGACCTTAGAGCCAAAGAACTTCGTAAACAGTATGTTTTTAAACTGATTCCAATGTTAAATCCTGATGGAGTTTTTAGAGGACATTATAGGACTGATACAAGAGGTGTAAATCTCAATCGAGTGTATGCAGACCCCAGTTTTGCTCTGCATCCAGCAGTGTATGCATCCAAAAGTATTATTGTTTATCACCATGTGCACAACAGAATAAAAACAAGTAAAGATGAGAAAGACATTATTATAAATTTTCCAACAGTGCCCTGGAATATACAGCAGCATTATGTGAATGATTCAAAAGCAAATTCTTCATACACTCTTCATCAGCATAATGGTGAAAAACATTTTCCAGCTTCTTCTGTTAATGCTGATCCTAATTTTCAATGTGCCAAATTTGATGTGAATAGTCCCAGTTTATTTATAACTCAAGATGGTCCTCAAAAAGAAAACCATTTGCATAAATTGAAAGATTTTCATTTTTCTGCCATAGACTCAAATATATATAAGCAGAAGTTAAAGTCTCCTGTGAAAGTGGAGCCTCTTAACTTGGCCGGTCTGAATCACAGTGAGAATTCTGATACTGATGGTGTTGTATCAAAAGACTTAGCAGAAAACAACTTTTCTTCATCTAGCAGCAGCATTAACAGCATTTATGGGTATCAGCCTGAATCACAGCCCCGAAAGGTGGACAGTGAGCTGATGTTGCACCTGTCTGCACTCCATGTATCTGAGGATGTATCATCCCAGCAGCAATCACAAGACTTCATATCAGACAACGATAGAATGGATGCTGGAGCAACAGTTGGCAATGAAGGCTCAGACAATGAGGGTGATTTCACACCCGAATTAACTAACACCAACTCTGTACATCTTAATGACTTGGAATTTCACAAGATTTTACCACAGCATAGTGGTGTGGCTTTCTATGTTGATCTTCATGGTCATGCTTCCAGGAGAGGTTGTTTTATATATGGAAATTATTTTGAGAATGAGAATATGCAGGTGAGATGTTTGCAAAAGCAATACTGATATATTTAGTTTGATGGCATGATCATTCAGAGTTACTCAGAAAAGGTTTGTGATATTTTAAAATGCAGTGACTAGTATACTAAGATTTTAGTCCACTAAAATCTGCTGCTCAAATGTATATTTAATGATGACCATGTACATTCACAGATTCACTGAGTGACAAAAAGTCAACTTGCAGCAAATACAAAGCATCTATAGCCACAAGATAATTTAATTAAAATTTATATTAAAAACTATCAAAGCTATTGAAAGCTTTTTACATTTTAAGGACAAAAAAAAAGGAACTCTCTTAGGTCTCTTGTCAGGTAAAAGTCTAACTGTTGGCAGTGTAATGCTAGTTACTTTGGAAAAATTATGTTTTCCAAAAAAAGTATGCTTTCATAAGCTCCTCTCAGATTCATGTGATTTGTCTTTATTTCCTCAAATTGTATTACATTCTTAAACTAAAAGAATCTTTGGATAGAACAATTTAAACCTCTTATTTCAAAATATGGAAATTTCTTTTTCAACGTGTGTGTGTGGGATAAACAGTTAACTTTTTTATATGGTTAATTTAGTTCAAAAGCTTTTACTTTAATTTTTATTTTTTATTTATTTCCACATTTCATTTATTTAGTTCAAATTTTAGAAAAAACAAAAACAAACCTACAAATAATTGTAATAGAAGAAAAAAAGTAAACAATGAAACTATGGAAACTTAAATTTTATTTATTATTTATAAACAAATGTGAAAAACTACTACTTTAAATGTTAAGCAAGTGGCCATATGCTATTCCAATTAAACTACAGCTTGTCTTTTTTTACCATATCATATTACTGGACCTAAATATTGACTAGCAGTACATGCATTGTATATGATCTAGCTAACTGGTTGGTTTTAATAAATTGTTTTTGGAAAATCATTCTTTAGTATTTAATTGAAATAAAATGAATGTAACATTTTCTTTCTCCAGATGTATATGAGTGATCATGTTATTGAACTGGTACAAATAATAATTTGATATTGGGTTGTCATGAAGTATAGTGCTAACTGAAAAAAAAAGCAAGAGGTCTATTAAATTGGCAAAAGAGCATCTTGGAAAACCTATTTTCACTCTTAGAGCACTGGTTTGATAACTTAATAATTTGTTTGCATATTTTAAACTTTGTTTTATGCTTTCACTTTCAATTGTGCAAACTTTCAAAAGTTGTTATTTTGTACAGGAACTGACAGAAGATGAAGGTGCTAGTTTATTTAAAAAGTGATGCATGCTTTGTTAAATAATTGTTCTGAATTTTTAATATATTTTTTCAGTAAAGAGTACTTCCAAGTAATGTGTTTAGCTGCTCTAATTACTTGTTTCAGATAGAGAATATGGTTTTTCCTAAGATGGTCTCCTTGAACACATCAAACTTTGAATTCACTGGATGTAACTTCTCAGAAAGAAACATGTATGCTCGTGACAAACGGGATGGCATGTCTAAAGAAGGAAGTGGCCGTGTTTCCATTTACAAAGCAATTGGTATCATCCACAGGTAAAAGAAAAAGAAGAAAAGATCTTCACTGTGTAACCATACCTTGAGTAGACTTGAGATTGGACAATGTAGAGGGTTAATGTATGCTTATACTTTTCTTCTTCATAAGATCTATTTACTGCTCTACTCGAGTTTTCATGTTAATGATGGGTTAAAGAGATGGTGTGATTGTTATTTTTTTAATTCAGTGAATTCTGCTGTTCATAAATTGATCTTTGTAACAAGGCCAGATTTTCTCTTTCTTTTTTTCTTATAGCATTTTCATGCAGAATTTATTTTTTAAATTTCTTTTATTAAGCATCTTTTTATAGGGATAGAAATGGTGCACAGTGTGTGTCTGTATCTTGAGCTTGAGCTGCATAGCAGTGAAAAAGAAATTAGTTTTTGAATGTAACCCACTGGTTTTTTTAGATAGCCTGTGTCCACCTCAGTGTCTGCTGATGAAGTCAAGTTTCAGTGAAGGATGTTGGATATACTTTAGAGCATTGTTATAGATTACATGATATCTTCTGAATCTATTATGTTTTTATATGTATTTTTAAAGTTTTATTATAGCAGAATACTACTGTTTTGGCTTTATAAACAAAATTCTCTACTTGATAATTTTTAATCAAAATAAATTTTTAATTTTATAGCTACACTCTTGAATGTAACTACAACACTGGACGAGTGATGAATTCTGTACCTGCTGCTCATGGAGACAATGGAAGGGCCACTCCTCCATCATTCATTGGATTGCCTCCTAAATACACACCTGCACAGTATGAAGATGTATGTAGGTTCTGTAGTTTTATTTAACAGAGAGAACAGGTTTATTGCAAGACTACTTTTGCATATTAGCTTTTAGCCAGGGTTGCCTCATGCTCTGGGTCTCTGAAGTGTATTGGATGTTGTTACTAGTTTGATTACTAGAATTTGAATTACTTAATCCAGGACATTGATGTTGTGGTAAATGTTAGCTGAAAGAGGAAACTGCACACAAGAAACTAAAAATTTTTGTTCCAATAGATCCTTTTTATTCTGCAATTACTGATATTTGCATTTCTTTGTTTATGCTTTATTTACATATAATAATCATTTTAGTTTGCTGCAGCTAGTTTTATGAAGGCATTTGTAAACTACTATAGATGACGTTCTTGATAGTCATACCTTTAAACAAATGTATCACATTTATATATTTTTATATTATATTAGTATGAACAATTTGTGTATAAAAAGTTACTAAAAGCTGAATTAGAAATTACTTTAATATTAAATGATTGAAATTAAAAAAATAATCTACAAAACTAGATGTTTTTTTTTTACTCTTAAATCCTTCTACTTTATGCATAAAAGCAGTACACAGTTATATAACAAAAATTTATTTTTGATTTCATCAAACAGTTAATCTTTACAGTATTATTGTAATCTATGTTTTGACAAAGAATAAACAACAAAAAAATCTCCAACACAAGTAATAGTTGATTTATACTTTGTCTTTTGTGTTTTTGGTAGATACTTTGTCAATATTACATAATTAAAAAGAAGACTTGAATCTTCCTTTGATGATTTTGCAGTCATTGTTTTTGTATTTATATGACCCAATCCAATGAGTCTTATGGTCTGAAGGCTGTGGAAAGACCCCAGTTGAACTGCTACATTGATATCATGCTGTTTATACTTCTGAAACTATGAAGTACAATAAGAGCCCTATAAAATACTGTTTGTTCTTGAGAACTTGTTTTCTGTTCCATATACAGCATCCATAGAGTAGGTCTCAAGAGTAGGATTCTATTTTTATTCTTCTAGCCAGCAACATTTGAACTCTGCATTGTCTTACATGCTAACATTTTAGTTCTTTCTTTCCTAGGTGGGCAAGGCTCTTGCAATTGCTTCTCTGGACATGATTGACTCTAATCCTTGGTCACGGCTCACACTGTCTGAATACAAAAGTGTTCATGGAGTGAGAGAGTGGCTTAGAAGGCATGCACTAGGGCGGAACTGTCCAAAGGGAACCAAAAATTTCACAAAATCGGTGACACACAGCAACAGGTAATAGTGCTTCAAATTATTATTAAATCAGTAGAAATGGACATGAAAGAAACCAAACAAATAAACAATGTCAGCAAAGTTTGTCTGTTATATGTTATGGCCATAAATTACACAATGGTTGTCAAGCCAGTTACCTCAGTAGATATTTCACTTTCCAAAACAGACTCCCTTCTTCTTCCCCACAAAAAAGAGGAAACAATGACAACAGCAAAAACTATTGGTTGTTCTCTTCCTGTGGTATACTATTATGTTTCTAGTCTTATTTTACAGAACATTTATTTTTTTCTTTTAAAACTGACATTTTAGCAAGTGATAGTTACATATAATTGGGTTTCTATACAGTTTGCACAATTATCTTTCTTACTAGCAATTATAAAAGCTATTAAATATTTTATAACCTACCATTATAAAAAATATCTTAAACTAAGCTGCTTTTTTTTTTTTTAAGTAGTTGCTACATGAAAACATTTTCAACGGAAAAGGCTGTTTCAGTAAAATAATCTGTTCATTAGTTTATGATTACAACCTGTGATAGTTTGTACTGCAATGTCATCTTGGTTAGTCTAGTGTTTTTTTTTAACACTTAAAATTTTATCCAAGCTAGAATGTTTCTAACTGTGGTATTATGTTCTATGGGTATGTGGTGTAGCTAGATTGGTTCCACATTCAACCATTGTAGTTGTTTGTGATGTTTATCTTACACCTGTAAAAGTTTATAAGAGACTGTAGAGGTAGCTGGCCTCCCAACTCTTTCTCAAAGACAGGATTGATACCATTTATCCAAGTGCTTGCCTCAGATCAGAGTTTTCTCTCTCTATGTCTCTATGAGCTGGAGGATAAAATTATTTAAGTTGACAAAGTAAAAGAGGCAGGATGCTTGTGACCTCCGACCTTGCTAGATGTTTACAATTAATGACTGGCCACTACTTGGCACAGTATTGTTTTTTTTTTAACTTCAGTCAGTTGTCTGTTTTCACCAGCTGAAAAAGGGAGTTTTTTGACTGAGGAGCTTGGCCTAATGTCTGTTGTGTTTAGCAACCTAACATGTTACAGGTGTACAGAATAAACTCCATCATGACTTGAGATTTCTTCAGTAATAGGATGGTGCATGTTGCTTAGACTTTTTAAGTGAATATATTGATTATGTTTTTTCTTTTATTAAGTGAACAGTTTGTTTTGTCATTTGTCGATATCAAATTTTTATTTCATCTTAACTGATGCATCATGTTTATTAAGGATGGTTTCTGGTTCCTTATATTTACCTCACTGTATCTTGCACACCTTTGTAGTGTATCTCTGTGAAACAAAAAATTTCATAGGTTGATTAACTAAAGCAGCATAATACAACAAGGTATGTGTGGAAATGTTCAAAAGTAGATTGGTTTATTTTTAGCCACGTGATTTATTCCTGGTGTTGTACAGTTTTATTATTGTATTTCTATTTAGTAAGCCTAGGATATCTTGCTATATAAGAGCGGGTGGTTATTAGACTAGCGCTGTCAATGGAAAGGAGGAGTTTTTTTAGTTTTTTTTTTTTTTAAGTAATGAAGAAACCAAAATTTCGGAATATTTACAAAAATATTGAGTGGATTTGGTAGTTCTTATATAGGGAGCCACTAAAATCCAGATAAAATTATTAATCATTCTAGCAGAATATAAGATTGACCTGTCTTTGTTTTTTTTTGGTCTCTGCTTCATGTTCATATTTTATACTTTTTTTTTTTTTTTGATTTCTTTAGTTCGATCCAGTTTTCTACTGGTCCAGCCAGACTTAACTTGAGCAGACATGGCTATACTGATGGAAACTCAAATGCCATTTCACTCAACTTATCTCGATTAAATTCTAATCAGTATCAGTCTTCATTGCATGGAAAAAGGGAGCTACGACCAATAAAGGAAGGTGTGATTACCATCATTAAAAAAAATCTGTTATGGTATTTCAGTAGAAATCAACAACAACAAAAAAGCATGTTAATTATTTTAACTTTAAACATTAAAACTAAGACTATTTTCCAGTATATTTTTCTCCAATTGCCCTTGTATAGCCTGCATGCAGATATGCCTGGGTATATCCTGATTCTCTCCCATAAAGGGAAATGAATGACTTCCAAGATCTGACAGTTCTTGATGGTTAACCAGCTCAGAGAGAATCAGGAAACAGTACTTGAATTAGCATTAGCTATTATTGGATATTGCAAAATCATCTACAAGCCTTCCTGATGTAGAATTTTGCATTGGAGTGAGCAATCCTAGAGGTTGTTCCAAGATTTTTATTAAAAAGTGCAGCAACCAATATTGGTATGAATAAAGGAAAAACAAATATTCATGGATGAAAGTTTGCCATGAAAAATTAAATTTAATGATGAAACTGCAATGTTCTAAGCATCGAGATTGTTTTAGGTGGATGGCAGGTAGCCTGCTGTGGGGAGAGCTCAGATTTGATTCCTGTCAAGATCTGACTGACTCAGTCTGACAACCTTTCACAGCATTTCTTTTCTCTCTCCTGTACCAGTCCATCTGCATTAGTTTTCTCCAGGTGCTATGGTTTCTTCTAGGGATTTTCTTGGTACTTGTGGTAGAGGTTCTGCAATCATCCCAGGTAACTTGCCAAGTCACCAACACTAATGCCCCCATCCCACCCCTACTACCTCAGACCTGTGAGATGTCCTCAAAACCTCAACATCTGGACTGACAATGATGACTTCTAAAATAGTCAGGATTTTTATTTTAAGAGTGAATAATGTTTTCTTGTAACAGATGAGAGGTTATTATATAATATTGAAAACCCATTTAAAGAATACACCAAAAGTTATTTCTTTAAAAAAAATTTTAAATTGTGCTTCAAAATGACTAATTAATCAAAATAATTTAAGCTAATTATCATGTTGAATTCTGTTATCTTGATTATTTAATCACTGCACAAAATAAAATCCTAAAACAAATTTTGTAGCATAAGGAATTAACATGCAATAAAATTCTTTTTTGTCATGTATTTAATTTTCTGGATGACTAACTAATAAAAATTGTAGATGGGTAATTAAAGCAATCTTTAAAGCCATCATGCTTTACCCAATGTGTACTTTACATACCATTTATCACTACTGTCAGCCAACTGATTTGATGAATGTAATTAATTGCAGCTTCTCTACTAATAATTAAATTGCATGTGGCATAGCAGTATATTGTTTGGAACTCTGAAATCATGAGTTCCTGATGTTTTAACTTGTTTTCCTCTTTCTCCAAGGTCCACGGTGTGCAATAATGCAGACAAAAAGGCATGCACTGCCACTTAACATGGGAGCCAAGAAAGACTTTTCTAAAATATCATCACAGTCAGTCATGAAGTCAGTTTTGCCATTGACATCTGTCCTGGAAGCACCACAGTCAGACAACACTCAGCAAGTTAAGGCAGGGATATTGCCCAAGAAGATACGAATGGGAACACCTCACAGATTAGACAGGATAGCACAGGTGAAAAGTGTAAGTTATATGAGTAATTTTGTTTCTATAAAGTACAAGTAATGTGGATGAAAATCAGAAAAAAAACAAAAAGGGGTTGTTAAAAATTGGCAAAGGTGGATCCCTTTTATCTATATCACCATTGTTTTTTGTTTTATTTCCGTCTACAATCAGTGTCCAGATTTAATAGTGAAGCCAAAATGACAAATTTAATGAAAAATCTTTCATTTAAGTTTTTTTTGCCTCTTCAACTAACACATTTCTAAGATAAAGATTGATTACTATTTTTTAAAATCATATATGTTGGAATTCAAGTAAATATTTTGTCTCTGTCTCTCTCTCTGTATGTGTGTGTGACATTTGAAACAGATTAGTGACATTGAAAAGCAAAATAATTAGCCAGAAGTATTTTCCTTATAAAGAATAGGTGGTGTTTTGGTGTTTCCTTGAATAAAAGCAAGAGACTGTTAAGAGAGGGAAATAGAAATAAAGGTTCTGCTGCCACCCACAACCTTTTATTTCCCAAGTTGAAGTTCACAGCAACATCTGCAGAGGTGGAAAAATGATTTAAAGTTCTTTGACAGCTGGAGGATAACAAATGGAAATGTTACTGCCTTTATTTTTAAACTGATGCGGTACAGTGAATGAAAAAAAGTATTGAACCAGATATAGATAATTTTACATGCCTGTAAAGTGAATGTCATTGTTGTTTTTGTGTTACAAATACAGTAGGAAAAGAAGTTCTGTGAATATTATCACTTTTATATGCTAATTATGTACTGTTTATTTCAGCATGAAGCTTATTTCTAAATAAATATCCAAATTTTGAGATTTTAAAAAATTTGAATTTGATTAAAAAGGAGATATAGTCAACTTAACATAATATGATATTGGTTAATAAGATATATTGGTTATTATGATACTTTTGTCTGGTCCAAAATTTTTATAATGCAAAAAACAAGATTTTCCATCAGACAATGCAATATTAACATGATATTTCAGATAATATGATATACTTTCTGAGAAAATGATGTTCTTTAACTGTTTACTATGATATTGCAGCTGGTCTGAATCTATTATGTTTTCAGACTGCAATTTATGATCTAGTAATTAATGGCTGCTGGTCACACCTATGTGATTATATTGGGAATCATATAGTTAAAGGAACATAGCCTTTGTTGCAATATGGTGGATAGAAAATTCAGATCATGGGCAAACTGAAAACTATGAGGCACATGGAAGTGTCATGTCCACAGTGTCACCATCAAGAAGAACAGAGCAAAGATTGATGAACAGTTTGGTACAAATCTATGAAGCAACAGAATGAAAAAGGAAAAG
The DNA here is from genome assembly GCA_018389105.1 of Nautilus pompilius. Lineage (NCBI taxonomy): Eukaryota > Metazoa > Mollusca > Cephalopoda > Nautilida > Nautilidae > Nautilus > Nautilus pompilius. The sequence continues at coordinate 513,084 of JACATO010000368.1, forward strand.
TACTGACTGCTGAGGACTTACAAGAAGCTCTGTGATATGGTTGAGAGCTAAATGAGGTCAGAGCAGTTATTTCTGGTCCTATTCTCTTAGAGAAGGCATATCAACAGGCATCAGGGCTTGGTCTTGATTACAAACTCAAATTGGATAGAAAGATGGAAGAAAAGAAAAGATATTTCTTTCAAGAGGTGATGGAGGAAAAGCTGCTGCTGACATGAAAATTATTTCTAATTTTTATACTTAACGTATTGCAACAGCTAATCAAAGGTTACTCGCCAAGGGATACTTTTTAACACAGACAATGTGGTCTTATATTGGAGCCACTTCCAAATGGAAATATTTGCTTCAAAAAAGGTGATGAGACTGTTGAATAAAAAATTGTAAAAGCTGGGATTATGATTTTAGTTATTGCTAATGGCATAGAACAGATGCTGATAACTATTGGAAAATAAACTAAATCTATGGTACTTTAAAAATAGGCAGATTTTGCTGTGGTATCACATCAATAGAAATCTATGGATGATACAGTATATATTTATGCAGAATTTTAATTTAAAATCCTTTGTAACCTCATGTGTATTTCATGGCTGTCCAACATCATATTCACTTTTTTCATCAACATAATCAGCCATGTAATCAAGGAATTGTAAAAAGCCTTAAAGCTAACTACCAGAAAAAATTTTTATGCAGATTGATTCTGTTCCTTGATGACAATCATGATTGCAATGCATAAGATTTTGCGAAAAGTTACTCTTGAAACACTTCAGGACCATACAAATGAGAAAAAATTGCCACTGTTTTAATTACTGTTGATTTTTCAGTGATCTTCTAACAGCTGGTGACTTTGAAAGCACTATAAATGTTAAGTTTTAGGGATTGATGAATCAAGAAAGCTGTCAAAATTGTATTAAATCTGATTCAGATAGATACTCATTTCTTTTCTAATATCACAGAAAGAGATTTGTGTGGATATTTTAAGCCAAAAAAAAGTGTGGTAACTGACAAAATTGGTGAAAATTAGGGCTCTTGCATAGAAAAGCCATTTTTAATCTCCATGTGGAGAGAAATATACAGCATGACAGTGAATTTCAGGCAGAAATAAAGATATTTATCAGTAAAATAAATAGGCAAAAATGACTGCTGTTAGCAGAAGAGCACACATGTACACACACACACACACACAGAGTTTAGGATAGTTTTATGGAGTGATCGAAGTAAAAAGAAACTTTATTAGTATTAGATGCTATAATTTTGGTCTAAAAATTGTGGTGAGAAATGTGTAGTTTGAAAAATTGTTGTTTACAGCTGTAGACATAGTTGATGAGGTTGTACAACACCAAGGTATCTTTAAAAACCATTGGTATTTCTGCATCTTGTGAGACCTGGAAGTTCCATCTTTAGCAGGAAATGAAAAGTTTTCACTAGAACTGCTCTGTTTAACAGTGGGAGAAAACTGGATTGTTTTGAGAAAACTCTTGCTGATGGACTGGTATAAAAGTGAGAAGTAACCATTCTTTGGAAGATTTGCCAAACCAAGTTGGCCCACAATGGGGATTGAACTGTGGCACATTAGCCTGTTATACTGCAGTTTGCCAACTGTTGCTCTCTATGACCTCAAGCTATTATCAGGAAAGAAACTGTTGTGACAGATATATATCTTCAATATATATAAGCCTTCATCATGGTGTCTTTTACAAGGTATAAAGACTTTCATGAAAAAGATGTCATATTCTTACCACTTGACACAGAAATGGACATTGTGCATCAGATTGAAAACTTGGAAGCTGAAGCTATCACCTGGTTTGAGGTCTGGTCCAAAAAGGGGGAACAATGTGTTAGCAAATTTAAAAATTGGACTCATTGAATTATCTTTTCCTCTTCATTCATCAAGCAATTCATATTGCTCTAATATTACCAGTAACAATCTGTATAACAGAAAGGTTGTTTAGCACAATGAGAAGGGTGAAAACATGGTTGGCCTGGACTTTGTACAATAAGTGTTCTTAGAGCAAAAGTTACAGCTAACAAACCCAAAACTTATTTGAAAAGTAAAGGGTAAGTTTGGACAAGACTGAAGATATTTACAATTTGTATTGAACGAAACTTTTGACATGAAAAAAAAACAAACAAACAAACTAGTATCTTTCTATTTTTTGACATTAGTATGCTTTCATCACTAGGCGCATTCCCTGCACTTGATACTGTTTTGTCAGTTTTCCCTTCCCTGTAATATATTTTGTGGACATCCCTTTCCCACTAGAAAAAATTCTGTGGAATCTCATGAGTATATGCATGTGAAATAGAATTACTGTCAAAAATGAAGTTTATTCACATTGGTATTTTATAATAAGAAAGATTATGGAGAAATCCTCAGTAAACCTTATATTGCCTTTATGAAAATTTCTCTCAATCTCTAACATTTCTGTCCTTCAGCTTAATTTAAAATTTCAACCACAAAAATGAAGATAAAATAAATACAGAAAGAAAGAATATAGTCAATAAATTAAAGATGTGTAGTGAAATTAATTTTTTTCTGTACACGAGGATGATGGGAAGAGTTGTTTTTTTTATGTATATAGAGACTGCCATTAATGGGAATAGAGATGGCCTGCCAGACTGGTGCTAAATATTAGCAGTACAGTTGGACCCCCGCGTAATCGTGGTTCGGCTTCGCGGCCCCGGTTATTCGCAGAAATTTTCCTTAGAACCTAACTAATACACATGGTCAACAAGTATTTTTCATCAAGCATATGTCAAGGGTGTATTAGTGTAGTTTTTTTTAATCTGATTTCAAATATACAATTAGTTTTTGACATCACGTACAGTTTTTCAAGATGAGAAGTTTTTTTGGTTTTAGCTCATGCATTATATAGAAATTCCAATTAATGACATGTATGCATGTATTTCATTTACATCATGGAAACCTACCTTTAAGATAAACTACATTATTCATTGCTGCATAGTTCAGATGCAATATTCAGCATCTCAAATTCAATATAAGTATAAACCGTTTGTATCTATTTCCTTACTTGTTTTACAGTGTTAACAATGTCAAGACATGTGTAGAAATCCTCCTGATGTGTTTTGTTATGTCTGTGGGACAATTTATTGTGAAAGCTCAAAAACATACAATAACAACAGAGATCAAGAAGATTTATAGCTATACTTTGACTGTCCCTTGGAGATCAGGACAAGTTATGGGCACCACATTTTATCTGCTCAGCTTGCTTAAATGGCTTACATGACTGGTTCAATAAGAGGAAGAGGTCCATGCCTTTTGTCATTCCAATGATATGGAGGGAGCCGAAAGACCATGAGAATATGGAACTTTTACTTCATGCCACTGCCTATGAAAGATACTCATGGAAAATATGTGGTGATTTAAAAGTCATTGGAATGTTAATGGGAATACAGTCAGGTTTCACAAAATACTGTTGTTTCTTGTGTCTATGGGATAGTCGGGCAACTGACAGACATTATTCAGAATCAAACTGGCAGACAAGAACATCATACCAGCCAGGACTGTCTAGTGTCAAGAATACACCTCTTGTAGATCCATGTAATGTCCTATTGCCTCCTTTGCACATAAAACTTGGACTGATGAAACAGTTTGTAAAGACACTAGGGAAGAGAAATGCCAGAGGGTTTGAGTATATTATAGAAAAGTTTCTCAAAATCACACAGGTGAAGTTGAAAGAGGGTATCTTTGTCGGACCCCAAATTAGAGAAGTACTCAAAGATGTCAACTTCAAGACAACACTGGATGAACTGGAACTGCCTGCCTGGAATGCTTTCAATTGGATCTGTGAGAATTTCTTGGGCAACAACAGGCAATGGACTACAAGGATGGCATCAAGAATCTTCTGAAATGTTATCAGCAATGGTTTTCGCATTGTCACTGAAAGTTCACTTCTTGGACTCCCATCTAGATTTCTTTGCAGAAACCTTGGAGCAGTGTCTGATGAACATGGTGAAAATTTCACCAGGGACATTAGTGCTATGGAGAAACGAAAACCCCAGGCTTCTGGAATGATGTATGCTGGCTGAATACTGCTGGACACTTTACCGTGATCAACCAGATCATGAACACCGCAGGAATCTAAATCACATGTTTCTAACTCTGTTGTTCTAACTTTTGTTGTTGTCTGACCCATTTTTTGTGTATTCACTCTTTGTAGAATGATAGTGATGATTTTTAACTCAATAAACTTCATTTACTTTCTAAAAATAATATGTCCTTATTTATTACGTTAATGATTTCATATATACAAATATGTAAATAATTTGCATGTATCTATTGAAAAACTGCTACGTGCTGCATACAAATGGAGTGAAATTTTGAAATCAGCATGAAAAATTAGTCTAAAAAAAGTTGGTTTGCATTCATAAATGAGTATAATACATTTAATTTTGTTGACCAGTGTTATTGTTCATGGAAACCCCCGCATATTCGCGGAATCACAAATATCTTCCGTGATTTTTTATGGCTTTTTTCGTGCCAATGTATATTTTTTCATGTTTTTTAACGCTAAATTATTAATAACAATATAATTACTAATTTTGTAATATAAATACTAACATAAATCAGTAAAATATCAATATAAAATAAACGCTATGGCTGGAGGTTTGAAAGTAGCCAATCTGAGAGCGTTATTCATTTCTCCTCGCTGCTGATTGGCTGCTGCCACGAGGTGCTCCACAGCTTATTCATCATCATCATCTTCAATCAGTATCATTCATTATTGGTGTAAACCCATACATTTTACTGTATTTTTTATTAAATTATTATTATATATTTACTTATATATTTTTTATTATATTTTATGTTATATTTTGACGTTTATAGGCATTTATAGGCATTTTTATGGACCACGTCTAATATTCGCGGGTGCTCTAGGAACGTAACCCCCGCGAATACCGGAAAATGTTATGTACTAGCATTGAATGGAAATATCCAGAAAGGGAAAAAAAAAAAGGATGAAACTGGTAATAATAATTTGAATGTCATTATGTTGGTGTCTAGCATCTTCATACTTTTACAACCACTTATGCAGCTCAGAAATGAGATAACTCTTTGCAATTTTTTCTTCTTTTCCACATCACGTAGTCAAATCAAAACAGATGGGAAGGATAATTTTACATGTCAAATGTTCTCCCAGATGTAAAAAATCCCATTGCAGATATGAATGATAATAAAATTATTTTAATTTTACTTTGAATAAAATTAACATTTTATTGTTTACTAGAAAGTAAGTGTTCTATATATTTTTTCCCCTCTTTTTTTGCTCTTTTTCTAATGAGATCACATCAAAAAAAAAAAAGACTTGGTGGACAGGCAATTCCTGGATTAGGATCTTTCAAATGAGAATTACTACAGGGTCAAAAAGAAGAAAAACTAATGAAAGGCATACTTCATACTGACATTTTGTTGTTACAGCTTTTTTGGGAATTATTGATCCATCATCCAGTTGTATGAGATAATCCATTCTGCAGATTGTTTGTTCTTTTTGGAGCAGCAAAAGAATTTCAACTATTCATGTAAATAATAAAACCATATACACAGCAAAATTGTAATGTTAAAGGTGGGATGTATGGAATTTGGAACTAGTTCCTATGCACTAATTAATTTTTTAAAAAGAACATTTCTATATTGCAGCATGTGGAAGCTAATATATCACTCATAGCTGAGAGAGAAGGAGATTGCCCTTTGGTTCATGGAAGCATCTTTTGTTGCATCACATTACGAGAACATTTCTTTTATGAACAGAGACATGGTCATTTTTTATCTACACATGCACTTTAAAATTGATGAAAACTAGCAGTTATTAGAGTTATTTAGTTTTACTTACTAATCTTTACCACATGCATCCCTTTGCACAGTATTCCCACAACTCTCCACAGAAAAGAGTATGCTTATGCTTTCTTTGATTTTAAAGAGATCTACATACACCACATACTGATTGACACAAGACTGACATTAGCATGTGGATTGGAAGTGGAAATTACTTGGCATGTGGATGTAGTGTGAGGTTGTAAAAAAATCTCTTAATCTATAGTAGATATTTGGTTTTTGTAACTTGTGAACTGTTTGTATCACTCAGCAAGTCAATCCGTGTAATCTACCAGTAATACCCTCCTCCCATCTTGCAGTAAACTACCTGTTCATTACTCTGGACTATCTTGTCTTTCACCCAGGCTCCTCAGGTGTCACTTAAGTGGAAGACAAGCAATAAACTGGCAGCACAGAACTCCAAGCCCTTAAGAGCCATGGTCCCACACATGGTGGAGTTGTGTCCTCAGACCCTCATCAACAGCAAGTGTCCATTTGACAGATTTTCCAAATCTGCAGAAAACCAATTTCAGAAGAGGAATTTTGTGGAGCCCTTTTCCTTGGAAAAGAATGAGGAATCCCTGATTTTTAATGATAAGCTTAAGAAAAAGTTTGTTTCTGCAGTTGACTTGCAGAGGTGAGTGATTTGAAACAGTCATTTGTTTGTGCATAAATTATGTGTGTAAATTGTATTATTGATTTTTTCAAATTTTATTTAATCTTCCTATATGGAGAGAGAGATGAAGGGGAAAAATACATTTTGTTAGAAGTGTTGAAAACTATAGTTATTTGTAGAAAATTACAGAGGGGCAGGAAATCTTTCATTTTGTATAAAGCTCTCTTTCTTCAAGCCATGCATCAAGTGTATTTCTAAATATATTGACTGTGTTACACTGAAATAGCCAGTTATTGTTTTCCAAGTATTCACCAATTTATTCCCAATAAAAACCAGCTTGTTATGATTAGAGCATTTAGTTATGATCTCTCTCTATAGCCCCTCATAAGCATGAAATAGCAAAACTAAACAGTTGTAATTTAGTGAACATGAGATCCTTCATTTCTAGACAGCTGTTCATTTTTCCACACTGCTAATATTGCTAACAAACTGACAGCAAACCTGGACCACATACTTTTTCTGAGGTCTACTCAGAGTAAGACAACCAAATAGTTTTTGGTTGCTTCATGGCTTGAAACAGTCCTTGATTAAAAAGAGAAGGCTTCTAGGAGTCAGCAGACACAAGATTTATGTAGTTAGTTAAGGATATGGGAGCTACGGATTTAGAATCAAGATCGTGCATTCACCACTAGTTTTGGGTGTTTTTATCTGTAATCTCATGGCATTTTCTTATATAAACCCCTGTTCTCTTGACTCATAACTAATGAAAAACAACAAAAAGGGTACCTTAATGAGAAAACAAAAAACAACCCCAAAACTGAAGGATGTTACATCAGTATGCTGTCATGAAATCTAATTGTTTAGTTACATTTTGTTGTTTCAGTTAATGCAAATTTTTGCGGCATCACAGTTTTCCTTCAGTTGGCACCTAGTACTGTGCAAAAGTCCTAAGCCATTTACATTTTTTTAATTCATAAATTTAATTGTAGAAAGAAATAAACTATTGAGACGGTTTAATAAATAAATATTTTACAGTAGACAAGATTAAAATGATGACAAAAATTATGTATACCAATGTTTAGTATGTCCACTCCTTTTTCCTGATTCTAAAAAAACCATGCAAGATTATCTTGTAATTTTGAAATGATATCAACAGGAATGTTTGTCCAGACTTCGTCTTTGGTTTTTGGCTGCTGTTCGTTTTTTATTCTGCCCAAGTAGTTCCAAACATGTTCAATAATATTAAGCTCAGGGCTGTGTGGAGGAAATTTAATAAATCTATTGCCCCACTCTTTTCTGCCATAGTATGTATGTTTGACAACATTGGCATTGCGTTTTGGATTGTTGTCATGTTAAAATATAAATACGACTGAATGCTAAAGGAATAGCTTGGTGGATGAAAATTTGCTTGTTGTATCTGGCTGCATTTATATTTTCTGTTCTTACTAAATTTCCAACTGCCATGGCCATGATACACCCGCCCAAACTTAATAGAATTTCTGCCATGCTTTACTCTAAGTTGCAGACACATTCTTATGCTCTTCTCCAATTTTCCTTATATCCTAGTTTCTCCTAGACTAAAATTTCAAACTTTGATTAATCTAATTGAAGGACTTTCTTCTATTGTTCTTGAGTCCAGTTTTGTTGGCTTTAGTTGCTCAGCTTTATTCTTTATGTAAAAAAAAAAGTTTCTCAACTGCCATCCATCCTTTAAGTCTGCTTTGCCCCAGAGATCTTTGTACTATAAAATCATGAACTTAAACCCCTGAAGATTCTACCAGATCTTGCTTTATCTCCTTGCTGGATGCTCTCTTATCTCTTAGAGGAGTTATCATCAGGTACTGTTCTTTTTTAGGTAGTTTCTTTGGGTCATCCACAGCTTTTCCTATCAGAAACTGAACCATTATCTTTAAATTTCTGATAATTTATTGCAAGACATATCTTGAAATTCTGTTTATACTATTTATTTCACATATAGTTTTACATTGTTAATGGAGAAATATTATTTTGTGTCTATTATTAATTGACATATGTGCCATTTTCATTCAGTTATTATTCTGAAAGGAGACAAAACAAATGTGTTTTTCAAAGTCGTCTATGACTTTTGCACAACACTAGTTTAAGTGATTGTTGTGAATGCTCTGTTGTTGTTTAACGATTAACTCAAAGGTTCAGAGGAATTATTATGAATATAGATCATTTCTAGTGATGATGTAGTGATGGTGCATTCCATGCTGATAACTAAGAAACTTTATATTTAATGAATGACATCATTTACCATCTGCAGTTGATTCAAAATCTTTGGGCTTGCTCGTTCATTCATTCTTACCAATCATTTCTGAAAATCAACGAGTTTTTACCAAAACTTTTATACAGTTTATAACTCAATCCCATAAGAAATCAAAACTTATGTTTAGATATGTAAAGTATAGGGGTAAGAAATGCATTTAGTTTCTTAAGAATTCTAAATGGGGCAGATTGTCACAAAAAAAAAAAAATTTTTTTTAATGGACTATATACTGTATTAACTCTTTCAAGAATTGTTTTAACAAAAGTATTTATGGCTTTTATATATATGATTTAAAATATTAAAGCATTAGAAATAAGGTGTAGATTATTTATTTTATTTTTTTAAAATTATTTTTAGAGGATATCCACCCAAGAAAAGAAGAAAGTTCATTTTTTTGAAGAAACGCCAGGGTTTTTACTTAATCAAACCTGGCATAACCAGCAGTAAAGTCGAAATCAAAGATGATGGCTTGGAGAACAACGAAAACAAAAGACAGTCCCAACTGCGAGAAAAACCACACAGTAAACCACTGTTGCCCAGCTTGTCTTCAGCAGCTGTCACTGCTGCAAAGGTGGCAGCAGGTAGTGGATTACTTCTATATTATTATAACTTTGCAGTCTAATAGAAATTAATGTGTCAGTTTTTTTTCTTTTTGTTTTTTAAGAGAAATTTGATTTTCTTGAAGCAGTTAAACAATGTTACTCTTTTAGTTAGTAGAATGTACAGTATTAGTTCTGTTTGGCTGTTTATTAAAACTTGTCAAAATTTGAAAGTTGGGGGTCAAAATCTGCTGAAAACTGTAAAAGAACAATAGATGATGGACATATATTGGGAATACTTATGAATGCTGACAAATGGATGAGTTTTTTTTATTATGGAATTTTTGTGGTTGAATTGGGTGGTAATTCAAACAAATGTGTTAAGTTTGAAAAATCTTTTGGTGGTTTGAGATGTGACTTTTTAGATAGCATAATTAGCTGTCTGCAGATATGTTATAAATGTGTGTGTGTATCAGCTGTGCTCTATGTAGCATATTTAGATAATTTTCCTACAGCAGATGTTAAGAGAAATGTGTATAGTGCAGTTAAGGGTGATTCTGTGACATTTTAGTGAGATTCTGACTAGGTGGGCCTACATTTTTTAGCTGTGAGGAATGGTTTTAGTGGAAAGGGACCAGCATAAATCGATCAAAGGTGGGGTACTTTTCCCCTTCATAGCCAATGTAAAAGCTTACTCCACAAGAACTTAAACAGTTTGTAAGACAAACCATGCCACACAGAATAGACCGAACGTGCTGGCTGGTAGCAATGTTTACCTGCAGTGTTTCATCTTTGTCTAATTTAGCTAGGTGTTGTTTTTTTTAGGAGAGGGGCCAGCAGTTGCACAAGACGGTAGCAGACAGGACATCTTAGTGGATTTTTCTCCAAGGTAAGTCTGAACAAAGTTGACCTTACAGCTCTTCATATACATTTTTTTTTAAATATTTCCCATTATAATCTAATGCTGAGTCCATTTTTGTGTTGTCTTTGTCTGTAATGGCCCATAGTGAGTCATGTGACTTATAGACCAACTGTGAAAATCTCTTGTTTCTCAAACATGTGATATTGCCTCTTCCTTAATTCTTTTTAAAATTAATTTTAGTTTGATAAAGAAATTAACAAGTCTATCTCTAGTCATTTTGAAGGACAGTGGGACTGATGCTTTCTTGGAACCTGCTGCATGTTATCAGCATGTAGTTGTTGGGATTTTGCATGGCCTAAAACCGATACTACACACACTCGAGAGCTTCTTTCAGGAAAACATTTGGTGAGAAAAGTAACATAAAAAAAACCACAGCCCATATTAAAGATGCATTTGTCACGTGGTGAGATTGCATAAAAATTTCAGAAACTGAACAGATTTTGGTAACTAAAAGTCACATTCTTATATCAAATGAGTTTTACAATAAAATAAAATCAATCATTCAGATTCTAAAATGTGGGTGTTACTGCTTGTTTATTTAAAAAAGAAAATCCATAATCTACTACATTTAAGTGCATGCACATGCGCATGTGTATGTACTTTTTTGTTTTTTTATCCTTGCATTTATATGTAATAAAAAATAAAAACTTGGGATATATAGCTTCATAAAATAAGAATCAAAGGTGCTAACCAATGTTATACCTTTACAATGATGCATGTAGGTAAAATCTTAATTTTCAGATGAAGCTACCAGATCAAGTTTACAAAGGGCAGTTTTGGATAGTTTTAAGCAGATTTTTTGTCTCCAAATTTCTTTACCTTTACCTGTGATGCTGCTTTGCAAGATGATAATATTGAGACCACAATGGAGGAAACTTTCATATGTTCTTGATAGCTTGATGGATTTGAAATACTCCATTGACAGTGTTTAAAATCTGATCTTTCTTTAAGATTGGGAAATCATAAGATGTGCAGAAAGTGTTCAGTCTTTTGAAGAATGCACAGTATTCTTTCCACAGAGTGTTAAGCTGTGTTTGTAGTTCAGCACAACCATTCATCTTGATGGGGGTTGAACAAGAGCAACTCCACACAGTCTCCAGTGATCCATCAATTCTGAGCCTCATTTTATTTCAAGCTCTCACACTTAAAGTCTTCTGATCATAATACATTCTGGTGACATGGTATACACTTGCTTCCTATTGTAGTTCTGATTGTCTTGGAAAACAAGAGGTTTGATCAAAGGAAAAGATGGTGCTGATGTTGCTAAGAAAAAAGCATTTTGTTTTAGTTTCTAAATACAAGTAAGTACAAGAGTTGTCACAGCAAATTCTCTCTCTCTCTCACACACACACATGTAAGTGACTTAATTTTTTTCATTTTCAGCTCTGTTGGACTACTTTTTCTTACAGTTGGTGTTTTCTTTCTTTTCATTAAAGATGGTCCACCACCTTAAGTGGCCTCATTGATGCATGCTGTAATAGACAAAAAAAACAGCTGTGTTCTATTTTGCTTCTGGAAAAAAAAATACTTTAGAGACTATCAATTGCTACACCCTCAAAATGAGAGTCTTGATTTCTAGCATTAAGGACTTTTGTGGCCACACCACCACCACCACCACCATCACTGCTCAGCTTTACTAGAATATTAAGCAGCATAGCTCAGATTTGAAAATTTGTTTGTAAAAGATTTCCAACTTCATTCTGACTAAATAAGTTGTCATATAAATTTAACGTGTTTTGGTAGCAGCAAAAAAATCTTACAAAAACTTTAGTTTAGTTTTGATTTTTTAAAAAAAAATCAGACATGATGTATATAACTATGCTTTAACCCTCTGAACCCTAGTAGATGATTTACCAGCCTGCCACATAGTTTTATTTACCAATGAATAATATGGTAATTCCCAACCAATCAGCAATTATGTTACATCTGAGTTTTGATCTGCACTATTGGCAGAAATCAAGATTTTCAAAAGTTTTGGGAGTTTCTGGACATCCAGGGAGCTCGGGTTTCAAAGGGTTAAGAATATAAACATTTCTTATTGTTTTTTTCACATTAGAAAATATGTTTTTATTTCTCTCTTAAAAGTTGCATTGGTTTAGAAATGCTTTCCCTTTTTTAATACAGGATTTTGAGGTCACCTATGGTAGGTATTTTTTTCCACAACTGATATATGGTCACTACTACTACTACTATCTTGCATGATCTTAATGTAATTGATATTCTTAAGTTATATCAACTCTCCCACTCTTCTGACTTAATGCTAATGCTTGGCAGATTACTTTTGACTTTTCTCACCATTTTTATTTTTAATACACTTCACAAATGGAGTGGGCAGGTTTCTTTTTTGTTTAATGTGGCATCTTGGCTTCATATACATTTTTATTGCCAAAGTCCATGCCATGCACCTGTTACTGTGAGGCTCACTGTGAAACCTAATAGTTGAAAGTGATAACCCATGAAAGATTATAGTGTAGCTAATTCTGTCTTAAAAGAACCATTGATAACACTTAAAGGCTAAGTTGTACTGGAAATTCTGCCAGTACTAAAATAAGTGTAAACCAAATTACTGTCCAGATACAACTGCAGCTTCAGAAACATTGTGGCATGTGTACAAGTGCTGCAACAGGAATATTTTACATTGTTTTTTTTTTTATTATTTGGTGATTTTCTGATTTTGTAGGTGAATATTTTTGATAAGACAGTATGTAGAATATTGCAATCAGCAAAAATGTGTTTTAGCAGAATCAGTGTAAAACCATGCAGTTTGGCTGTAGGCCACAAAGCGAGAATCCTGCTCCAATTCACACAGGTGTTGGTTGGTTCTCAGATGTCTTTGAAGACAGTAAGTTGTTGTAGACCGCACTGTAAGAAAAATAATGGAAAAAAGATTTGCATTGAAACAAGACTGTACAGCTTTTTATCATTCAATATCTGTTAATATTTTTGCTATCAGTATTACTATTTTTATGTCATATTTAAGGATTGCTCTTCGAATGGAGGTTTCTAACTCTGGATGTGCGCTTTTTACACCTATAAGATAAATTAATTCAGTCACATTTTTATATATGATGCTTAATTTGGGTATGAAATTTTGGGTTGCACTGCTGTACAACTTTGAGGTACAATAAAGCATAATTTAAACAAATAGATTCATAGAATTTATTTTTTGATCTAAGTCTTCATTCTTCATTGTATGTAATTTGTCTAATATCAATAGTTCTCTTGCTACTATTTAAAATCCTTTTTAGGTAATAAAGATTTGTTGTTATTTATTAATTATTGTTGTTGTTGCTTAATTTTTGATGTTAAAATGGAGAGTACACGTCCAAAACATTAATCGTGCTTTTGGTGGTTTATTTTTACTTTTAAATTTTGGTTACTTTATATATATATATATAATTAACCCCTTGCTGGGGTTTAGGATTGAGGAAGTATTGTAACTATAGTCACATATGTCAGCTTGAGAACCACTGGTTCTCTTTAACATAAGATTGCTTTTGAAAAGATTTAAAGTTATTTAACATCAAATATGAATTCAATAAACATTGCTTCAAGTTATTTTCATTGGTTTTAGCACTATCTTTTTAGAGTATTGTACAAAAACTATTTCATGGTGGGGACTAATAAATTTAAAAATTGCCTCTTTTTTAAAAAATAAATAATGAGAGCGTGTTTTTGTTCATTGAAAAAACTTACACTTCATTTCTATCATCCTTTTATCAGGGCTAACTTCTAACAAAATCTGCCCTGCCTAATACTGCTGCAGTCTAACAAAACTTTCATTATATGTCTAGGATGTGAGTATTCACTAATCATTATATCTATAAAAATGTGCATAAAGGTTTTCTGACTTACTGTCCATCAACAAGTGGAATCTGTATGGTGTTAACAGTGCTGAAAATGTTCTGCCCTCAAGCTAATTGAAAACCAGTGTTGCCATAATGTGTGATGTGGGTTGAAACAATCTTCTGAACACTTTCATTAACTTTCATTGTGATAATTATAATTTTCTTAAATAACTACTGGGATGGATGGACAGTTTTCTAGGGGAGTGGTGTTTGAAAAAAATATATAAAAAATAAAGAGAAACTATTTAGATGATAATCTACCAGTGAATAAAATCTTTTTTCTTTTTTGGTTTTTTTTGTTTGTTTTGTATATTTAGGGAGTTCTTGATTGTTTTTGCTACCAAGGAATCTCTTATTTTCATTAATGAGCCACTAATGATCCTCATGCTTTCAGATATTTCCTTGTTCTACCACCATGCCTATTGCACATTTTCTATGCATATTCCTTCAGCATATTTATTGTTTATTTAAAATTGAATTGTTTTGTGGGCTTTCCTGTTTTAAAAAAAACCTAAAAACAATGGCTGCATAATCATTGGAAATGGGTGAGCTACAACAATTAAATCTCATTTACCTGAGTATGAAGAATTTCATTTTATTGCCTATGCCAAATTTTTTTTTGTTTTCCAAAAGCATGGAGGTGGCATGCTGTTCAAAGATCTTTGTTATCAATAATGCTGCCTCTCTAGGTGGCAAACAGATGTCACTCACCAGGTTCATGCAAAAGAGATGTAAATTATTTTGTTGCTCACAGCTGCTGTTATCTTTAGACTTCAGAATAAGTTTTAATAAAGAGATTCCAAAGGCAGTAAACTGAAATAACTTATGCCAACTTTAATATGTGCAATAATATCAGTTAATCTTTTTTTTTTTTTTAAAAAAAGAAACTTAGGAGGGTGGGGGGAGAAAGAAAGAGAGAGTGTGTGTGTTTGAAGAGAGAGAAACAAGTTTATTTTATCAGACTTTTTTCTTTTTTTTAAAATAGAAACTCTGCCATCAGCAGTCTTGGAAACCAAGAATCGTGCACGCAAGTGAAAGTAGAAACAGGCCTCCAAATGCTAAAGTAAGTGGTATGGAAAGAACCAACAGCTGCATGTTAGCCATAATCACATCCAGATGATTTAAGTTGTTCATTCTAGCCGTATTGTAAGAAAGAGAGTTTAGAAATTTGTTTTTTATATTTTATGTATCTTTTTTATTTACTGAGGATCCTGACATGAGATGGTACGGTGGGCTTTGCTCAAAGAAAACATAGCAAGTTGTGGGTCAAGCCTTCAGTACAATTATTTTAAAAAAAAGAAAAAGGGAGAACCAACAATTACAAATCAATAGCCTTGCACACCAGAATAAATACCCCCCCCTCTCAGGACTAAACCTTGATGATGTTAGGAAAAGAACACTGAAATGTAGGTTTATTGGTTAACTTTGCTATTGCTTATAAGGTGATGGTAACTGATCCAACTAAATCTACTTTGTAGCACAATCCAGCTATCTTCTACTTATAAACAGACCACCTTTAAAAAGCAGGCTTCCTTCAACAACAGATCCCCTATTCCACAGTTTTTCTCTTACTATCAAGCCTGCTAAATAACAAGTAATGGGAGCAAAGTTATTGCTGGTTTTCACATAGCCATGTTGTTCTTTTTCAGATGACATCATTCATCCCAACTGAATATCTTAATCAAATATTGGAGTAGATGGACAATCAGGGAAAGTAAAGAAAAGAACATAGGAAAACCAAATCCTTTAGTTAAACACACCATTCCATATTTATAAATAAAACATTTAGTATTTCAGATCTTTCTTTTTTTAATTAATTTTTGTTTTATTTTACACTTTTTTCTTTATGTTTTGGTTTTATAAAACCTGTATTTTATATTGATGTGTTTTTTTTTTTTAAATTTCTTCAGAGAAGTCAACAAAACACTTTTGTCATGTTCATTGCATTTTGCTCTGTTATCTGAAAGAATTCTGAACAAAATCAAGCAGTAAATTCTTTTAAGTGCTATTTTGCATTATCATTATTATTATTATTGTCTGCCTGTTTTTATTTTTATTTCAGTTTTCTGAGAACTTGTCTTATGTAATGTTTTCAGCAGTGATGCATAGTGAAATTGATGCTTGTAAAATAAAGGGTTTGTTCCCTTCTCTTTAGAAAAAATACGATCAGTAATTTAAAACTATCATCATTTTAGTGGTGGTAGCCAGCCACTGGCGGCATGTTTTATTTTTGGTGATGCACATACACGTACATGATTTTCTCAAAACCACCTTTGTTACCACAAAGGATAACTATTACCATTATAAACCTCTGTACCATCTCAAAATCATAATATTATGCACAGGTAAAAGTACATGGAAAGAAGTCAGAGGGCTGGTAAGTTTTAAAAGGTGTAAAAAAAGAGAGCACCTAGCTTGTGCAAAAGAAAAAAAAAGTTTGGTAGGTAGCACATAGTTGGGTGGTGTGTTGGTGCGGTGGTTAGATTACTAAGTTGAGGGGCCAGAGTTTGAATCTTAGTCAAGACTGTCTTGTTTTGGCATATATGTTTACTGTAGTTTCTTCTTGCTCTTCCTCTTCAGCTTGCCACATAGGTTTTACTGCACCTAAAACACAAGGAGTTCAAGTAGGTTCTTTTGTCTTGCATTCACATTTGCTAAAGAAAACAATGGGAAACCCCTTAAACTGTTCGTTTTCCTGGTGAGGCTTTGAGCCACAGATGGACTTGCCTATCATTGGCTGACTACTGATGATGATGAATATATGATTATTAGGGGAAAAAAATTTTTTTTGTCTAATCAAAATTATTAAAAATTTATATACACTGTGACTTCTGGTGATGTATGATGTGCCACTAGTATCCAAGAATCTATCTGACTTTAATCATTTTCTTTCAGGAAAAATTATTTAAAACTTTAACAAGACCACCACAAGAATGTTTTTCGTTGCACTAGGTGACCATAACTTCTTTAATCTGTTTTTATAACTAAGATTGTGTACATTACTATTCATCTTAGGAAATCATCTTTGAACTTTTTTCAGATATCTATATTCTTAACATAATACGGGTTGCATGCCTATAATGCATATTCCAGGAGTTTGACGGCTATTAGTAGTATATTTTAACATATCTGATATCTGCTTTTCACTTAAGGTTTTATATATAATAACTCAAGAACATTGATATAGGCATACAGTATGTACTTTGTATTTAAAGGCTTAACACAGACATTTGCAACAATTTGCTTACTTTTTCTGTCATATTATTGGTTTCCAATAGTGGATTCTTGATGTTTTAAAAGCTGTTCTGATTTAAATTAATGAGCAGAAAGTGGCTAGTTTATATGGCACTGGTTTGAAGTATTTTTAAAAGATATTTTTTAAAATATAAATGAGACACCTTTTAGAACCCAAATACTAATGCTCAATGAAAACTCTCCAAAGTGAGAAGCTGCGGGAACAAGATGTTTTGAACGGTGGGGTGGGTATATAAGTTGTGATAGCATCCTTCATTCCTTATAGCCACTATGCTGTACTAACAGTAGGCTGTGATGGCTTACCACACTGTACTGTGCAATGCCATTCTACTCTTTACAAGTGCTGCAGTGTAAGTGAGAGTGGAGGATGGGAAACAAATCAGTTTATAGCCATCACTAATTATTCAGAGTGTGTTTGTGCAGGCCAAGGCATCTCTGTGAGTGTTCCACCAGCCTCTTTACGTTCCAGATAGGCTTTCACCACATCAACTGTAAGCTTGGGATCATTGTCATGTTAGGAGGCCCAGTGAGATGTCTTCTGCGGAAATGGCAGGATGGATGAGAACTTGCCTGCCTGTACCTGCCAGCAGTCAGTCAGTATACCTTCGATTTTGTGCAAATTTCCACCGCACTTGGCTGATATTCAGCCCCACACTTCTATTGATCTACCTTCGCCGTAGCTGTTGTTGTACACTGACAGTTATACCGTTCCCTGGTCTACCCTAAAAAAACTGCTGTTGATTATTGCCAAAATTTCAGAACTTGTCATAAACTCAAGTTGAATGCAGATATGAGCAGTTGTTTTCTTTTGGGATTTTTTTTTATCTGAGGCTACATTTCTTTCCTTAAAAACTAAAAAGAGAACTGTTTTTAAAAGCTGTGGGGCCCATATTGCACAGTTTCTTTACTGAGACATCTAAGAAATAGTTTTGATTAGTACAATAATGGAGGGATGTTAGGCTGGGCAGGAGTGAGTTGGTTTTATTTTAAACTGGCCTCAACCATCTGGTTAGAAAGGCTAAACAGCAGCCATCAGACCTATTTATGCACACTTGTGTGTGTGTGTGACTCAAAATATGAAGAAGAAAAGAAGTGGGTTGAGGTCATTTCATTTTTTATTTTTAATTATGGAGTTTTTTAAATAAAATAAATGTTTAGTTTTTAAATAGTTTTTAATGCAAGAACTAAAAGCTTTTTTTTTTTTGCATGTTGCAACTAGCTGTGTAAGACTTTTCACATGAGACAAACTATAGCGCATAAAATAATGAGGATGGAAGCTTTGTTGGCAGAGATCTTTCTTACAGCTGCACTTTAGCAATCAGCCATGAAAAACAGATACAACCAAATTACTTCACCTTGCACAGTACTTGAGCAGCTGGAGACATTTACTCCTTACTTTCACATTGTTGTGCTTGTCCTCATAACTAGGATTTAATGCATAATTATAGTGTAGTGTAGGTGTGGGGATTTGTTTACAGATTGGTGCATCTTCATAAGAAAAAAGCTGTTTACTATTTATTTCAGCTGATGCTGGGAAGGAGTTCTTAGACTTGACCATATAATAAAATGCAAAAGGAAATTTACAATTGATTAATTATAATCATTGATTTATACATCAACATTGATTTAAAGTTCATTATACATTCATATCTTAGCAAATCAAAAAACCCCAAAAGGTGCCAAAATAGTGAATGTTTTGGCATTCCTAGATTTACTGAATAAAATTTCATCTGCTTTATGTCAACATATCATGACAGTACTACAATAATAAAAACACTGATAACAGTACAAAGATTACAGTAAAATTTTGTAATTATACCTTTTTTCTGGATATTCATGAAATTTCAAGACAGGATTGAGAGAAGGTAAAAGTATTTCTCTGCGCCTGTCGCTGCTGTTGTAGCAAAACAGCCACAAGGCTGACCGGTAATGTATGTTTATGAACTAATCTGTTTTATGTTGATTATATTTAATTCTAAAGAGGTATTGATAGAATTTTTTTTTGTTTTAATTCACTAGCCCATGTAGTTGCACTGTATTATTTTAAGTTTGGAAGTCTCTGACAGAGAGTAATTATACTGTGTATAGCTGAAATCCAAAAAGAAAAACTTAAAAATATCTATATTCTGAAATAAATCACAATTATAGATCTTTTTAATAGTAAAAGCTTGGTGAATTTTTATTTATGATTTAGTAAGGTTCTCCACTTGGAATTTTCTTATCATCACATATCACAGTTCATATTCCGTTGTTAGAATCACCTTGGGGCTTATTGTTCATTGCTTTGGTTAATATGCCTACATCTCTACTATAAAATGCAGCTATTTTGTGTAAATTATTGTAGGTGCTATCATGTTACTTTACAGCCATAGTTTCTTGTGTGTGGACTGGTGTTAATATTGAGAGGCAAGGCACAACTGTGGAGATATCTATGATTAAGACATTTAAATAACTGTTTAGAGAGTAGGGGAATAGCATCAAAATCAAATTCATAAACTGTTATGAAAAGTAAAACAGGTTCTGAATAAAATGAAGGATATATCTAATTTTTTAAGTGATTACAGATAATAAGTAAATAATACTGATGTATTCTGGAACATATATATAATTTTTAAAATAAATTTATAAGTTACTAATTTTAGCCCACTCAAATAATTACTTTTGACTAAATGACCTAAATCCAACAGATTTCATATTCACGTCTATTCAAACATAAAGCTGAAGCTTTTATCCTTTTACATAAACTTTGGAATTATGTTTATAAGTGTTAGCAGCTTACCAGACATCAAGAAACCATATTCCTGTTTCTTCCTTCTGATTTTCATCTGCCCAGTCCCTATATTCTCTTTCACTGTATTACCAGTCTTACTGAAAACCATGGAGACTGACTGCTGGCTCTTGTTGCAGAGATCATCAACCTTTCCTGAACCAACCACTCTGACATGTTTGTACAGTTGCTGAGTGCACACCAGTGATGTGAGTTCCCCTTTCAAACCCCCCCCCTTCTCTGACAGAGCTCACTCTTCACCAGCCTTTTGTTGTTTTTTGTGTAGGTTCTCATTCATTGGCTGCAGTAGTCACAGGTGGTTTTAATCAGCAATTTTATGTTGTTATCTAATGTTTTCAAAATACACCTTTGTTTATTCATATTTTATACACAATGACAGCATTGCCTGTGCAGACACTTTCTATTGTGGACAGGCTTTAGGAAACTAGCAAATTTGCCTTATCCTTTTTTCTGTTTTTCCCTATATAAATTATCTTTAATTCACAATATAACTAAACTAATATTTTATACAAAGAAATAAGAAAATTAATATTAATAAACTGCTAGATAGGGGGAGAATAACTATTATTATCATGTCTGCTATCCTGTATTTTCATACCTTATTATTTATATTGAAAATCACTATATGATGTTGACTTAGCAATTGTTCAATTATTGCTCAGTTGGTTTGTTATTAAAAAAAAATTGTCCTTTATATATTTATGACCACATATCTCCTGGTAATATATATATATATATCAGCAGATTTAATATACATTGCATAAAATTGAGAGTTTCTGTAAAATCTGTACATTACCATTACAATTTATCTTTTATTCCCATGCAACAAGGTAAACTCATCTTATTGCAAGTAATTTGTTTAGTTGGTATGTACAAATTTAATAACATTGCTATATAATATAATGGTTTGATGTTAATTCTAATTTGTCCAAGGTTGTACCACATGTGTGGACATTGTCATGCACAGGTTAATAGATTGAACTGCCTTACCCCCAAAGCAATGTAGCAATAACTTGTAAAAGAAATTTTCACAAAATATATTTTCTCTCTAGTTTTGTTTTTCATTATAATTCTGTGATAAGTTCTATTTATGAGGAAGACTCCCATTTTTAAGGGAATAGGTAATTCCCTGTAAAAGGAAATCTGTTGGAGGACCAGAGTGGTATAGAAAATGCTGGTCTTTGTAAACTTGTATTTAAACTACAAAATCTTCTGATGACTGATAGGTTATATATGCTTGGATGAAGTCTTTTGGCATTGTTTGGCACATTATGCTTATGATACTAGGGATGTACAGATGAAACCTTGCCAGATACCATTACAAACAATGCTATTTCAGCTGGGTTTCAAATTATTTCTGTAATCACTAAGACAAAAAGATATAGAAATATTAACTTTGTATACATCTATATAAGAAAAAAATTATCTGTAATTATGAGCAATTGAAAATCTTATATAAATGCTAAAATTTATCATCTGATATTGTCAGTCATCTGCCTTTTCGGATCAGTAAATGAAAATCCAGTTTTGTTTTTTTTTACATATATCTGGAGAGTATTCTTATTGTTTATAAAAAATTTAGAAAACAGGTGCTGGAGTTATTTTACAGGTTAATATTTAGCTGGCTCTAGGAATGTTTAGCACCACAATAAACCTATATCAATACTCTGTCTGGTCTGGTCTGGTGGACATGTACCCAATCTTCTGCAGATGGACATTACCTGAAATCAGGGGCTTGCCCATTTTGTGGGAAAATAACCCATAAAAGCTAAGCAACAAAATGTTTAGCATGGGATGAAATTAACATTCATTTATGCATTTTAAAAGAGATGGCTACTGAAACTGAGAAAAACACCAAATCATACCTTTTACAGAGTTATGAAAAACAATTTAAACTTCTTTATCACATGCACAGGAAGAGAAGTTTTATAATTTGCATAATGTAAAAATCTACTCTGATTAGGGTAGAAACTTGCAGTATGGGAAAGAACCTACTTGAATTTCAGGATTCAAATTGTGGGTAGAATTTAAAAATAAAACTCTAAACTTTTAAGTGATTGAATTACTCCCACATTGTTTGTTTGTTTGTTTTTTTATGTTGTAAACATATTATTTTCTTGGTAACCCACACTTTTAGGGAAACTCACATGTGACAGGATTGTTATCAGTGCTTAGAGGTAACAGCTTAACTACTGCTTGGTAAACCAAGCTACAATAGCATAATTTTGCATATTATGTACCTCACAATGACAATCTTCTGAAAAGCTAATTTTGAACAACTACCAAAGACTAACTGTATTTATAACAAAGCTGGGCAGCACAACACATGTGAGTGACAGCAAATTTTTCATGAACAAATAGCACTTCAACAATTCGATAGTAAAATACTATCCTCTGTAGATTCTTAAGAATTAATTGAGTATAATTAACAATTTTTATTTTCATAGCTTATTGTTACTCAGATCTTGTACAGTTTACAATTGATTTCCTTTTGACTACTGAAAACTCTGTCAAAATTTGTATTTGAAAACAGCATAAACATGCTGATTATGCCTCAGCTTTTAGGAAGCAAACAAAAACCAATTTCCAATGCTGGTCTGAGTCTAAACAACTTGCTTTGTGTGGATGGTAAATTTCACATCCAGATGAAACTTGACTCAAATAATTGTTTACTGCATCACATTATGTGACTACCAGCCTGTAACTATTGTTTTGCCTGTGCCTGTATGAAGGGAACACTTTTAGACTGATGACAGAATGTTTCATTCTTAAAATGGTTTTTATAACTTGATAGCAAACCACATCTCTTTTATTTTTGTATCCAGTAACCTTTTATTTATAAAATTTTTGTTGTATGTTATATATAGTTTGTTGTTGTTGTTTTTTTTTTCAAATAAAGATTTTCAGCTGATTATACTAAGATGGGAACTTTTATCATCAAAATAAATATTCGATTTTTCTACACATGAAAAGTCAGTAAAAGAACTTTCTGCCATTTTCTCTTAAAACTGGTTTTAGAAAAAAAAAGTCTGTGTAGCTTGCTGTATTAGGAAAATAACTAGAATTTAAATCATTTAACATAAAAATAAAATGATAAATATAGTTATTTTAAGTACGATATTATGGCAGTTGAATGTAGTCTAAGTTATGTTACAAAGTATTTGGTCATCAATTTAAGGAATTGTTGTCATTCTTTTCTACATTTTATTTTTCAATTATTACTTCATATTTTATTTGTTTTTTTTTTAAGTACTGCATTAGAACTCCAACAGAATAGATACAAAATGATCAAATTAGCAAGTTTGAATAGATAAAAAATTATTGGATTCTATCCATTCATATATACATAAGAATTATCTCCCTTGTAATATGTTGCCCAAAATTATAGAATCTGAAATTACTGAGCCTCCCCTTTTAACTAAGGAAAAGAAAGCTATGAAAGATACCTCTCCCCCACATACAAACACACTTCTTTGGAGGTTAACCTTTAAACGAATGCTAATTGTGCTCAACAGAATGCCCAGCTTCCTTAGAATTACATTGTGAGAACATTTTAGTTATTGACAGGCAGAAGCTACTTTCAGACCAGACATTGTGCTATAATCAGCTCTGTAAACTACAGAGAAAATGTATGGAAAATGTTCTGTATTTCTCTTGTTTTCGAGAAAAGAGGAAGTCCTTTAATGTGCGATGGCGGAGAATTTGAGCTGCTTTCGTCTATTATTATTTTTTTTGTGTAGTTCTCCGAGTAACATCTAAACCACTTAACGTTTCTGCTATATTTCTTAATAATAAAAGAAATACACACAATCTGCCCTTTGGAGTGTACATCCTATGTTAATGTTAAATAGAGTTTTCTAGCTTATTGGAGCTAATTAGTTCACAGAGAACTGAATAGCAACACTGGTGTTGAGTATTTCACTTGGGGTTCACCATCACATAAAAGCTAGGTTTCATCCTTTGAGAAATGGGGATATTTTTTTTAAAACTTCTGGTACTTTGCTGCATCATAAAGCCAACATCAGAGAAATGCTACAGCACAACACTACCTTCTGCCACTTGCTGATTACAGAGAATCATTAAATTTCTGACGCTGTAAAGGAGCCCAGTGCCAAAGTATTGTATCTAATGCTTGCTATCAACAAGTACAAATACAAATCGCTTTCCATATAAATTGTGTGTAATAGAGAAAAGTCTGTTGATAGCAGTCAAGTGAGTGTCTGATGCAATTATATATAGCCATGTTTTAAATTAAGTTTGGAATAAAAACTTGTGATACACCTGATAGAGAAAGACTGTTGATGAGTTTTTTTCTCCTGCCAAGTCTTAGAACAATTTAAATAAGCACAGCTTTTTTAAAAAAAATTCTTTCTTTTTTCTAACAAATGGAAATAACCACCAGAAGAAGTCTTTTAAATAGAAGATCTTGCAACTGTGCATAAACTAAACTAAGGACATTTAATGTGCCCAAGTGTAACTGCTTCAGCCTTTGAACCATACTAAGTAAAAGCTCCGCAATTCTTAATCTGCTGTATGAATCATTAAGGGGACTTCTTTTTTAGTATGTGGTTCAGGCATGGATGTAGTTGATAGCTTGGAGAAGGGTCTGTGGTGAGATTTACTGGGACAACTGGCTCCAAATTTTGTGGTGGCATGATTACAGTTTTCAAAACAATTTTCTGGGAAAGAAGGCTTTCAGTGTTTTGATTGTAAAGCTACATCATATACAACATTTTTTAAAATTTGATTTACAGTTAGACATTAGAAAATGGTGTTTTAGTAATTGCATTGTCTCTCAACAGAAGCAGACATCTTTAATGTTTTCAAGAATGGATTGGGCCCTTATTTTTACATTTTTTAAAAACTTTCTGCTCGCCTTCTATATCTATGCTAGTCTTATATATATTATATATGGGAAATAGCTGAGTTGGCAAGATCTGATCTGTTCTTTTGCAATTTTGGCGAAGGAAATTCATCGCAATAATGAAGAATGTCTCAAATAAATAGTGGTATTTATTTGAATAAATTGCTTTTTTAAAAAAATTTTTTTCATGATCTGACAGAAGTTCACAAAATATTGTCAGCAGAAGGACACAAAAGTTTTCATGGCTTTTACCTGACGGAACAAATGCCAGATCGGGTGGGTCAACAGATAAATCCATACGAACAAATGTTAGTACATGGCATGAAGGAGCTATCCCAGCCCAGTAGAGTTGCTGAAGCTAGATCTCTGAACAGTTTAGGTGCTTTTGTGTTGTTCCAAGTCTTCAGCTTGCATCGTGATCTGCTGTCTTGGAGGTGGCGCCACAGCAGAGAGATCCTGGCAGTTCGGAGCAACTGCCTGTCATCCATGATGTACCAGGAGTCCAACAGACCAGTCAAAGACGGTATTAGCGCAAAGAGAGGTCGAGCGAGGGGAGGGTAGCTCACCCGACGGAGACACGACCGGAAATCGCACGTCGAGTGGCGAGTGGGGACGGGAAGATCTTGAGGAGCGTTGACTTCAAGAATACGACTCGGGCTGACCGAGAAACTTGTGGAGAATCGGCCATTAGCGAAATTCCATCAATGTGGGTATGAAGCCGGTTCCCTTGTGGAGGGGGTAAAGGATTGCTCTGTTCTTGGACCTCGGACACGTGACAGTATCTATGTGTGAGGGATGTACAACCTGCTCCTACATGTTTATCCGCCGCTTCCCGCCATCAAAAGCATCGGCGGGTTTTACCGTCCTAAGCTACAGCGGCTCGTTTGCCGACTAAACCTCCCCCTCTGTCTGAGGGCAGGCAGGAAGAGAGGAGGGGGCCCGCCTGGGGCTGTCTTTAATACGGCCATAGGGCGCGGGGAGGCGCCTCCGCGTTCAGCGGCTCCTGATTGGCGCGGTAAGCCCGTGTTCCTGGGCGGGCGTGGTTTGGCGCCATACCTACGGGGATCTGTCGTCTGCGCTCGGTGGAGCAGGAGAGGGAGCCCGTCTCGCCGGTAAGTGAACACCGCCAATTTTCTTTCAGTCGCCCGTACGTGTAGAAACTCTTCCCGCGCCATGGTCTCTCGGGGACGCGGAACAGCTCCGTCTTTAACCGGCGCCCGGCCGCAAACTTAACATATGGAAGAGCGATTACAGAAGAAGCCTGATACTTTCTTTAAGGTCCGCCGTCCCCCCCCCCGCCTCCTCCTGCAGTGTGCGGTGTTCCATGGACGAAGAGCCGACCTTATCCTCTGTATGAGCGTGTGGGGGCGGGCGGTCGAGTCCAGGTCGGGGTACCTCCCTGGCGCCGCCCCACCCCACCCCACCGGAGACTCCCTCCGAAAATGAGGGGTGCGCGTGTAAACTCTTGGTCACCGGGGCTGGTGCCCTTTCGGCTCAGGGGGTGTTTATTCGAGACACGGTGTCTACCGACGGGATCCATTCAGAAATTGGACGGGACGTACCGCGGTTCTGATAGGGGCTGCGCTGGGCTTCTGATAGGGTACTGATCAGGCTACTAGGTGGTCTTCTCCCCCGCTTTTATCTGTTGTTTTTCGGGTAGTTGCTGCGCAGCACGCGCTCATTCGCACCCCCGTTTATCCACCGTGCCCGGCGCTCTCTGCCACGGGCCCCTGTTTACCTGCGATCGCAGGTAGTTCAACCAACCGGACACGCATTGATGACTTTTATCATTAATCGGTATTACTGCGCACTCCCTTTCCCGTCTTTCTGGTGTTGCTCGGTAGCGGAAAGAATCCGGTTTTTGAGGAGCTGCTGTTGGCGCGGAATTCCGAGGGCACTCACCGCCGCTGGCACCTGTCCTAATCAACACCCCGCGCATCCTGTGGAAGATGTGATGGCGTCGGATCTCCTCGTAATCACTGTACCAGTGGTTTCCGGTCCTTTCAGTGGAATTCCATTAACACCCACGACTTCCGGCACCGTCGGTGCTAGCAGAAGGCGCACTCCCTACGAGGTGAAATTCTTGTCCGGGATACTGTTACAGAAAGCAGCAGCAGTCGGAAGCAATCCAATTCCCAACCATTCGAAGGCTCGGAAATCCCGCGGTGTCACCGTGAGGCTGGGATGTCGGTGTGGCGCGGATATCGTACTACAGAAATTAGGCTATACACAATATCGGAATAATTGCAACCGAGAGATGTGTATAATACACAACACAACGTATCATCACAGAAAATATACAAAAACACAACGAATACTTTGTACAGTGCATTAGTGTTTGGCCATGCGAGCCCCTTGTGGAGCAAGTCGCCATGGTTTAATGTTTCTATGCGGGCAGTGGAATGTTGTTCCAAATATTCCGTAGCACTTTCTACAATTCATCTGAGGAGTTTGGTTGCCGTTTGACTTTCTCAGTAGCCCTATAACTCCGTAGAGCCCCAAAGGTGTTCATATCGGGAGTTTGTGCAGGCCAAGGCATCTCTGTGAGTGTTCCACCAGCCCCTTTACGTTCCAGATAGGCTTTCACCACATCAACTGTAAGCTTGGGGTCATTGTCGTGTTAGGAGGCCCAGTGAGATGTCTTCTGCGGAAATGGCAGGATGGATGAGAACTTGCCTGCCTGCACCTGCCGGCAGTCAGTCAGTATACCTTCGATTCTGTGCAAATCTCCACCGCACTTGGCTGATATTCAGCCCCACACTTCTATTGATCTACCTTCGCCGTAGCTGTTGTTGTACACTGACAGTTATACCGTTCCCTGGTCTACCTTTAAAAAAAAAACTGCTGTCGGTTATTGACAAACAGTTCAAACGTGGACTCATCTGTGAAATGCACCTTATTCCAGGTTTTCTCCCATCCCACTGCTTTATTTCTGCTGCCATTTTCAATCATCGAAACCACTTCACATTAATTATCTTAGTTCTTGAAAAAATTGTTAATACCTGAACTTGAAGCAGGTTATTCGCTAGATCTCTGCTGGCTCGTCGCCTGTGTCACGTGGAGAACACACTCTGAGGTTCTTACCATCACTTTTGGAGAGTTTGGTCTTTCTGCGACCACGTCTGCCGTCAACGGCACCAGTTTCATGTATCCTCCTCAGAGTCTTGCAAACAGCTGAAGTCGGAGCGCAATCTTCCTCATGGAGCAGCAATCACCGGCTGAGACTTTGATTTCTATGCGGCTGTCATGTGGTTTTTCCTTTGCAGGAATAATAGCATTCACCAGAATACAATGACAGCACCACTGCCTGTTTTTCTATAGTCTTTAAGCAGGCGTTGCACTTTCTGACCGCTTGCATGACAATCATTCAAGGTGTAACATAAGAACATATGGAGAATTTTATTTTTACTAATGAGATGCGATTCTTTCACGTGTTATTTGTATTTTATACCACAGATTTCCCTCTATTTCCATAATTACTTCTAAATATATATACAGTATATATATGTATGTCAACAGCAATCAA
The DNA here is from genome assembly GCA_018389105.1 of Nautilus pompilius. Classification (NCBI taxonomy): domain Eukaryota; kingdom Metazoa; phylum Mollusca; class Cephalopoda; order Nautilida; family Nautilidae; genus Nautilus; species Nautilus pompilius. The sequence continues at coordinate 541,559 of JACATO010000368.1, forward strand.
AAGATTAAATGTTGCATGAAAATAATTATGAGACTGACGGGGGGGACAACTAATAGTGTGGTCTATACTATGCTATATTATAAACAATTCTGAAAGTGGAGAATTTGAAAGAGGTTTGATGGCTTCCTACCCACTTGAAATCACTCAGTGTCTGGACTAAACTATTCTATTCTATACTATCTTATATTTTCTATAGATACTTCTCTAACCAAGGGATTTCACCGTTTAACCATTGTAATATACTATTTCATACCATGCTATAGTAAGTAACCTACCTCACGCCATACTTAACTATCTATAGACACTTTTCGAATTCGGGACCGAGTATATGCTGTGATGTTCTCACCTTGTAGACACTGTACCATACAATACCCTGACTGCTTCTCTGACCCGTGAGACTCTCATTTGTAAAATCAAGTTATTGTTTCTTTAATTTTTGCCTAAATTTATAGATGATTTACTAAATATTTCTTCGTGATTACAATGAATTCTGAATGATTTAGCTCATCCTACTCACACACTATAAGTCTTTTCATTTAATAATTAGTTATTATTTTATGTTGATTCTGTATATTAACATTTTTACATATATATATAAAGATTGACCTTTCTAAAGCTTGGATAAACTTATATAAAAATGTAATATCTTGGCTGTTTTTTTTGTCCTTACGATGTAAATAAATAACAATTATAATCTGTAATTTTATAGGCTCTTCATTTTTCTAAATATGTTGCCTTATATATCTAAAACAGGTTCAGTCAGTTCCCCAAGTGTCTGCGGCTCTTTGTACCAGTAAAACTACATCATCTCCCGGCTGCGGACATCTTGAGCATCCGAAACACTCGTGCATGCTCTTTTTTTTCTTTTCTGGTTCGCTGGTTGCCGAGACAAAGCTTACGACTCCTGCATGCGAGCGGTGGACATATTCACAGGGCCGCGGTGTGGACCGGAATTTTCGTTCACTTCGTAGTTGAGAAATCTTTACAGGGCAGCGAGTGGTGTCAGCGAAAGAAGACGAGGTAAAATCCGTACCCGAGAAGCTTTCTCATCAGCAGCAGCAACACCCAAGGTTTTCCCGAAGTCTTGTTGCCACCTCTCTCTCTGGGACCAGACGGACTGCAGGCGGTTAACCGACTGATCGAAGTCCCGAAAGATCAGCGACGAACCGATATCTCTTCTCGTGGTCTCTTAATATGATTTTCAGAACTACGGTTAAATGCCGATAAAAATCGCCACTCTCGGGTGAACCATAATCTAAGAAGCCTTTAGCGAGCGACAACAATGACTACAGTTACTACTCGAGTTCCATCTAAAAAAAATTAGAGTTCTAGTGTTTGAAAGCGCACATAGATGCGCTACTACTTTCCTCGTGTACTGTTTTCACTTATAGACACCAGCTGAGCTGCTGCGTCCCATCGTTAATCGAGCCGTCGTGTTTGCAGACATAAAGGAAGAGAGAGAGAGAGGAGAAAAGGGCTGGCATTATTCAGTTGGTTGGCGACAAGTCTTAGAAGAACCGTTAAGCGGCCGGGTCTAAAAACAACAAGAAGTAACAACACTGTTTCTGTCTTCTGTCAGCGCCGACCACTAAGTGCTAGCAGTTGGGGCCCCAGACGGGGTCTTCCTTCATTGGCTGAGGCTGGTTAACCAAACAAACGGCTCGACACAGCCCCTTTATGCGATGCAGCTGTTTTCCGTATCCGTTCAAGTTTTTTTTTCCTTCTATTTCTGCGGCTTGAAGGGAAATGTCTGTTTTTCTTTCATGGCTAGGTCTGGATAGTTTCCAGGCTAGCGGCGGACTCTTCAGATATCATACAAAATATCTCTTGACGTAAACATTCTCGAATGAAATAAACTAGGTAGAAGTTACGCAAACGTGGCAGCGACTTTCACTCGAGGGTGGTCATATTTACACGAGGCAGTGTCATGGTGTGGATCGGAATCTCTTACATTCGAGCTCATTTTAATGGTTTAGCAGTTTACCTCCATCACATTTGTGGATTAAGTAGCTATAGCGGAAATGACACTAGAAACGAGTGAACAGCTAAAATCTACTGCTATAAAATTTCATTTTATGCAAATATGCATCCCATCTATTTCCTTTTATTCTTATATTCGTTGACTCCCAAACTGAGATGCGCTTTTATGTCAACAATAGTGGGTTTGGAGCCTCAAAATGTCTGTTATGCTAAATCTTATTGTCATTTAAAATGATATACTAGCGTGTCATCTTTGTCGTCACTCCATTTTCTAATTATTAGTCATCTATTAATCGTTTTACGGAATTGGCCCCCTTTTTACTTTGTATTGAACCACATTAAAATTTTTAATAAATAAACCAAAACAAGCACCGCACCTGTGGAAATATAGACGCTTACAGTCAAATTGTAATTTTGATAAGCTGGTAGGCATTTTAGGTTGGAGGCGCAACTTGCATAGAAACATAAAAGAGGTAATGTTACAGACGTTGTCTCAAAGTGGTCGTGAAAGTGTCTATGCTTAAGGTAATGAGGTGATAGGCAAATTAAATTAAATTAAATTGTTTTTTTTTTTAATGCAATAAAGATGTTCGATCTTTTGTACAGACTACTAGCAAGATCCATCAGCTGTAGCTTCTCCGGAGAAGATTTGCTGAATTGATCAGAGATCCGAACAATTAGCAGTCTTCAAGAGAGATTACATAGGCTCGGATTACCTGGCTTGTAGCGCCATCGCTATCTAATTGGGGTTGTTATTTTAAAGAAATGGTTAAGTGAAGAGAACGTACGAAATTGCGCATCCTCTGGTTCTCGTGGTTGTTGATACAAAACATCAACAAACAGATGTCAGACTGAATTGGACGTCAGCCGCCAGATATTAGTTGACTGCTCGAAACGCCTCATCTGGTGAAGTAGTAAAAGTAGATTCATGCTTTTTACGAATTTGCCCTCTGTTTTTATTTTAAAATAAGTTTCTGCTCCTTTAGTAATTTATATCTGTCGATTAACTGCGGTTTATGGTAAATCGTCCGTTCTGGTGTGCATTCTTTAGGGTTGTTGGGTGTAACAACGATTCAGACATGACGCGGAAGCTGTTCTTCTATGAGTGGTCTGTCGAGGACGAGTCCGGGGAAAGGGGCGGGCTCCTGGTAGGGCAGAAGTGTTCTGCCGCTGCATAAACTGCTTGGGCGCTCTGGCTATACGTGGGACAGGTGTTGTCTTGATAGAGAGAGATTACGCCCTCCATTGGAGTTGTGAGGGGAGACAACTTGCCTGGGCTGGTGGTTCACAGACCTGGCCGACGACATGCGGTTTGGTATTTCCACGTTGTGGTCGGCAGAGGGGGCGTAGTGCTGCGGTTGTTTTTTGGATGTTTAGGGAGATGCGAGGTTTCTTATCACAGAGATGAAGTCCACTTGGTCTTCATAAACGGGGGAAACTTATAGTAACTATAGTCAACAACAAAACAAATTGTATTAAAAACTCAATGATCCGCATAATGACGATCCACCCGTCAACCGGTTACCGATTTGGTTTCCATAGCAATGGGCGGGAAAGCTCTTCGCGGTTCCCAGTTTTCTCCCCGTTAGGTATTGCGCGGACTGAACCGTACGATAGAGTCAGGACTTTGACAAATCGCCTTTTGGTTGGTTCCGTACCGGTGTGGAAACGGGTAATTATGGCGATCGGCTGGCTGAGGGTTTTTAATTTTTATGGTTATTAGGACTTTTCGGTCAGTTTTTACTCGGAACTCACAGTAAACCGAGGCTGACTTTATGTCTGAGGATATTTCGCGTACTTCTCGGCGTTAGATCGCACCAGTTCTGGTTGATGGAGAGAGGGGGGATGTGTATATTTCAGTTGTAGCCTGTCGTCGGACGACTTACAATGGCACAGACGGCTCCACCAGCTACATCTGGAAACACCAGTCCCTTTTTACGTTTTAAAATACCTCACTCAATTTTTGAAATTCAGTTTTCCCCGCTGTTTTTACCTACTCCGCAGCGATCGTTATTTGTTGGGTTTTTTAATAAAGAAGCTTAGAAACAAAAACAAAGAGAGGATAAATCAAAACCTTTGAAAACAGTCATCCTCAACTAAACTGGCGGGCACCTGTTCGAAGGTGAAGACATCATAAAACCCCGAATTTAATCATTTAATGTATACATATATAATTTTAAGGTTTAAAATGCACTGGCTTACTACAACTATTAGGTTTATTTGTTTGTATATTTGACGTTGAACGGGGAATTTTTTAAAATTATGATTAGGGGTTCTGAGCAGTGGGGGGTTTTTTCTCTTTTTTTTTTTTTGGTTATCTACGAATGTGAACACTGAAAGGGCTACAGATTCAGCCCGACTTCATCTGAGAAAAAAATTATTTAGCAATAATATGTATTGATAGTGTACACAAGATTAAAAATCAGATCGATAAGCATCTCTCTCTCTCTCTCTCCATCTCTCTCACTCTCCTCTCTCTCTCTCTCTCCATCTCTCTCTCACTCTCTCTCTCTCTCTTTCTCCATCTCTCTCTCTCTCTCCTCTCTCTCCATCTCTCCATCTCTCTCTCTCCATCTCTCTCCTCTCTCCATCTCTCTCTCTCTCTCTCTCTCTCTCTCTCTCTCTCTCTCTCTCTCTCTCTCTCTCTCTCTCTCTCTCTCTCTCTCTCTCTCAAGGCCTTGTAAAAAGCCATAATGGCTTTTTGTCTTCTAGCAACTAAACACGTTCCGAAACCTGAAATGATAAAACTTTGTAACCCTAACGACTAATTTCCACCCTCGGGTAACCATCAAGATAAATCTTTGCTGGTGTTTGCTTTGAATGACATTTATCCATTGGAATGGGGTGGGCAATACTGGCCTTAATGTATACTACAAATGGGGTATAGCAATACTGATACAGAAAAACCAACCCAGCCTTTGTTATTCCATTAAAGTTAGATCTCTCGAAGCTGTAGCACGATGTAAGGGATCCAAAAAAACCCCGGGCCGCCTCTCTTTAGCATGTATCGTCTCTCATGACCTCCCCCGTCTTTTGAAACATAAAATCTTTTTATAGAAGAAAAAAGAACCTAAGAAATCGAGAAGTTAAAAGAAACTAATGAACTCACTGGCTTCCAGGTGTCACCAAGTGCGTACAATGCGCCGGTTGGCTTCTTCTCTGAGATTCTTGTCAGATTTGTCGGCTAAGAAAGCAAACCTGGGAGATGGTGGTGATCTTAGTAATGAGACCGATTACGTCGGAGTAGAGTTCCGGGTCGACGGCATTCCCTTCCCTCAGTTGTCTCCCCTATCGTCGACGGGAGGGAGGCTGGGCCCGAAAATATGTGGAAACAGCCACGGTCTCGCGCGCGCCGTGACTGGAAACTGTATGTATGTAATCACCAGCCGCTTTCCAGTCGAACGATCTAGATGGGAAAGGGCCTATTTAATACTATTAGCAGCTTCTCAGTAAAAAAAAAAAGGAGAGAGACTGGATAGGTAGGGTACATTCAAAGGATCAGCCGGTATTCCATTTGGAATAAAACGAACCGAGGAAGAAGCGTTTAGGAAAATTCATTTTCAAAAGAACTCAAACAAACAAACAAAAGCCTGAAGACAAAACTGTTTACATTTTTGAAAAAATCTTATTTAATTCTGCTGAAATCTGTATTTTTCGAATTAACGATCAAACCCGGGATTAATAGCGGTTCGGCTCTTCACGGTTTGTTCCGCAGGAATGGCGAGAGACTTACGAGGCAGGGCCGCATACAACCATGAATCGTCCTTCCTATATGCGTGTGATCTTATTTAAAAAATGCTGGTTCTTGTTTCCTTTTTTTTTAAAAAAAAAAAGAGTTCTGAACTTGTTTTCTCAGCTTACGGCGCAGCACTTTTCCATTTATTTATTTACTTATTTATAAATTAAATTCTTATCGTTCATATCTAACACACAATTAGCTTTTGACTGTGAACGCTATAAGTATATTTCTAATGTCGGGAAGTGTTTTCTTCCTTAGTTTTGGAAAATGGCTTCTGCTGCATTATCGGTACAAACCATTTGCATTACACAATATAAAAATTCTCAAAAAAGTATGAATAAATAATTTTTAAATTACATCAGTTTGTTTTAACAGTTTGCTTTGGATCTGTATTGTATACGTCGTGTAAAAATCGCTTATCAGTCGTGCGATCAGTTTCTGTCCTCCTCCTCCTATTCGTGTATTATCGTGGTGCGTAATAAAAGCTACTTTTTTTAGAATTTAAAAAAGAAACAGATCGTCGTTGTACCCTGTCGAACAACCAGGCAAAATACAGACCAACGAAAATGTCAGGGTTCTTACTGCGAGCCAGTTCTTCGCCCACAAGGTTATGCTAATACATCGAGAAAGACTTAAGAGTTTATTTATCCGTTTTGTTTTAGAATCGAATCTCGGATTATTATTTTTTTTCTTATCCGATGAATGTTTTCCGCTTCTTTTTTTCTCCAAATCTAGGCATCCACCGAGTGCTTAGCTCAGAGACTTAGCATCATCATCTTCATCATCATCCCGTCCAGCTCTTCCGTCCAAGTGGCTACCGTCGCACCACCGACGTTCAGATGGTTTCAGAATGGCGGCTTAAAGTTTCTCGTGGTCAACTCGCCCTTTCTTTTCTTTTCTTGCCTACAGAAGCCCACACGGCAGCTTGAAGTTTCGCTAGCCGCGCTGCCGGATCATTTGTTTCATCCGGGCTTCTTCTCCCTCCTTTCGAGTCAGATTCCATTGTTTAGTCCGCCTGCGCGCGATCTGTGTTTGTTTTACCCCGGTGGACGTTAGCAAAACTGATCGCCCAAAGTGGCGGGCGGTCGCCCTGTGTTTGTGGTAGCTGAAAGAACCGGAATGTGAGGAGAGGAGGAGGAACGAAGTAAGTCGTCCGTTCATCAGTAGGCAAGCGCTGAACACAGAATGTCAAAGCAAAACAAAAGAAATTATAATAAGATGAGCTTTAAAAATATTTAAAAAAAAAAAAAAACGAACAAAAAAAGTGGAGACACATTCTTCACTTTAAGGTTTCGGTGACTACTCGCCATCATCAGAAAATAAAATATTAAAAAACCAACCCAAAAGTCTGTTAATATGTCACTTAATCATCTTTCGCCAGATTTTCGGACATTTTTACATGTCACCATGATTTTGTTTTTCTTTTACAAGGGGCGTAATAATATTGACCACGTGATCAGAAAACAGCCGGCCGGCCGGGTGTGGATTTAGACAATTCAGCTTTTGACAATGATGAGCTGGCAATGTTGGTGAAAGACATAAGTTAGCGTTTTCTTTCTTTCTTTTTTTAATTGTCGCAGCTATGGTTTTGAAAAGTTTTATTATTACACCTGGGGTTACTTACCTCCGGGTGGGAAGGCAGTCTTGCCATTTTCTGCTTATTTTCCGTAACGTTACGTCCGCCAAGATGGAAATTGACCTTTGACCCTTGCTTTCACATTCCGGAAGATTATTCCCCGCCCCCTTCTATGCGCCCCGGATTTTTCCGTCACGAGATCTGTCCACACAGCTTTCTCATCCGCTTTTCGGTCTCGTCACTGGAATTTGATTGGTCCTCTGGGAGAGAGAAAGGGTCTCATCACCACGGAGTATTATCGGCTGGTCCCTCCTTTCCTTGCTGCATGTCACTTCTAGTGTCATCACTGAGCAACAAAAGTTAAAGAAAACAAAATGCTACTATTAATAGCAGTAATGCCCGTTCCCTGTTTTTCCAATGAGTTTCAGCAATTATCTTAAGACATTGCGCGGAATTTGAAAGAAATCACCTTTTTTTTTCTTTTCTTCAGAACTATGTCGCTAGGCGCAGTAATTTCTTGTGAAAGCGGTTGTGACAAGATTTGTTCTTGTGACGTCATACGTCACACGCTAAACAATACTGACAGCCATTTTGCTAAAATATATATACAGGGTGATCAAAAAGTAAACTATACAGTGGAAAATGTATTGTTTTTATTTCAATATTTCAATACATTAATTCTTACAATAAAGTATTATAATAAACTATGTATTATAAATAAATGCTGAAAATGAGCCCCACCCACATTCGAACGTTTTATACATTCTCGAAAACGTTTTGCAATTCTTCAGATGTTATTCTTCTAATGAAATTGATGACGTTTTGCGTCAGCTAATCGATGGAATAGGGATTATTTTCAGAGCCCTTCGCTTTCACTGCTCCCCACAGGTACACGTCCGGGGGCGTGAGGTCAGGAGACCGTGCAGGCCAAATTCCTCTCGATATATCAGCCGATCACCGAACACTTCTTCCAGTTTCATCGACTGAGCAGATAGACGTGCGACCGGTGGCTTCATCCTGCTGGAAGCAGCCGTCTTTGATTTATTCTTCATTTAACTCACCAATAAAAGTATTCAGTGTGTCGTTACAATGACACCCTGAATTGATGGTTTTTCCAGAAAAATATAGGCCCAATAATGCGTTACCTTGATATAGCCGGCCATACGCCGATCTTTTCGTCATGAAGCGCTTTCTCAGACAGTTCATGGGGTGTTACAAGTAGACCAAATTCTGATATTCTGGCTATTAACGTATCCAGAGAGATGAATCCAGCATTCATCAGAAAAAAATGTTTCATCCAATATGTCGTCGCCGGTGTTTTTTTCCGTGTGTGTGTGTGACTAGTCTTCTCTTTCGTTTCAGAGAGAGGAGTCGTAACAAAATGGCGTCATAGTGGGACAAAGGCACCGAAATGCACATGTCCATCCACTTCGCAGTGTCGCTGATGACTTTGCTCTTGGGCGCAGTCTCCTACCTCATCGGCCTGGTAACCACAGCTTGGGTACGAACTGAGGGAGTACTCACCTTCGGGGTATGGGAGTACTGCGTTCTCGACGAAGTCAAATCGGACTGGAAATGCATATCCAACACGGCAGGTGGGTAGGGACATTTTTTAGTCTGCAGCCAGTCAGTCGAAAGGCGCCGCGTCTTCGAGTTTGAAGGGTTTTTTTACTGCATAGGATCAGACACCATTAAATTAACGGACCGTTCTTCTGTCTGACATGCGAGGAAGGTATTGCATCCCTATATTGGTTGGAAATACTCCGAAAACCTCCCTTGTTCTCTGACGTCGTCACGTCCAAATGAAATCGAAGTATCTAGGCTTTGCATCTTTCCCCCCCCCCCCGGCAGAGAATCTGACGGAAGTACCCCGTCAGACAAAAGCCCCGTTTCTGCCACTTTTGCCATTCCAAATCTCAGACGTCGTCGGCCTGTCATATCTCATTCAGTTAACCATTGGTCACACTCCTGTTTTCGTCTACGTTCTACCGCTGTCAGAACAAATCTTCCCTCTCCACGGATGGTGATGATGGCGAGTGCAGAGGAAAATGGAGCTGGCGAAAATGATATCTGTTCTGACAGCGGTGGAACCCGGACGAGAATAGAGGGAGTCTTTGTTGCTGATGGTGTTAATGGGACCATTGTTGTCATGGTTTTGTTATTGATGTTTATGTGATGTCAATGATGATGTCCCTGCTGATGTTGCTAATCTATCTTTGATATGATCTATGTCGATACCGTTGGTTTGGCCTTGATACTGCTGCTTTTAGTTAGTGTTGTGGCGGTATCGTTTGTATGGTTGCTCGTGTCTTAATGCTGTAGCACTGCTGGTATTTTTACTGATGTTCTTGGCGACATTTAGTGCTTTTTGCTATTAATAAAGTTAATAATGTTGTTCCTCGAAATTATTTCACTCTCCCCGCAACGGTGGGATCTAATGTCAGGACGTCGGTCGGTTGTTTGTAATACGTGAAATAATTCGCTCATGTTTCCAAAATGCCACTTATATTACGTGTGTGTTAAAGTCAACGGGGTCTCCTACAACCTCCCGATATATTCCGGCTCCATCGTACGTAAAAGTATTTAGAATTCTTCATTTTTAAAGTAAATGGAAAACAAACGCCTTGCCTTGCTTAGACAATATTCAAAACCCGGGAGGTTATCCATATTATTATTATTATTATTACTTAGCTATCAAGTTCCAGGGAATTAAACCGCGAACCGATATTTCGAAGAAATCTCTTGAAAATATCTTCCACTAGTTTATTTATAGCCCAGCTGCCAAACTACAAAAAGGTCAAACGGGGGAAAGGAAGGGAGAAAAAGATTTTTCTGGCGCTGGCAGAAGCCGATACCCGTCTGGTTTCCATCACCCAGACTGGAGGAGAACGAGTCCTCTAATTAATATAGCTGTCTGTCGAACTTTTGTTGTTGTTGTTGTTGTTTACCTGTAGAAACTTTCAAGATTTTCTTCCTCGTCCGGTTTCCCTCCCTCGGCCACACTGACGTTGTGTGGACGCCTCTCTTCGCCCGCCTCCTATTTAGCCATTAGCCCTGGCGGCAATAGCAACATCAGCACCACAGTCTGCTGTACAGAAGTGGCGTCTCCCACAACAATTAAAAAATAAATAAAATTCAGCTTCTCCCTCATAGAAAATAACTTTAAAATTTCGAACAAAGCGAAAGTAGAATAATCACCAGGCAGCTACTACTGCTGCTGCTGCTGCTGCCGCTAATATAATATAATAATAATAATAATAATAATAATAATAATAATAAATAATAATAATAATAATAATAATGAATAATTGTATGTCAGGAGATGCAGAATGAAAACCTCCAGTTGCTTTATTTCTCAAGCTTTACAACACACAGGGAAAGAAAAACTCACCATTTTTCAAAATGGCAGACAGAAGTCATCATTTACTATCATTCTCTTCTTGTTTTCCAATAAACATCTCTGCACATTTGTGAGAGCTGGAGCCGTTGGTTATCAATCTCATTACAATTTCTATAGTGTGCAGTCAGTGTGAGATGGCAATGACTTCTTCGTTGTCTGTGTGCCTTGTTTTAACCTAGACACGTACAGGTTTGCATTGTTCTGCCTGTTTCGTTTTCCTCTTCCTCCGCCCTGTCCCCTGGTCTCACCAACTCAGCTCATCTCGAATCTTCTCGATTCTCCCGCCAACATCCCCTTCCGTCTTTTCTTGAAGACAACGGGCAACCGTGAAGCCGATTATCGTACAGCGGCTCCTCCATGCTTTTCTCAGCTCCACCTATCTGAAGTTTGCTCGATGGCAATTGCCGACTTTGCAGGGACTTCTTACTGAGTACAGCGGAAAGGGCCTCTGAACGGCCATGTCTGCATCCTCTCGGTCCAGCGATACTGGAGCCGCTTAATTGTCTTCATTCCTCCTCCTCCTCCCCCCACCTCCACCTCAGTCTCTTCGGTTAAGTCTCGACCAGACTGCCTTCTAACTTGTCTAAACATTCTTTCGTTACCTACGAAGTTTTCTCTTCGCCGAGCTTCACCAAGAAGTTCGCTAATTCTTCGAGAGACAGAATTTCTACCTCTTGGTCTCCTGAAAACAAACACGTGCAGTAGGGTGTGATCTAATGTCCTTCCCGAACCGCGGCAACTCAGAATTCCACTATATATTATTATTATGATTATTATACCTATCGGCATCTTTCTTGAAAATCTGTCTATTTCCATAAATTACAGGTAGATCTTCTGGTCATTCTAATTCCTGTTTTTTATCCTCTATTTCTCAACTTAAGCCAATGCTGGTCGGGACATGGAAAAATTAACAGATACCACCTGGCCAGGCAATGACAAAACCGAGAGCATTGTTCTGGTTTACCTCTTTGAGATGCTGTTCTCTTACTCCAAACTTACCCATTACGTGATCTCTGATTTATTGGTTTTTCAATAAATAAAATCATATAAAAGTTTTCTATAATAAGACTTCAAGCCTGGTCAACGGCCATGTTTTGAAAATCTTATACCCATCTCAATCTCTTTAACCCTTTTATTTTTACAAGGCATTTGAACTTAGTTGATATAATCTTGTTGTCATAAAAAAGATCCAGTCACACAGTTGTATACAGCCATTTATCCCACAGTTAGTCTATTGGACTACAATATTTATTTAACTAGGTTTAACAAAGTAAGTATATAACTGTCCTCCATTATCATGTAGTTCCTAGGCCATACCTTCTAGTTTCATAAGGAGACCAAAGACACCGCGGTCCAACGTCTGTAGCCACACTTATATGATGTCTTTTAACTTTATTATCTTTTCAAACTTACTGAGAACCCTATCTGAACACGTCTCAAACACGCAAAAATTTCCGTGAGACACAGTTTCAACAAACCCCGTCAACTCTGTCTCAACTAACCACATGCCACATGACAATGTTTCTAGAAACAGGCAAGTCTTCTACAACTGCAACTAATTCTATGCTATTATTATGTCCCACTTTCAACAATTATCTTACTGCTCGTTCACATGTTGGGAAGTGTGAAAACTTTCCTGACAAAGAGGAAGATTACTTACTTACATGACTCAAAATACATTGTTTCTGCTGGAGTGTCAAAAATGTCTAGCCACTGTGCGCACACATTAGTGGTCAGGTGGCGCCACCTACTAGTGTCAGTCTTCTCATTATTAACTCTGCCTCAACTCGCCCCTGTTTCAACTAGCACCTGTATTTTTAATATTCCATTGGAAAGAATATACACGCTGTGCAACTAATCGGACTCTCGCCGTTTGTCTTAATGCTTAATGCGTATTATTATTATTAGCTGATATTTATATAGTATTTGATATTACGTATTATTTACTATAATTTATCAGCCTACAGCTTTCCGTTCCATATGTAATTTGTATTATTGTTTATTGTGCATTTTATGTTATAATTATTAAGTAATTCTAGCATTTTATTAGGTAGGGGAGACCGGGGTTAGTTTGTTAACAAAGTTCTACGAGGCTATAATCGACGTCATATACCTTGACCAACGATCTCAAAGCGTATGGCGTCGATTATAGCCTTGACTATACGTAAGTGTATGGCGTCGATTATAGCCTTGGCTATACGTAAGCGTATGGCGTCGATTATAGCCTTGGCTATACGTAAGTGTATGGCGTCGATTATAGCCTTGGCTATACGTAAGCGTATGGCGTCGATTATAGCCTTGGCTATACGTAAGCGTATGTCATCGATTATAGCCTTGGCTATACGTAAGCGTATGTCATCGATTATAGCCTTGGCTATACGTAAGCGTATGTCATCGATTATAGCCTTGGCTATACATAAGCGTATGACATCGATTATAGCCTTGACTATACGTAAGTGTATGACGTCGATTATAACCTTGGCTATACGTAAGCGTATGACATCGATTATAGCCTTGGCCCCCCCTATTGAACCTTTTTTTTTCTTTGAAATAATTTATTGGAAACTTTCTCTAAAGATAATAGTCTGATATCAGAAGAAAAACAAATGAATACGTGATTTATTTTTAAGATATATTATTATTATTATTATTATTATTATTATTATTATTATTATTATTATTATTATTATTATTATTTCAAAAACAACTATTTAGAATTTCTTTTCCGAAATTGAAATCGACTGGTAATCGATTGACTCTAATTTTCTGTCTTTTGTCTTCTTGCAGATTTTAGTATGGCGGCTCAAGCCTTTTCTATCCTGGCCATTCTCTGCTACGCATGCGCATTCTTTCTGTACTTTCTGTACCTTATCTTCCCATCGCTGTACAAATCGAAGCCAATCACGATGGGCCTGTGTCTGCTGGCGTTTTCAGTGGGTAAGTATAACAACAACGACATTTGTTTCGTCGTCTGTTGCTCGGAATTCTTCAGGATGAGAAAATACTTTTCGCTGGTCTTTGTTGTTTCCATGGAAGCACGCATCCCGCTAACTGCGGAGGTGGATGGGTCTGCAAGCAGACGAATAGTATGTATTTATTTGTGCGGTCCCATCGACAGCTAAGAGTCGCCCCAAGACGAACAGCAATTTTAATTTGCATCTTCAGCATTCCGATTTACCAGTCGCCTTGACGACTGCGCACGCGCAGCCTTTATTCATCTCCTGGGTGAAGGAGGGGAGCTGCCAACCTAAACAGGCTGTGAAGGGGAAGTAAAGAAAGAAAAAAACAAACAACAAAAACAGACAGCAGATAAAACTTTGTTGTTTTTGTTTAGAATATTTTGTAAAGTTTCCTTGAACTGTTTTTAGAAACTCTTTAATGGTTGTGCGTTTGCGAACGTCAGTCAGAGTGAAAGCTGACGGAAGTAAGAACATATTTCGGAGTTCTCCTCTTCTCACCCACCACCATCCCTGGTATTTATATAAATAACTAATCACCAAAAAAAACAAACAACAAAAGCGAAAATAACTTTGTTCTCTTCTTCCGCGATCATCGCCGTCTGCAAGTGAGGAGCAAACATGATGAGGCTTCAGCAGAAAAGTGAAAGGTCCCTGCCAGAATTTCTCTATTTAGTTGTGGTAGGGAGCTGGATTAGAAGGAGCGCACACGACGGATTGGTACAAGGGAGAGTGAGAGAGCGAGTATGAGAGTGAGTGAATGTTGTTTGTGAGTGAGAGACTGTGAGAAAGAGAGAGGTTATTACAGAGAGCTGATGACGTCAGTACAGAGAGAGAGGAGAGAGAGAGATGGAGAGGTTATTAAAGAGAGCTGATGACGTCAGTACAGAGAGAGGAGATGAGAGAGAGAGATGGAGAGGTTATTACAGAAAGCTGATGACGTCAGTACAGAGAGAGAGAATGGAGAGAAGAGAGAGAGAAGAGGAGTAGAGAGAGAGATGGAGAGGTTATTTACAGAGAGCTGATGACGTCATTACAGAGAGCGAGAATGGAGAGAGAGAGAGAGATGGAGAGGTTATTACAGAGAGCTGATGACGTCAGTACAGGAGAGAGAGAGATGGAGAGAGAGCAGAGAGATGAGAGGTTATTACAGAGAGCTGATGACGTCAGTACAGAGAGAGAGATGAGAGAGAGAGAGAGATGGAGAGGTTATTACAGAGAGCTGATGACGTCAGTACAGAGAGAGAGATGGAGAGGTTATTACAGAGAGCTGATGACGTCAGTACAGAGAGAGAGAGAGATGGAGAGAGAGAGGAGAGATGGAGAGGTTATTACAGAGAGCTGATGACGTCAGTACAGAGAGAGAGAGATGGAGAGGTTATTACAGAGAGCTGATGACGTCAGTACAGAGAGAGAGATGGAAGAGAGAGAGAGAGATGGAGAGGTTATTACAGAGAGCTGATGACGTCAGTACAGAGAGAGAGATGGAGAGAGAGAGAGAGAGAGAGATGGAGAGGTTATTACAAGAGAGCTGATGACGTCAGTACAGAGAGAGAGAGATGGAGAAGAGAGAGAGAGAGAGAGAGAGAGATGGAGAGGTTATTACAGAGAGCTGATGACGTCAGTACAGAGAGAGAGATGGAGAGAGAGAGGAGAGAGAGAGATGGAGAGGTTATTACAGAGAGCTGATGACGTCAGTACAGAAAGAGAGATGGAGAGGTTATTACAGAGAGCTGATGACGTCAGTACAGAGAGAGAGAGAGAGAGATGGAGAGGTTATTACAGAGAGCTGATGACGTCAGTACAGAGAGAGAGAGAGTTCTTTGCATCAAATTCAGATTTTTCGTTCTTCGTGGTCGATGGCCATTTGATAAGAAATATTTAAAAAATCAAATTCCACGATAAATTTGACGGAGTCAGGACTTTTTTTAAAATTACCTTTTTCTTCTTTTTTCGTTCTAGTGAGTTTACAGATAATGACGATGGTCGTCTTCGGGGTAAAGGTCAGACAGTTTCTGACTGAAGTGGAGCTGAAGCACTTTTCCAGATATTTGGGACCACTGCGAATTTCCTGGTCTTTCGCTGCTGCCATTGTGTCCACTATCTTGGCAACGGTCGGGGGCGTGTGCACTTTCATAGAGCTGAGGAACATCACCATCGACGAATTCGAGTGAATGTCGTCGGTCGATCGGCCGGCCTCACGCGCGAGAACGACGGACATAATAAGACGCTCTGCCTTTCTAACCCGAATCTACACTATTCGTCCATCCATTCTCCAAACAACGCAACATTGGTATTTTTAACTCTCATATATTCTGCGTTCTGGACATGTCTTTTGAACGAGGAGCTGGGAACTTTGAGAGCTTTTATCGGAGACCTTTCAGTGGGGACTAGAACGTCAGGCTGCTCTGAGCCGGGCTAACACGATGGACAGACGACCTTTTTTCCTGGCTACAGGTGAGAAAACGTCTGTTGGCTACCAAAGATGCTAGCTTGACGTGGACTTGCTCGGAGCCCCGTCAAGCGTCAGATGCAGCAGCTAGCTGAACCGGTGGGTGGGTGGATCCGTTGGAGAATAAAGCAGACTAAAGTTCTATGGGTACATTTTCGTTCGCTAAGGTCGCTGGAAACTGCAAACGATCGAGATGCTTCTCCCAGACTTCTGAATGCAGCCTTCATCGACTGTAGCAGCCATTCGTTTTCAGGTATATTGGTGTGGGACGAACAGGGATACACGCTTAAGTAGCACCGGCTGAATAATGGTGGCGGAATATTTTAAAATACAGCAGGTTTGGCATCTGCAGGGTGAAAAGTTCGTTCCATTTAAACGAAACCCATCTTTCAGATGGCCACCCACTCTTGCTAGACTTGTGTGCGTAGGTCGCATGAACGTGCCACCGGGCAGGTTTTCTCTCCCGAGCGACAGGAGATACATCAAACCGGCTCGTTTGCCGACTGAGCTTTGAATGCTAGTCTTTAGCCGTGACAGTGCAGTAGTCCGATGACTGGACCACCCACGGTCTCTAAATATTACGAGCACCAGAGAGGTGCGATCAATGCAATCACTAATGAGCCAGTCGGGGGGGGTACGCGGAAGTTGTTTCCCCTTTTAATCGTCTTTGCTTGGCGACGCCTGAGCCTCGTTGTTGGATACTTCTTGTATCCCGGTCATCCTGAATAAGCCGAAATGGTTGCCGGCCTGCCTGTGTGAACTCACCTACAGTAAGACCAGGTTTTTGGTCAACGTTTGAATCTTCCCCGCCTTCCGTCGTCAGGATATTTTGATAACGACGCATTTGTTGAGTTTCGCGAAGTGAGTTTGATTCCAACTTCCGGCTGCGCGTGAACAAAGAGATCCTGTCCAGGCAGTGGCTGTAAAATGTCCCCTTAGCCATTGTTCAGCAGACTCTTATGTAGAGGTCGACGAAGCTAGTTCAGCCAGAGGAGGAATGCAAGACTAACGGAGGTTGGGAATAATTTAGTAGACGGTAAAAGATGACTTCTGAACAAGACCTTGGTTCGCCCACGTCTAGGAACATGTAGCCGGTGAGAGAAATCCTCGTTTATAAGAATCCTTCCAGAATTTAAAGGGAAAAAAAACGTATCAGATATTCAGATCGATTATCAATACTAAATCGTGCGCCGTTACTGTGTTGCTAACTCCAGCTGTTGACTTCTTTCTCCCGCCAGAGTTAGTCTGTCTGTTCCTCTTCACTGGGGCTCGTTTAGCTTGGGCCATTGTTTTCGATTGTTTCTCTTTTTAATTATCGCTGGCTGGGAAAGGTATCTGTCCCCAACCTGGTACGTACTGTAAAGATGCTGGTATTTACTTAATAAGATTCCCTAAATCCGAAAAGAAGCAGAGAGGCAGAACAGTTTCAGAAATGAAATGTTTCTCATCTCATGCCACACACACACACCACACACACACACCACACACACACACACGCACGTGCACTTATAAACTTATAAAGAACAAAATCAGAAGACAAAAAAACTGTAATTAAAGTGAAACAAAATTCTAATTAACAACAATATACAAGGATTAAAAAAAAGAAACCTTTAAAAGCTCTGTCAGTCAAGTTCCGGTAATAATAATAATAATAATAATAATACCCTGTTCTATACTGTACATTCAATACACAGAGAATATATAATTTAATTAGTTATTCCAGGAATAACTACCACCAATGAAGACTGATTGGTAATATTCAAAGTAGGTCTCTTACATCTGATGTACAATGACTCGTTTATTTTCAGTGTAAAGTCTTGAGATTGGGGGTCACTGAAACGAATCGCAAAGCTACAGTGTCAAACTTTAAAGTTAACTAATTACTCTGTCTTTCTCAATCCTACATCCTAAACGTATTACAGGGTACTGTTTTACTCTTTAATCTGCCTTCAAGGTTATATTTTGCTTTAAAAAAAGAAATAGCTTATTTGAAACTAGATCAGGAAATTATTTCAAGGCAATAACAACCATTCCTTGGAGAAACTGACAGAAAAAAAAGTAAATGATGCGCTGATAGATCAATAAAGAACACCTAGAGCATAAATACAAGCCAATGTTCAATCATTTATGGCCAGAAACCATTACCTACGGAAATGTAAAATAACTAGTTATTCAAAAACAAAGTTATCAAAAATAAAAGAAATCAAAATGAAACCAAGCCACGCCAAATACTTGCAATTTATCGGCACCTGCGATTCTTGTAGAGTGATGTGAGAAAACCGGTTACATTTCAACAGAGTATGTAGAGATCCAAGTCCCAAAACCGAAAGTGAACGTAATTTAAAGACTAACAAAGTCACGGGCTGATTCTTTTTATAGATACATATGTGTGTGTGTTGTGTGTGTGGTGTGTGTGGTGTGTGTGGGTGTGTGTGTGTGTGTGTGTGTGTGCAATAAGAGAGAAAAGCGTTCTTGTAGTACCAAGTGCTTTGGAACTTTGCACAGTGATGTGACTATTGTGCCACAAGAAAGGGAATCTGTCTTATCTGTGGCGAATGCATTGTCGAGCCGCAGTTAATTCGGCCGCTTCAAGAGCAGAATCATCTATAGGTCTGAACCACTATGAGAGAAGCAGACACAAAAAAACAACGCCATTTGTTCGAGCTCAGAACTCTCTACATCATTGGTAGGGATCATCAGTATAGGAAGATTCCTTAAAGCGGGTTCGGTACACCACCACCACCCCACTCTTCTCTCAAATTATTTCGATGAAATCCAGTATCCGACATGTACAGGCGAAACGGGACGATGACTATTAGCCATTCGGGCGTTTCCGAGCGTGTTCAGACAACCGAAAGGTAAAGAGTTAAAATTTTAAAGCTTTGGTGGTCTTTAAACTGGTTTAATGGAATGAGGGATAAAGTATTCTGGGGGACTTTAAAATTTTGTATTTAAAATCAAGTTCTGCGTTCTTAGACTGGCGAACTAGAAGCAGAAAATGCAATATGCTGAGTTTATTAATAATTTTAGCAATAAAATATTGGAAATTAGTAGTAAGATGTATTAAAAGCGTTTGGACTTTGTGTTTATTTAATTCAAGAGAAAAAAACATACTTTAAGAACAAAGTCCGTTTTTCTTTTTTCTTACCTTATTGAGAACGAAAACTCGAATGGAAACTATTTTCCTATTAAGAAGTACATTTATATAAACTAAATCATAGAGCATTGTGAATAATATGTTTATACGATAACCTGGTTGTATTTGTTTACCACCTGGCCAGTGAAGGTTAATCTAGGATTACTGTAAGTAATAGGGCGAACTAATCTGTTATGCGTTATGTTAAAATATAGAAAATTGTGTAAAACGCAATAAAGCAAAAATGGTCGATAACGAAATTTAGATACCACCAAATAAACCAATAAACAATAGACTAATATGAACAGCCGATACCAACGAAAACCACGGTATTTAGATAGATTTTGCATTTGATATACACAATTTTTTATATTCATGGTCAAAGTTCGTGGAACTGAGTCTTGTGCTGGCGTCGTCAAGATTCCGCAGAATGGATGATGATCCAAGTCGAATTAGAATCAGGAACAAAAAAGTACACCGGGGAACTTTCAAACTTTGAAATAAGGAGAATGTTTGGATTTTTTGTCGCTTTTTATTCAGAGAACGGCTGTATAATGGTGAATTCCTACACCACACACTTTGGGGAGAAAAAATGGTTATTCGTCTGTTTTAATGGTAGAGGTAAAAGCTGTGACGGATCGGTCGCCATCTTTAAGTAAGCAGATGGAGGAGTGGTTGGGGAGGGTTTTCCTAATTCGGGGGTAGGTCGCTCTGGAGATGGGGCGACGACGGCGTTTTTCGAAAGAAGTTTCACAAAATTATGTTCCCTCGCTTTCTTTTTTTTTTTCCAGTGGGGAAAATAACATAAAAAGATGGTTGGGGGTTGGGGAAGTCAGTTAATCGATTGACAGCACCAGGTTCTCGGAAGCCTTGCAGTACGATCGCGAACCACTCGCAGATACTCTAGCCTCGCGATCTGTACCATCTGGAGACAGGAAAGAGATAGCTTGGAGCGGCGACGACGACACGTGCGAGAAATTGTGCGGACCAGTGACTTTGGGTTGATGGCCCGTAGAAAGTAGGATGCATCTGTCGTAAATGAGTATCCTAGCCTAACTGAGACACCTTTCCGGGTTATATATATATAGCATAGCCCAAAGATTTCCCGCTAGTTTGAGCACAAACCGTTCAGGCCGTGCAGTAACCTCGGAAGAACGAAGTGATGAGGAGTTATTAAATCTTCGATAAAAGAGATCTGTCGTCGTGCTCCATCGCGGGTACTCGACGTCGTGAGGCTCGAACATGTTCATTTATTTTTTAGTGATGTCCGTACAACTATTCGAAATGTCATTTTCAGAATTTATGAAGATCGCGTAGAGCTTGTGTACACGTTCAGGCATGGAAACCCCTCAAATTCGGGGCTCTGCGAGTTCTGGGCTTTCTAATGGTTTGAGGCTTGTGGCGTGATACCCATTATGATTAAGCATCTTTTAAACGAATACACGCAAGAGGGTATTCTGAACAATGGATATGTAGCCAGTGAAATTTGCATACCAGTCAATGAATAGGGCTTTTGTTTCAACCATACACTAAATGTCTGCTCGCGCCACCACGCAGTTCTATTGTGATTGACAGCTGGTGGTAATGCCAAAACCCCTCAACAGTCTTTCTGTGGGCCGGCCCATCTGGACTATGTGGATTGGTGAAAGTTTTGCTTGTCTACAATGTCTATGAATTGCCGGTATCCATATTGCATAAAACAAGACGACGGCTTTTATTTACGTGTCACCATTGGTTTTCGTCGAACGACTCTCTCTCACTATGACAAAACCCGTTCAGGAGCTGTTGTGCAGTGGCTACATCTTCCTTCCTTTAGCAAGCAGAGTTTCAATGCACGCCCCCTATGGGTGGAAAGATGTTGACTGGAGATGCAAATCTTTAAGGGTGATACGAGCATTTTAACAAGGATCTGTATGTTCCAGAATATCTAAATCGACTAAATCTTTTTCCCCACCCGGACGTATTCGGACATAGCAAACTGCAGCGTCAGGCGCCTTGCAGAGAGAGAGAGAGAGAGATGACGTCAGTACAGAGAGAGGGAGAGAAAGAGAGAGAGAGATGAGAGAGAGAAGAGAGAGATGACGTCAGTACAGAGAGAGATTGAGTCAGTAAGAGAGAGAGAGAGAGTGAGTCAGTGAGAGAGAGAGATGACGTCAGATAGAGAGAGTTGAGATAGAGAGAGAGATGACGTCAGTACAGAGAGAGATTGAGTCAGTAAGAGAGAGAGAGATGACGTCAGTACAGAGAGAGATTGAGTCAGTAAGAGAGAGAGAGAGAGAGAGAGAGAGAGAGATAGACATGACGTCAGTACAGAGAGAGATTGTGTCAGTAAGCGAGAGTGAGATAGAGAGAGATGACGTCAGTACAGAGAGAGATTGAGTCAGTAAGAGAGAGAGAGATGACGTCAGTACAGAGAGAGATTGTGTCAGTAAGAGAGAGTGAGATAGAGAGAGAGAATTAGAGAGTGAGAGAGAGAGAGATGACGTCGTACAAGAGAGATTAGTCAGTAAGAGAGAGAGTGAGATAGAGATAAGAGAGTGAGATAGAGAGAGATGACTCAGTACAGAGAGAGATTGAGTCAGTAAGAAGAGAGAGAGAGAGAGAGAGAGAGAGAGAGAGGAGAGATGACATCATACAGAGAGATTGAGTCAGTAAGAGAGGGAGAGAGAGAGAGAGAGAGACGTCCCCAGTAGAGAGAGATTGAGTCAGTAAGAGAGAGAGAGTGAAAGAGAGAGGGGAAGAGAATAGAGAGAGAGTGTGTGAAAAGAGTGAGAGAGAGAAGATGACGTCAGTACAGAGAGATTGAGTCAGTAAGAGAGAGAGAGAAGTGAAAGAGAGAGAAGTGTTGAAAGAGAGAGGGAAGAGAGAGAGTGTGTGAAAAAGAGAGAGAGATAATTAGCATGAATGAAAAATAGTATTTGGAACTCTACGTCGAGTGTAAATCCTGACTGGGAAACTCTTCTAAGAAACAACAATGCATTGATTTGCAGAAGATTTTAAAAAATATAAATTCATGGTAGTTGCTTCCGTTTCTGACGTACAATGGGTCTTTCGACTAAGGGTAAAAGTTTGTTTTTGTAACATCCTGTATTATTAGCTACGCTATACCAATTATTATTATTTATTATTATTATTATTATTATTATTATTATTATTATTATTAAGCATATTTAACATAAACCCGTAAAGTGCCTCTATAATATTAAATGCGTCAGAATCATGTCTCCAAACAGTGGTTAACACCTTACTCCCCACATCTTAACTTTATTTCTTTTTCATCTCAAATATCAAACTAATGCAATTATTTACGTGTAACTAAGAGGTTTATCAGACACGTATCTGGTGCTATCGGCGCTGTATCTCGTCGGTACGTGACTCGGGGAGAGGCGCCCTCTTGCGTGTGTACGGAGTGCCGCAGGCTTCGATGTCGTAATAGCTCGGCGGAATCGCTTTACGCCACCAGCTGCTGCTGCTGCTGCTGTTCTTCCGGCGACATTTTAGAATCAAACAAAAACAACTCTGACCATGAGTAGATCGATCGCCATTATCTGTCTATAAAATTCCCAATGCCAACCAACTCTTACTTGTAATACATCGGAGAAAGATGTTACTACTTCATCGATTTTCGCGCGCGTACGTGTGTGTGTGTGTGTGTGTGTGTGTGTGCGTGTGTGTGTGTGTGTGTGTGTGTGTGTGTGTGTGTGCGTGCGCGCGCATACGTTTTCCCAGCAGCCGGTCGAGCCGGCGAGATGGTGGTCGATGAAGGCGCTGCGACGGCGATCACATCGCCATCTGGTGCCGCGCATGTTCGCAATGGCGGCCGTCTAACAAAACACGCAGTGGGTGACCGCGTGTTCCAGGACCTCTGGTGTCTGCAAGAACAAAACCGTATAAACCAAAGTTGACAGTCAAGGCCAAGGTGGGTAACGAAATGTAATCTTCATCGCCTTCTTTTTGTTTCTAAATACAAGAATCCCTCTAGTTTTTAATTACGTAGAATGGAGTGTTACAAATGCATGTGCACGCGAGATACTACGAGACGTGCGAGATCACATCTAAAAGTGGGAGTGGCGACTGCGCGTCGTTCTCGAAGGTGATAACGGACATACAAAATTGTTCAATTAAAGGCAAACATTTCACAGATTCATGATAGATTCATTCAAAATGGCTCAACCAGGAATACACTACTGTGAATGCTGTACGTTTAGACAGGTCATCGCCGTTCTAAGTTATTACTTTAAAGGGTTAATAATTATATCTGGTTTTTATCCGACAGTCGTGAACCGTCCATGTTCTGCTGTAAAATTATAGCTCGTGAAATACCAGGTCCTCGGTGGCAGCAGCTTCACTACAGGGAATTTGTTTTTTTTTAATGCAATCCTCCATTTACAGGAGAGGACACTGCCAGCATTTCTCTCGTAGAGAGGGAGGACATGCAGCGAACTGGTCATCGTGGAGAGGCAGGGCAGTGCTCCTCTTCCCCAAACTCCGTCCCTAGCCTGCACGTGTGTTCTTGTTGTCTTAGTGACGGAAATAAGTGGAGCGTGCGTGCAGTGGTAGTCCGCTAGAGGGCGTTGTCTGTCTCGCGCCACGAGGGTGCCGGCATTCCCGATTTCGGAAGGAAAACCCCTACTATAAATCGTCAGGAATAAATGGAGTATGTCAAACCGAGCCGACCCAGACCGGGAAATAAACTTGACTCCTCGGCCCCCTGGCTTATCTGTAGTCTATCTAGCCACTGCCCCCCCCCCTGCCTTGGCCGTAAGGGTAAGGCAGACAGGTCTCGGGTCGTACGAAGACGGAGACAGGTGATCGCGAGAACTGCGTGTTATGGTTGGCGATGCGCCTCGGATCTGCTGCGGCGATCGCCATTGAAGCTTGGGACGGATGCGCTTTAACGTGGAAATCAAAGCCAATCTCTGTGTAAGCCGACTGCGGTCTTGTCGGACTGGTGGGCGAGAGGACGGGGCCAGTCAGTCCACCGTTTGTTGGGGACTCGGCGTTGCGATTTACGAGAGAGAGAGAGAGAGAGAGAGAGAGAGGTGGGGGGGGGACCTGACTGTTTTCCCATGTTGGCTGTCTGTTCGTTCTACTGGGTCAAATCCTAGAAAGCAGACGACGTTGGTACCTCACATGAAAACGTAGCCATGGTATGTGAGCTGGGTTTTTTTTGTTTTTTGTTTTTTTTTAAAATGAAATGGAACTGTGAGCCGGTCGGGGTAGTGCCTGGCCAGGGTCCAGAAGCAAACGTTGACAGATAGAATGACAAGAGAGCAGAAGCAACAATTAGTCAAAAACGGGGCGCAGCGTGAAGATGCGACTGCTTTAGGACCACGAGACTCGTCGGAACGCGATTGTTGACAAGCCTCGAACTGGTTCTGAAAGTCCGAGAAACTTAAGGGGGGGGGTTGTTTGGCGCGCACATGTTATATTTGTGCCCGTTATTTCGAAATACCATTTAGTCTTCTTTGTAAAATTCTAGTTCGGCGAGGGTTAATAGGGGTCGTACATAGGCTTGATCTATAGGTCTGAGTGCGACCGTGAGACCTCCACAAATCCACGGGACTTATATCTGTCGGCAGAAGCGCTGGATCGTTATCCTTTTAATGTACAAGTGATAAATTACCCTGCGCTCTCTGCCGATCAGTAATCCATATGGCTGCTGTTGCTGGTACTGAGAGAGCTGTTGAAAGTTGATTTCCATCACTGCTTATGTGTTGTCACTCGAACTGTTGCTATGGGGACGCTGTCGGAGTTTTGTTCGATTTGTTCAGTAAGTCTCGGGATAATTTCTTTTTTAAAGAGAAAATCGAAGCTTCTACCAGACAAGATGGGGTTGGGAGGTGGCATAAAGGAAAGTAAATCGCGCAAAGCAATAAAGGGGCGCAGAGGGGGATGTGTAGGTTGGCTTTGCTAACCATCTTCATTGCTTACACGGGCGTTCGATATATATCAGGTTCATTACGAATAGATTTTATTCTGATAAAAACATGGCGAGGTAATGGTGAATGGTTTGAAAACAAAAATAGCAGCCCAGCACGTCTCCAAGGGCAGGTGTTGTGCTGACTGCATGCAAAACCTTGGGCCTGATGAAGGACCACGAGGCTCTACTGCTACCGATAACTTTCGCGTTTGCGTTCCGATACCTGATCTTTCCTTTTTGTGTTGTGGTGAGATGCGCGTAGGTGCAGGTGTAAAGTTCGTGTCTGCGCGGTAATCTCCGAGGAGAAGTGAGTGGGAGAGGCCGAAGCACCTCGTGTAGCTGGCCAGCGTTGGGGGGGGGGAGCGTAGTGCGACCGATGTTAGGAGGAAGCTCATATATTTACCATCTACTTGAGTTTTGTTTGTGGGAAGCTGATTGATCGCGTTACTATTGGCGGCGTCCGTGCTGGTGTCGTGTGAGGGAGAGATCAGCTCTAACCGGTAACCTACTTATTCGCTGTTTAGCTTCGTAAACGGGAAGCAAGCAAATTAATTAGAAGCAGGCAGAGCATGAATGAGAGACGGGTTATCGCGTATCACCTCGCATTATTGCTGATGCTCAATAGCCACAGATCGCGAGTGAACAGCTGAATAATTTCTCACCATCTCCCACTAAAAGGAAGCGGTTATCCAATTGTAAATGTAACTGGAGAAATGCATCCATTCCCCATAGTAGAGCCTGCGCATCTATCTAAGCTGTGCGGAAGATCTGTGCGACATGCGACATTTTCGGTGGGAGGGACTATATCTGTCTGTTGTGGCAGTTAGTCGGGCGGGCTGCTGCATTTTTCTTTCTTAAAAAAAATGGTTATTCCTAGATAGAGAGCCAGGCGTCACTAGAGGTGCAAGGGGCGCAACTGCACCCGGGTCCACTATATTATAGTGGCCGACACCAATATGAATAAATGACAAGCCGTTCGGTTTGGCTACTGACTTAAAACCCAGCTCTGTTCATTTTCAGATCTAAGTTTTCGTATATCGGTAGAAGCGCACGTACACAAATTTCTTTGCATTTAATAGATCAAGAATTTTTAGGTGAGCACGAGTAATCGGTCCTGTTTTGACTTTATTCTTATTTGATCTTCTCTTCTAATGTTTGTAGTTGTTGGTGAACTAGCGATTTTGAAAAGCACCAAACAGAACCCGTGTTATTAGCCTTGGATAGGAACACTTCTAATATAAAATAATTTCTAAAAGTCCTCTATTTTCTCGGTATTTTCCAATGATATAAAAACTCTCATTCCTCAGATATTCTAATATTTAAAAAAGTATGCATATTTCCTCTTTAGACATCATAAATTTATCGTCCATAAAGAGTGAAGAACTTTTCTGATAAATTAATTGCTGTTTTAGGTGTTTAGGGTAAAGCTAACAATATATATATATATATAACAAGGAAACTCTTGCAACAAAGAAAACAGCTGACGTTCTGTTTTAAGAAAATAATACGATTTTTTGCCCCTTAAATAAAAACTCTCCCAATAAATAAAAAAGGAAAAAAAGCTTACTTTTTTTTTTTTTAAGAAACGATATGAATTATTGCCCCTTAAACAAGAACTCTTCCGATAAGGGCAAAAAGGTTTACCTCCTGCACTCTCGCGTGACAGTTGTTGTTATAATAAATTTTGTGAACCGTAGGATGCCACTGAATTATGGTTTTGTTGAATTGGCGTTCGTTCCACCCGCCGGGTCTCATAAGTTGCTTTAGCCGACAGTAGGAAACGTTAACTCTTCTCTCCCCCTCTGCGTTAGCTTCGTTCCTCCGCCACGTGACCAATCAAAGAACAAAACAAAAAAAAAGGGGGTTGGGAGGGGCTTCCTGTGTAGGTCGTACCTGCGGTCAGTCAGTCTTTATACTTCCTCCTCCTCTCCTCTTTCCCTCCCATTTCTCTCTATTCGTATTATTTTAAACCGTGTTTCATTCATCCCAAGGAAAAATTACAGTAGGTCTCATCCTCCTTAACCCCTTCACACATCTCCATCCCCTTT
Organism: Nautilus pompilius; assembly: GCA_018389105.1. NCBI lineage: Eukaryota > Metazoa > Mollusca > Cephalopoda > Nautilida > Nautilidae > Nautilus > Nautilus pompilius. Next base: position 568,770 of record JACATO010000368.1, read on the forward strand.
CTTTCTTTCTTTAATTGCAAACCTCGGCGTTCTTCGAGGCATCGCCAGCCAAACTATGTACGACGGTCTCCATGGTGACGACCGGCTGATCGATACACTTAACAGCTTGTGACAACTGTTGGGGGCCGAGAGCTCAGCTCGGTTAGACTGATATCAGCGGCAGAAGCCGAGGAATGGAGGAGAGGATTCGGGTGCGGAAGAGAGGAGCGGGAGCCGCCGCCGTCTGACTGGGCAGGTGAGTGGATGGTGGGAGGGTGATGCTTTGGTGGCCTGCTTTGTCCGTTCGGACCGCGCCAGCTTGTTTGGCACGCTCACCTGTTGCTGTTCTCCAGTGGAGAGAGAGAGAGATGGAGAGAGAGAATCGATTAAACGGCTCGCGCGCGCGGCCTCAGAACCTCTCTGGTTACTGGGAAAAGGCGGAGTCTCGAAAAGCGGAAGAATGCCTCCACCTGCGCGCGCCACGCCACTCTCTCTTGGCTGTCCCGGCCACAAGAGACTTGTTCCGTTGTGGTAATTTCCGCTAATAATAATAATAAATAATAACGAAAATTTTTAAAAAAAAGAAGGAACAACAGAGATGTGAGATTGTTTTTGTCTGGTCACAAACGTGTTCTAAAGTGGAGTCTCCCCCCAGCCCCAACACGTGCCCGGGTTCTGGGAATGGAGCCCTACGGTCAATACCTTAACTCCCAAAAGGCGGGGGAGCCAGGGTCCGGGATACGCCTCTCACCCCTTTTCTTGGGCACCAAACACTGTCTCACTGGAGGAGCTCCAAAAGCTCTTTATAACTGAGTTCCACACATTACCGGCCGCCGATAGCAGAGTTTATCGGACCGGACGGATGGACGGCCTTTTACCGTGGTGTAGCTTTCAGGTAGGAGGACCCCTCCCCCCCCCAAGTATAGAGTTACACTCTTACCAACGGTTCCTTGGATTAGCGATCCATAAAGTCGTCTCGGTGCCAATAAAAAACAAACAACAAAACCATTCATCAAAAACCTTTAGTTTAAGGTCACAGATCGCGGCAGTGGTTCGAGTTTTGCCAAACCCTGTTAATGCCCCCAGGTAACTCGTTTACCAACTTGGGGCTCGCAAAATACACCGATGATTAAGAGTTTATTTAACCAGTTGTTCTTTCAGCCCACAAAATAGGCTACTGCTTACTCCCAGCGTACACCAGTGGGTCAGTGTTCTCTGCACACCATCGACTGTCAGCCGTTAGCAGGTACTTCCCACGTCGCACTGGTGGTTCTGTGAGGCGCCACTCGACTATGAGTTCCTCGTAACCACTTCACCCGGAACAGCAGCTGGCTTCCTTTGAGAGAGAGAGACGGCGTCGGGTGCCGTCTCCAAGATAATCGCAGAAGAGATTTGGAGAATCTATCGATTTTCCTTTCTTCTCATTTTTCCCTGGTGGTGAGAATTTGGCACGATGCCCTTCGACTGGATGTCAGAGCAGAAGCGTGGATTTATTTATATTTCTCTCCCCCCCCCCCCGGGTTACTTGCCTCCTCCTGAGTGGGTTTTGATGGCGGAAATGCTCTTTTTTCTAAGCGCGTGAGGAAGAAATGTTTCCTTTCCTCTTTTTTTTTTGCCGTTACCTAACACTACTACTATTATTATTATTGGCTGGGCCCTTGTTTTGCCCCCCTAACGCGCGAAATGCTATAATTTTCCGAGGTCCCGGGAAAATAGATGGTGTGCTTATTTATCTTCGGACCCAAAATGGCTTCCCTAAGCTCTGACCGCTTGGTTTAGATTTTAGTTCATCTGAGGTCCCTCTGTCCACACTTACATCTTTATCTGGAGGGAAAATGAATGCCCAGAGTTTTGTATTTGTTTTTAATACCATCAAGATCGGGTTTATTTATTATTAAGCTTGTGAAAAGAACGGAATGTGATTGTGGTGTCGTCCGCGTACTGTATTATTTTCTGGGCTATCGGCGAATTTGATCCTTACCACAATGAATTCCTTTCTTATTGTACAGGACGTCCGGAATTTGATCCTTGCCAAATCCGATTGTTTCCTTATTGTACAGGACGCCCTACCGATACTAATACGTAGATAACACAGCGCTTAGAGGGTGGCCCTGTCTGACACCTCGGGCTTACCCGTTCTGACTCATATTTATCCGAGTTTCTGCGCAACACGGCTTAATTCGGCGGATAAAGTGTACCTTTAAATACTTCACGTGGTGTCCTGAACGGATAACTCCATTCCCTTTCCCTCGAAGGCCTTAGACTGGTCCAGCGATAGCAACGACGAAGGGGAATTATCAATGCCCATCTTATGTAGTAACTATGGCCGTTTGGCAGAAACCCAGAATGGGCTCTTATTACCCAGGCATTGTCGATCGCCTCCAAACTTTGGTCTCGGTCACGTTCAGTGGGTCTTTGATTATTTGCATATGTCAGAACTTCTTTTTTGTTTGTTTGTTTTCAAGTAAATGAAATTCCAACACGTTTATTCCGCGCTTCAAAAAGCATCCCAATCTAATGCATTTGCTTGATACGCTCACCCCAACAGCTGTAGCTAATTAGAGCCACCCGTCCGAACCTGTGAACTACGCACACATTGTAATTTTACACGGTGATTCGGAAGCGAGCGCGCAGCAGCTGCGAGAGTACAAATCCATCGCGAAGCTGTTCACAAGTAAAGATGAGGAGAATGGATGCGTAGTCCAGGCTAAAGGTTAATAATTAGACAGCCGCGGTGTTTAGTGGCGGGTCTGTGAGTTGGGATCAGTTTCCGTGGTGCGAGGGAGTACGTAGTTTCCGCTTTTCGTGGTCCGATAATGATGTCGCGCCAAGCTATTTAAAGCGACGAGTCCGGTCATTTAACTCACTGTTACCTTGAGGATGGGTGCAAGACGTCTCATTCCCTACTTAAATACAGCAAACAGCCTCGAGCTCGCCGGTTTTCCCCCAGTATGTGAACGCATTTCTTTCCCACTCTATTCACACTGCTATCTGAAATTTTGTTCGCCGACGTTCGATTTCCGTTTAAAAAGCAGCAGGAAATTCAGAAAAGCGAATTTCTTGAGAGGGTTTTTCCGAATGTTCATGACCAAAAAAGCTTCTCGAAAGGGGAAGCAACTCCTACCCCCCTGATGATAAATATGTATATATTGAGGTGAGAAGAGAATGGAAACTTATTTATTAACCTGTACCTTTTGGATGAACACAGCTTCGATATTCATTTCCCCGATGAACATTTCGGAAACTGTTGTTTCTAGAAGGAAATAAACTTTATCCGGATCTTCCACAATCTCCACTAAATTCTGAAGTCCATATTTATACTATGGAGTGGTTCCCTAGTAAATGGCTGACACTTGCGGTGGCTGACAATAAAATCTACACGTAAAAAACAAATGATAAATTAAAGGGTTGTTCAAATACTATTATTTAACGAAAGTTAGTTGATTACATTTATCCTGCAAGGGTCGTTGTTTTTGGAAAGAACCGCATTACATCTGACTCCGAGGCCGAGTCACGTATAAACAACCCCTTTCAACTACTGACAGGTGTTATTAACGAACCGGAGGTATTTTTGAAGGTAAATTTTCTCACTTCATATAAACAACGTGAGCATTCATCACGTGCAATTTTAAATAAAATGCCTTTGTTCTCGTTTTGGGAGAAAATATTTTAGTTTTTGTTGTTGTTGTTGTTGTAATGTACGTTAACTTCGACCACGTTTTGGAATTATAGCAAGCAACCACAAAGGGCGATAACTCTGAAATTTTCTGTGACACACATCTGCTCTGCGACCTACTTTTCTACGGTCAGTTTCTCATCCCGAGCAACGAATATCCGTGTTGAATTATTAACTGGGACGTGACCTCACGTTCCCTAACTATGAGGTGGATATATGGGGGGAGAGCGGAATCGTAATTAATTTCTGATTACTCAAGAGTCGTAATAACGCCGCAGTCACACGAACAATTGCCGGTTACCAGACAAATAGTCCAAATGTCTGTGGTTAATTGAAATCGTGGTTTGGCCGTTTGGTTGTTACATCTTTTGCTTGTTTTGTTTCCTGAATTTATACACTGGAAACTTTCAGTTGCAAATGTTATCGGAAATCATTATCAGTATTCGACAGTCAGCTTTTCCAGTCCAGTGTATTCGGTCAGAAGGTTTGCCATTTCGCTTTTGATAAAGGCACAGGAAGTCGCTTTTGGCCCACACCAACCACCCCCCGGCTAATTTCTAAGCAGCAGCAGCAGCAGTCGGTGCGCTACTTGCTACCCACACCGTTAACGACTGGCGCCAGCGCCTTCCGCTCCATCCTCTTCCCTCTGTCGGTAAGGATTAATATCGAGATAACTGGTACCTTACGTTATAATAGCGCTCGGGACAATAGACAGTCGCGGAGAGATGTACACGTGCTTTAAGTTACCCAGCAGTAGTAATAATAAATAATAATAATAATTTTATCAGAATGCTGGGGCTTCAGTGCTATCTATCTTTAGCGAATAACCCCAACGGCTTGCACGTGACCGGAGGCGTTATTCTTCGTGACCGCGTGGACAGATAAATCCACACCAGTTGACCTCGCCCAGCCTGATTAAGGTCGGTCGGCCTTCCGTTAAGAACTAAATTAATAGTTCGCCGCCCGGACTAAATGCGCTGCTAAGCCAGCCGTCCGTCCGGGGCACGATATTTTAAATGTACACACACACACACATATATAAGGGCGGACTTCAGAACGAGGTACGGGTCACATGTTCATGGCGGCTTGAATCTGCTGGATGGATATTCGCAAGCAGTTCTTTCTGTCTGTTTGTTTGTTTTTTTTTTTTCCCGTTAGAAATTGTAATTTAGATTTTTAAAGCGATCAGGAATCTGTCGATGTTGGAATGTGAAGGGACCCACATTAATGGGCGCCATTATTAAACAGTTCGATCGTAGTTACCTACCTTCGCCTGGGCGAGGTCGGCGCAGATAGGACATAAATGACCTTTCTAAACTGTGGTCAGACATCGCTGAATTATGGAAGAAAAAAATTTTTTTTAAGGGCTTCTTTCGTCAAGCGATTAATTATTTAATAATTTTCCTATTGCGTCATTTGCACCCACCCACCCCCGACCGATTACCTGTTACGTGCACGCATATGATAATTTTCTGTCGGCTGGTGATTGAAATTAGCGAAAAGAAAGGGAAACTTCATTCTTCCCTTTATCATATCAGCAGCATCAGAGTTTGGCTTGCAGTATTTTAGTCGTCTTCGGCGTTCATAACTTCCGGGGAAAAAACAACAACAACAACAACAGAAAACTTGGTTCAGAACCCAGCGAAGCTCTTGTGAAATATTAATTGCACGAAAGTGTCTTTTGATTTCTCTATTCGCTTTTATCCGAGACGGTTTTGTTTGTTTGTTTCCTCTTTTTTTCCATACTTGATTATGTCCCTTGAGTGGAAGCGCGCAGGCGCATCTAGGCCTCTGGAATGACAGATGTGAGCGATGGAGGTGAGGTTTTTCTTGGCTAAAATCACTGGTTATGGGCCATTTCTCCGGTTGCATATCTCGTTGTGTGGCGGCGGACATTGCCGGCGATACTTGTCGAGGGTATTGGGCGGGAAAAAAACAAGGTGGCTTCCATCTTCTCTGCTCGAGACAAAGATAACTTTCAGTTTATACGGGACTTCCGGTCGATGTTAGCCATTTTGACGTATGAACTTTTACCGCTGATACAAAGTGTCAGTCATTCGCCAGATGAGCGGGCGGCAGGGGAAGGAAGCTTTCCTTTCGACTACGGGTAGAATATGAGAGCTCCAAGAACCGCTGAGGTCCGCACGGTTTGTGGCTGGCTGTGATTTGGGCTAAATGTTGGAATCGCTGATCGCGCGCAGGCAGCAATAAGTAATTGAATAAGGTGTTTGTTCTCTTGTCTCGGTATTTGGCATACCAACGTATTGTGCTTTTGGTCTTTTTTGGCGTCAGAGGAGAAATACGGAGCGACGTACAGACAGACCCCATATTTAAGAATTCTCTCTCTCGGGAGCGCTCAAATTTTGTTTGGGGTGCTGACAGAGAGAGAGAGGAAGAGAGAGAGAGAGAGGAGAGAGAGAGGAGAGAGAGAGAGAGAGGAGAGAGAGAGAGAGATATACGTTATTACACAGAGAGAGAGAGAGAAG